>JAUYWH010000020.1:11589904-11606039 GCA_034779795.1 Ctenopoma multispine | reverse complement strand
CACCAGATATTAAAAACAGAGCTTGTGAAAATTGTGTCTGCAGTCTGCTGACTACAGAGTGGAGAGAGTCACAGGCTAACTTGTTTTTGTGTTTAACATCAGTAGCTATTAGTTTAATTCACATGTGACTTTTCACACGACTGTTTTTTCCTCAGGACAAGTTCCTAATTTACTAACAACACTATCAAGCAAAGAGCAGGATAATGACCAGGTTTCAGAAACACGCCTGGCAGGTATCTCTGTTCACACGTTCTATTTTTGAATATAAATCTTTGTTCACACCTCAGTCCTGTGGCAACAAGTCCCATTACCAGAGAAGGGACTGTCAACCTGCTGTCATAACAGTGAGTAACCTTGGTAACCCTGCATACTTTGGATAGATTTTTGCAAGCTCGACATATCTTACAGCTTGGAGACAAATTTCCAAAACTGACAAGGTGTCTACTATGTCAAATTAGATGTCAGTTCTCAAACAATATTTACATCTCAAATGTTCATTTTTTTCTCTTGACTTTGTCCATGTATTGCACTGTGTTTAATTCAGACAACCTACAATCTAGTTCATACATACTCAAAAAATCTTTCAAATCTTTTTTTCACCTCTTTGAAAAAGACTGGATTTTAGAATCAGTAAAGATTTATTAATAAGTTTATCATTTTAATTTGGTTTAAAAAAAGGTGTTCATTCTTCTTTAAGAAAATTGCTGTCAGTATGAGATATTTTACTTGTTGTCATTTTTAAGTGTCCTACTAACAGGGTTACCATCATGCTTAAACCTCTTAAGATGATCCAAAATGCAGCAGCATGTCTCATTTTTGATCAGCCAAAAAAGACATGTCACACACTGTTTCATCTCTGCACTGTCCTGCCCACTACCTGGCTCAGATAGAAAGCCATCTCTGCCAAAAACTGGTGGTCCCTTCACCACCAAAGAAAAAGATCCCAAGGAAAGCTGTTGGGCACAGTGGTCCTGTGATAGTGGAGCAAGCTACTCTGCTAACTCAAAAGCTTTACTTTATATTAAAAAAAACAGTTGAAGACAGCACCCTTCAGTGCTTAAAATAAAGAAAAAGTACATATCTGTTCAATTAACAGATCAACAACAGATAATAATCAGTTACATAAAACTGAAACCTTTCTTCCCATGACACTTTACTTTCAAAGTCTTCTCCCTGACTTAAAAAAAACACTGTTCTCATTTTGGATAAAAGCATAAAGTGTAAGCTGTGGTGGGGAATATTATGAGAATATTTAATCAAACCAGTATTCCTCAGAGACCTGCACTAACAGCAATGTTGTAACAATGTCTGACTGGAACAAATAGACAGGAAGTTATGGCTCTGTGGTTAGTAATCCATAAATGAAATACAAACACACACCAAGTAGAAACAAGAACAAGTTTGTTTTCTTCTTATAAACAACCAATGGAGCCATTGCTGTGATGGACTGTTTGACATATCTTCTGGAAAAGTGCTGAGGAGGACTAATGATTTGTCAGAAAGAAATATATGTAAGTGAGTACAGTGTTAGATCACTAATGAGTTTCAGGCATCTTGATCTACATTTTTCACTGGCAAACACATTTCATCAAAAGAACTAAACCAACAGTATTTGTCCATCTCTCAATACTTTCTGACTTCTGTATCCAGAGTGCCACACTCTGGATACAAGCTTCATGTCTTGTAGAGTAAGTTTCTATTTAGTTCTGCCCAAAGGTTGCAGTTTTTGTCTCATTAGTCCGGAGAACAATTTTTCTCATGCTGTCAGGTTCCTTTAGGACCCATATCCAGAGACACTGGTAGACAAGTAGGTAGTCAGTAACTAGCACCAGGCAAGGTAAAAAAATGGCTGGAGAGTTCCCAGGATAAAGGAAGAGACACAGAAACACAAATAAGTATGGCGGTTGGATTGAGACTGGCAGTTTAGAAAAGAAAGTCCCTGAAGAGTCCTGGTGGTTCAAAACGTCTTCCCATTCACAGCTTTAAGACCACTGTGCTCCTGGTTTCAGAAGCCTCATAAATGGGTGTACACCCTTGTTTTGATCTGTTCTTTGCCACAAAATGTTATTGTTGGGGTCAACTCCACTACTATTTAGAGACATCTCAAGAATTATTAAAGCAAACAGGATGCACCTGACCACAATTTGGAGTACCACAGCAAAGGATGTAAATATTGTTGACACTTACAAAACTTTCTGAAAAAAGAAATCTAGAAATCTAGAAACAAAATCTAGAATATAATAATAATACTGTGTGTATAATAATTCACACGTGATTGGGGTCTGAATACTGTCTGAGCACAGTATACAATATTGGGATGATTTTCCATTGTAGATGAGTGAATATTGAAAATGTTCAATATGAAGCAACACAGATGAACAGTTAACAAATACGAAGAACAACATTTGTTATATACTGTTCAACAACCCCCTGGTTAAACTCTAAATATAAGGTAGAACAATTAAAACAAAGAAAACAAAGTGACTTTGTATACTGTATGTGTGAGTCAGTATTAGTCAGTATATAGAGTATATAAGAAGTACTGTATGTAGGCATACATATATCATATTCAGAACTGTTTGAATATGTGTGTTTTTAACAGTTTTGGAGCACATTGTGGATTTTTGGCACAGAAGGATAGTCTATATCAGGATTTGGCTAAACTTGTTGGTTGTGGTCTTTGTGTGGAATTTGTTGTGACAATAGGAGAAATACAGGATTGAAACAGAGTTATCTTTTACAGTTTGATTTTTGCTGTATTACCTGCTCTATAGTGACGTTTTTCATACCTGACAACATGTATTCCTATTCTCCCTCTTCTAGTAAAAATCCCTTATCCCCATAGATAAGATCACTTCCACCGCAGCAGCACGACTCCCCCTCACTATCATGCCTTGCAACAGAGGATTTTGATCCCTGTAATTAGTCAAAGATACTTGCTGCTGTCCTCCTCGGTGTCTTGCTGGCGCTGGGTGCTCCAAACAACAGGTGTTCACTCCTCTCCAGATTCGATGCGTGACCAGCATACACTTCGCTCGCCCTGAGGCGTGGCCATGCCGCCTGAACAGCACAAGTCAGAGCAAATGTCACAACGTGGCCACTGCCCAGATCGCAGCTGACCACTCCTAAACGAAAGAAAATGGAGCGATTCTACACTCTTTCTTATACTGCACCAAAACATTTAGAGAAAACATAAAGTCAGGGTAGTTATTAATATTTCGTATCAGTTTCACGGGATGTCTGATTGATATTTGGTTTACATAGTCTTCGCTCATTAATAGAGAGGCATGTAATAATGAATTTCATAAAAAATGCCTTTAATAATTGTTTTGTGTCAACACAAGCTTAGTTAAGTAAGGGCGCATGGTAGACTGTATGGGGTTGTGCAGAGGTTAGGAGAGGTGTGTTAACGCTGTCGCGGTGGGAAACACTGTTGTCTTCTCTCTTCCTGCTTTCTCGGTGCACAGAAAAGGTAGACGCTTCTTTCACCATCCCACTGCAGACAAGACGGAGTGATGGTTTTATTTTCCTCTGCGTGGCACGTCGTTGACAGCCGGTTTTGTTCGCGTTGTTTCGCGGAAAATGTTGTGGAAAAATGCTAAAGTTTTGTGTGTGTGTGTGTGTTTTGCTTTGTTTTTTTTCCATCGTGCTCCCACGCATGCAGTAGGATAGTTCTCTGGTAGGTGGTCATCAGAGAAGAAGAGAGGAGACAGGAGTGTGCTCTGAATAACTCAGTGGACTGTTGCTAGTTTATTTAAAAACCCATGGATCAACCTGCTCCTCTGCTTTTCGCTCAGGCTTCTGAAGGATGGCTGAAGACGTGACCTGTTGCAGCTTTTCTCTCACCTTTTAGTGTTTGTTGATGGATAACATCCCGAAAAATGAATCAGTTTTCACAGCTTTTTTTAAGTCGACGGATTCCTTAAATGAAACAGAGCTGAATTGGCTACTTTTTGGATTTGCGTCCTTTTTTACGCAGAGCACTCTTGAGAAGCGGGGGGGACTACATGCTGATGTGGACTCTTCACCAGCTGAACAAATATACATTTGTTTTGAACTGATTTAGAAGTTTGAGAAAAGCGTTTTTGCGTTTAAAAACGACGATGGACTGAATCTCACCTCTTTGTTTCTGTCACACTGAGCGCAGCACCTCGCCCTGCTTTCTGGGAGGGTAGAACCTCATTTTCCTCTGTTGCCTCACTGTTGTCTTCCCTCCCGTGTGTTTTGCTTTTGACAGAATGGCCCGGTTTGGAGACAATGTGCCGGGCTTGTTGAGCTCAGGAGATGGAGGGTCCGATCGCAACCGGAATCGAGATGGGGCGGCCGTGTCCACAGGTGGCATCTCCCCAGCCTTCAAGCAGACCAAAGCGCAGCGTGCCCGCACCATGGCATTGTACAACCCCATCCCGGTTAGGGAGAACTGCTTCACCGTCAACAGGTCCCTCTTCATCTTTGGGGAGGACAACGTGGTCAGGAAGTACGCCAAGAAAATCACTGAATGGCCATATCCTTAATTGCTTCATGGTAATTGCTTCAAGCACTGCGTCCAGTTTGTAGCTCACAAAAGGTGGGTAAAGTGTGTTCTAAAAAAACACCACAGAGATGTTTATGGCTAACAAATTGTCCAATATATTTGCACAGTTTCACAGCAAAACCTTTGCCCTTATTCTCTGTGTAAGAAGGCATTTCAGCACCATGGACAGCACGCAATGCAGCACACACATATACTCATAATCTGAGTTCAGTCTAGAAATAGTTTGAGTGATTAACTACTTGTCTGTTTCATTAATTGATTGATAACTTGAAATAGAAGCCATTCCAGTGCAGCACTGTATGACTGAATTGAGAAAGTGCTAAATAAAGTAAAGTAAATCTGACACAAGTTTCATAATACGCTATATACTGCAAAAGAGGGGGAGGTGTCAGTGGATTAGAGGAACAGAAGCAGAGGTTCAGTTTTTAACATTTAACATTTTCTGTCAGCAAAATGTTATGAAGACCTGTTGTTGCCACAGTGATCACCTCTCCCAATCACTTTTGTACAGTAACTACATTAAACTCATAATCAAATCAATAGGCAGCTATTTTGCTAATTGATTAATCATTTTCTTTTTATGCAATAATGCCTAACTGGTTTTGGTTCCAACTTACCCAGTGTAAGGCTGTGTATGTTGAGTTGCAGTCCAAAATTATATATAGAACTGTGCCTTAATACTGAAGTCAAATTTAAAAGGCATTATCCAAATGTGCCTTGCATAACAATGTATTTATCGTACAATCCTAATTTGTGCTTTTATGTTAATGATCATTTTGCTGCTTTCTCAAATGTACGACTAGCTGCTGCTGAAATGGGAGAGTCTTATTCCTCTGCTTGTTTGTGAGGAGGACGACCACATGCTAATGTCCATTGGTGCTGTGTTTGTGCTGCTGTTGTGCAGCTCACCAGGTGTCCAGGCCAGGTGTGGCCTCTTCACTGCTATTGTTCAGCTCCATTCAACAGCTTCCTGACTGACTGACTGGCCTACTGCTGATTTTAAAAACCCAGCAAATAGAGTGAGTGTGCTTCTATTGTTGATCACAGCCTATTGTTGTTTCCTCTGTCCACTGAGGTGAATAAAAATAGAAACGGGATGAATTTCAAGCAACTGCTGAGGATAAAGGGTTGCAGTGTGTGTGTGTGTGTGTGTGTGTGTGTGTGTGTGTGTGTGTGTGTGTGTGTGTGTGTGTGTGTGTGTGTGTGTGCTGGTTATTATATTACAGATGTTTCAGCACAGGAGTGTAACAGGAGTGTAACAGTAAGAATACTGTTGAATTTAAATCTAAATATTGTTTGTACTATAGTGACCAGAAGGAAAGCAGCCAGACTGAATAACCCACAGGTTAATGTGCTGCTGTGAAGGGAGTGTCTCATTACATCTAATGAGCTCCACTGTATCTGATTAACAGACATTAACAGGAATTATATGTAATGATGTCTGATTGCTGTGTCATATGCTATTACAACTAGTCATTACTCATTGAGTCATACTATATTATATTGTTTGCTAATATGGTTTTGGAGTGAGTGATGCTAAGCTGAGTGTCCACTGTGCCCACTGTGGGTCAGTCACAGTTTAGTCTGTGAAGATTTCTACACAGAAAACACACTTTATACACTTGTGAGGACCCTTATTGACAGAGTGCAGTCTCTGTCTCTGTGCAGTCAATCTTTTATACACGTATAAGTAGCATTACCACAATGTAAGCTTGGTGTATTCTTGCTTTTAATTACATGTTCACCTCATGGCAACCTCGTTCCCTCCTCCTTCATTGATTTGGAGTGTTGGTTGTGCATGTCATCAGAGATTAACCACCAAATGCAATCCAGCACATGACCAGTGGGGGTAGAATCATTAAATCTTAGCAGCATCTTTATATCTGGTAGAGAGGAAAGAGAAACTGCTTTGATCCATGAATCATTACACTTTTGAGAATCACAACACGAACAGTGATTATGTTGTCAACCAACATCAACAGTACTGTAACCTCCTCTAGTGCTGCCACGGCTTATGTTGCTGTTTGTGCTGGAAGTTCACAAGAAGGATAGTCCGTGTTCAGCCAGGGATAACAAGGCCCTAGTCTTCTCCTTAGTGGATAACCTTTTAAATCCTCCAAATACACAAAAAGTATCCAAGAAGGACAAACTGAAACAAAAATATTAGGAGCAAACTGTACATAAAGGATTGTTTCTATAATTTGGAAAATACAGTTATTTGATTTCTTGTCAAAAGGTCAACACGACTCTTATCCTGTTCCTACACAAAAAGCATTTCAGCCATTGTTTTCATTTTCCATCACATGTCTGTCAAACAGAAGCATAGGGCTGAACGATACCAAAAAAATTACTGCAATCATTTTTGTCATTTCAGTCAGTGTAGATATATATCATCAGTGAAATGTGAAGATATCATAAGGTTAATACAGTTGTTTAAATCCTACATTTTTGACTGAGCTTACTGGTTTTATGTCTTTTGCAATAAAATGTCACTGTGTCTCTTTCATTTTTTTGTTGTAAAACATGGTGTTAGAAAAGAACATTATGGTCTGTTGCACAGGCATCACAGAGGTTGTTTTACGAGGGTCACCAGCACTCTTTTGAGTCTGTGAAGTATTGTGTTGTGCTTGCTCTAAAGGCTGGCACTGCTTCAAATGGTAAAACAGATTAGTGGTAGTACCTGTCTTTGTGGGACTTTTGACACAGTTTGCAGGGCACTTTACTCTGCTTCTCAGTTGGGCTTAAAATAGCCACATTGAAGTTTTCATTCACTTTTTCTGTCGTAATTATTTATTTTATCTCACTCCAAACACTGGCACATCTACTGTCACTGGCTGCTACTGTACTCTAACATGACTGGTTGGGTGTTATGCTCTAGAGAACACAGCTAACATGCTGTTCATGCTATGCTTCTGTGTAGACATAATCTAAAAGCTAGAGCTAGTACCCAGTTAGCTTAGCATTGCATAAAGACAGGAACTGAGGGAAACCTCCATCTAAGGGGAAAAAAACTACCTAGTACTTATAAAGCTAAGTCTAGTTTGTTCTATTGGTATCAAAACTGAAGTGTATAAACATCAAATTGTTGTTGACGTTTGGGGACTGTTTCTTTGCTCGTAGCAGTGTGTTACTGCTACACGCTAGGCTGCAGTTTAACATGGATACTGTCAGTACAAGTGGTGGATATTGTGCAAGATTCTTTGTTTACTTTACGTTTAGACCTAGAAACTTTGTTTGACTTGCTCTTTTATGTAAGATTTTTTTTTCTTTATAATCTTGGACTTTACCCTAAAGTTTAGCATAAACCTAATTCTGTTATTAGTCCTAAAATGAACCCTTACACAGATCTTGTAGTCAGGGCCATCCAAAGCATCTTCAGTTTCCAAAGATGTCTTTGCTTTCATTTAGAGAAGCAACAGTTTTTAAGGTTACATTACATTTAGTAAATTATTAGGTCCCAATGATGAACATTCCATAGTTTCAGCTTATCATAGGTCAGGATTTGATGGTCTTACACCATAGTACTACTGAATATCTATGGTGACCATTGGGTCAAGACATTTTAAGACATTGCATCCATGCTACAATTCTTTGTAGTGGAGCTGTGAAAAATAGCCTCAGATATATTTAACTGTTTTCTGGAAATAGGCAAAACCATTGAGAAAATAATCAGTGCATTAATCAATAACAAACATAACTGAAGCATTGTAACTCTTACCTAAATCGTTCCTCACACACAGAACAGTATAAGAGCAGAAAGTATTAGAGTGCACACATTGCACTCTGCAGGACACCTCTCCTAAAGGTCAGCCTTGTGTTTGCACCACAACTTGCTGCTGTCACCTCATCGTGAAAGGCTCTCTTTTCTTTGAGCGCTCAGTTAACAGCAGATGATGCATTCAGACATTATTTATGTAACACTGGTGCCAGAGTGGTATGTGTGGTCTTACCACAACATATTACACAGTGTTTTCATATTTGTCTGAGTAAATATTCTCTTATATATATAGCTATGCTAGCTAATAGAGTAAAAGAAGATTAAATGTGCTTGTACATGTAAGCGTGAGCCTGTTGCTGTCGATGGAGGCTTATTTAGGCCTGGCAGGGAGGCTAAGGCATGGCTAATGAAGCACATGGCCTGAGTTTAGTGTGGTAGGCCTGGTGAGAACTGGCAGCTGCTCCTCCTGTCTGATCCCCACTGGGATCCCCTGCAGCGGGAAGTTTCCCATTGAGACGGTACACCTCTTAATAATTGATTGTAGGATTTAATAGTTTGTTTCATCAGGGTACACAAAAATAACCATGTAGAGAGTAAGACACGCTTACTGGTTGTAAGATTCAGTTTTGAGTTATAAAACAGTTTTCTCACTGCTTGTTAAACTGTTTCAGACACATACTGAATTTACAATATAATACACAGATTGGTAATTGAATTAAATTAGCATTTTTTTTCCTTGGATAAGCCTCTACAGTCAGCTCTAAGTAAATTTCATCCTTGCGTGAAGAATGGAAGTGGAAAATACCAAGGAAATGACCCTTGCATCTGAGGGCTCTCTACTCTCATTTATTGTCAATTACAAGAACAGTTTTAATGTTTTTACAGTGGATTTAGCCGACCATGATTCAGTCTGCTCACAGACAATTCATATAACCAACCCCCAAATAGACAACACAAGTTATGTTTATCTTAAGCCCACTGGCATTACAACTGTATGAACCTGATTTTACTGTTCCAGACTGAGAGGTGTTAAAATACTGTGACTCTGAGTTAACATGGTTTACCTGCCGGGCTGTTAAACTACTGCTGCATTTATCCTCTGGATTGATCTGGCTCAAGCAGACCTCTTAGATGTTGAGGGGACGTGGAATTGACAGACTGATCTATGTTTGATGCAGTAGTCCGATAAATCCATTCGGCTGATAACATCTCCATCCATTCATGTTGAATTCTCAATAGAGATTTAAGTTGTAGCGTATCAGTGTTTGTATTCCTCAGACTTAAATAGAGTTAATTTGACTCCAAATGATGATTAATCTCCTGGCTTTCATCTGTGTCTTTATCAGTGAGTGCTTACATGCACAGAGTGCTTACAGATTTCCAATAAGCTTAGTTCAGATGGCCGTAATTCGTTTCTATGTACTGTAGCAATAATCACAGGGGCTTGGATCCAATCTGGGCTTGACTGTATTCACAGATGCACAGGGCATCACACTCTGTCTCCATGTCTATTTTTACACGCATGTTTGAGGAATTGAGGCAGAGTGCCAGCGTCACAATGACTCACAGGACTGCTCACGAGATGCCTCGCTGATAAACCCAGTAGACAATTCATGATCCCACATCACACCAGCTGACATCCAGAACAGCGGACAGGGGATTGATAACACACTTGGCTAATATCAACCAAAGTTGCATTTTAAAAATCTAACTCCAGATAAACACAGGTAGCTGGTGGACAAAGTGTTTAGCAGATCAAGGAGCAGGTATTTGCCACAGAAGTTAGTGAAGAGAAAAACAGAGCTAATGGAGAGTGAATATGGACTTAAATTAAAACATGATTTTAAATAAATGCAGATGCACCCTGTATATGCTGGATGTGTAAATAAGCAGCAGTTAGCTAGAAGGTTTGACATATCAATCAGTGTTGTGTTTGCAGCATTTTTCTTCCAACCCCCAGCGGTAAAATTGCAGATGCAAGGTGCTTTTGAAGTTGCAAATACTGGTCATAGAAATCATTCTTCAGACATATTCTTAATATGCATTATGGTTTAATTACACTAATTTTGACTTTATAGAGTCTTTATAATAAAAACAAACTATCACAACAGTGTTATCATAACATAAATTAATACAACCTAAAAATATATGAGACAAAGATATAAGAAGATAAAAATGTATATGAATGATTTAGTTTGTGATGCTATTTTTATAAAATAATTCAACTGAATTCAGAACATTGTCAAAACATTTTTGTAGATGATGCCTTTGATACTAGTTAAAATGTAATTTATTTGTCTGGTGTGAACCTGACATTGTTCAAGATCTGTCATGTAGTGTTTATAATTAGCCTGCAGCCCCAGTGTGTGTGGATGTGTGTGTGGATGTAACCACAGATAGTTCAGCAGCCCAGTAACCATCTTGTAGCATTGACTTTTGGCTGAGAGAAGCCTGTTGCCGTGGATACCTCTCCTCTCACTTTCTGTCTTCTCTCTTTTCTCCCCCTTCTTACCTCCCTCTCTCTCTCTCTCTCTCTCTCTGTCTCTGCCCTCGCCTCGTCTCCACCCCTCCCTTTTTGTTGTGCGTCTTTGAGGGAATGTAGGGTGTGGCGAGTGGTTGCTGCTGAGGCTAAAGTGATGCTAGTTATCACAGGACATGAAATCGAAAGATGAATCTCAGTTTTTTAAAAAGATAAACACAAATTTGAGAACAATCTCTCTTAGCTGAGGTAGCACAGAATAACCCTCTTGTTGCCAGTTTTCATCATCATCTGCAGGTTACTGGTGGCTGCTATGTTTATTTTTATTTTATTTCTGAAGTCTCTTAGCGATTAACTTTCAACCACTGAGTCAATCACTAACACAGCCTAGGCGTAAGTCAGAGCCTCTGTGGGCTGCTGGGAGTACGATTGTATTTGCTCTGTTTATTTAGCTTCTCATTGCTCACATGTCCCTGAGTAACCCTGCTGGGCACAGCTGCCAGCGCAACATCGATCTGTCCAATGTCAGTATTATTTGGTCTCATTGCCTCCTCCTCGCCCACCTGTTTCACAAGCTTCTGACTCTCTTTATAACCATCATCTTCTCCCTCGCTGATCACCCTTCATTCCCTTTATCACTTTCTCTTATGTCATTCTTCCCTGTTATCTCACTGCCTCCCCCAATCCTTCCGCTCTCCTTCGCTGTCTCCTTTCTGCAGATTTAAGCTTTCTTCCTCCCTACCTCTTCTGCACATACCCGGGAGAGAGGGGATTGCCCACGCAGAGCATTAGATAAAGAGCACATTGCTGGCTTAGCTCAACCCCAGAGTGGCAGGAGTTGAACAGACAACCAACACAGGTCCCATAGAGCAGGTTGTAAAACTTGTAGTAAGAGTGACCCTCTTTATAGGATCATGCCTCAGGCCCACCAGCTCATCCCTCTTAAAAAGCCTTCTGTTGCCCCAGTGTGTTTATGTTTGTGTGTTTGCATGTCTGTTTGTCGCTGTCTGTTGCAGCTGACCTCAGATAAGGTGCAGCCTGTGTCTGGTTGTGTCTACGGCCCAAGGGCTCCTGGCATGACAGGTTAATTCCATTTTATACAGAGGAATTAATGTTAGCCTATCTCTGCTTACGTGACACTGTAATTGCAGTGCTGCTGGGCTTGACTTACTGTAATTAACCAAATAATTTTTTCAAGTCTTGTACTGTATGTGATGCTCTCTGTAGTACCGTGCAGCTATCAGAGTAAGGTTTCTAGTGTGAATCATAACTGTTCACTCATTTTCTGACAGACATGATAAAATGTTTGACTTAAAAATTTGTTTTGCTCTATTTGCTTTTTTCTGAATAATCACATATTGACTTACTACCCATCACTTTAAGAGTGTTATTGGCATTATTCTGTATTTATTGTTCAAAAATCCCATGAAAGAGGTCAACTAACTGATCCTACTAGCAAGTTGGGTTTTTTGTTGCCAAAACGTGATAGTTTATTCCTCTGTACCATAGAACTATGTTGTTGCACAGTATAACATAGTCACAGTATTTATATGTGTTTTTAAATGGTCTTTTGCTGGTTCCATTTTTTAATTTCATGCCACATTTGTTAAGATTTTGTTCTGTTTGTTCAGGAGGAACGAATGGACCTGGAGATTAGTGATGAAAGATAACGAATGTATGTAACTTATTTACTTTCCTGTACTTGGCAGTCAACATTAGACTGGTCAACAAAAAGTTAGTTCCTTAACTCCATCCTCCCACTCCATTTGAGTACATGATCCTCGCCACCATCATTGCAAACTGTATCGTCTTGGCTCTGGAGCAGCACCTTCCTGGAGAGGACAAAACACCCATGTCCAAGAGACTGGTGAGATACTCAAACATACATAAATAAATAAAAAAATCTAACCTATAGCTCTTTAGAAAAACTCAAGCATGACCTCCGGATGCCCAATGCTTCCTCTGATATCTCACTTCATGCTTGCTTTGTACCAACAGGAGAAAACAGAGCCCTACTTCATTGGAATGTTCTGTTTTGAGGCTGGGATAAAGATCATTGCCCTGGGTTTCGTATTTCATAAGGGCTCCTACCTCAGGAATGGCTGGAACGTCATGGACTTCATCGTGGTCCTCAGTGGGTGAGTTGAACACTGTGTGCCTGTGTGTGTGAGAGTATTTGGATGTAGAGCTGTGAAATGGGATTATAAATTGAAAGGGATGGTGATCCTGTGAGGTTCATTGTATTTAAAACACAGTGTTCTTGTTTTTTATATGAAGCTCACAGTTATTTCTAGCAGACATGTTTTTTCAACAATCAGTATCCTTGTTTATTATAGGTCTATAACACATATGCATTGGAAATATATTTTTTCTATTTTTATCTATTTTTTTATTTTTATACTGCTACAACATAGGTGAACAAGGAAGGGTGAAGAAAAGGGGAGCTTGTTTAATGGTGTAGTGTAAGAGGTTTTTTAAGTAAAGCTAAAGTAAATTTGATTCTTATCACAGTAACTGTAATCTGTAAACTGTAATCATAGATGTATCTTAAATATTTTCTTATTCTTGGATAGCTATGTATATCTTCTCACTTTCTGTGGATGATGACACGTCATCCACCCATGTGCTTACATAGACACCTCTACATTATAGTTTCCCCCCAATTTTTTCTCCATTTGTCTAATTTAAAACTGTGAAGAAAGAGAGACACTAGTACAATAGTATTATGTCCAGATACACTCCCTCCCTTGCTAAGATTTTTGACATGTGAATCTTAATCATTAATAGTAAATGCTGTCACTGAGGTGTGGTGTGAAACAACAGCAATTTACATGTCAATAAAAGTAAGATGTTGCATTATGAATTTTTTGGCAGAATATAATATAAAGTATATGGCATTGACAGTACTGTCTACTGTGTAGTAGTGTTTCAGGAATTATAGTGCATACTGTATGTGTCTCAGCTTGATATTTCACCTGGAAAAGAGGTAAAGTGAGGGAAGCTCTCTTTATTTTACTTTAACTTGTAGCTGGAAGCTGTTGTCGACTATTGTGGTTACATCTTGTAAATCATCACGTCACTCTGTGTACTTACAGTACATTAATTACATTGCAGTTAAAGGCCCAGGGGGGTTTATGTTGTTTGGTGGGGGAAACGTGTTACATTAAAGGGCATTTTACAGCACATACCTCCTCACGAGAGGTAGGTCTCTCACCGTCACTGCAAACTGGGGAAATGGTTTTTAAGGAGGAACTTGATGAGACAGCAGATTAACCTCAACATCTCTCTCGAGAACACACACACACACATACACACACAAATGAAATATTAATCAATTGAAGTACAAAGGGTAGCAGACAGATTCAGAATTCTACACGATTCTAGTTGTTCAATTATTGATGAGCCGAGCTCAGGCTTCTTAGCGATACTCTGTGTTGAAGAGAGGAACGAGAAATGAGAAAGAGAGGAATTTGACGGAGTGGTGGCGTAAAGAGAAGTGCAGAGAAAGGAACAGTGAGGCCTGGAGGTTTCTGGACAGTGACAGAGTTTTTATAATGTTTCCTTTATACACCACCAGTATGGATTTGAAATAAAACAGTCAAGAGGTGATCAAAGTGTAGACTTTCAGCTTTATTGTAAGAGGTTTCACAACAATATGGCATTTACCATTTAGGAATTACAATAATTTTAATCTCTGTCACTGTCCAGATACTTCTGCGCCTAACTGTATATGGTCAGAGAGTCTTCTGTCTCCATAGCCTGTTGATCAGTCAGTGTTTGACACTGGTGAGGAGACCCAACCCCCAGGCAAGTTAGTTATACGACCAGATTTAGAAACTTAATTAAAACACAGGGAGACAGACACGTGTTAATGGATTGTTCTCATCACACCTGCCTGAATGGGGACAGAAGACTGGAGACTGTGGAGGCTCTCCCACGGGTGACAGATACTGTAATCAGACTTTACCTTATACTTATACTTACACCAGACTTTATACTCTGTGTATTGAACAGCTGGCGCTTACAGATGTGTTGGTTTCTTCTAATAGAGAGGTCAGTGTGTGCTGAGACTGAAGTCATATGTAAAATACATATTTTACAAACAATTGCAAACACACATTATGAAAAAATCATTATTTAATAATAACATTATTACATAAAACAGTAAAGCCATCCATTCCTTTATGTGCTGTGGGTCGAAGTGCCAATTGTGACATAGGGAGCAGACAAGCTCATCTGGATGAAATACCCTTCCAGGTCTCATTTTTATTAATATTCAGTATGATGAAGTGAGCTACAGATAGTTCCCTCTCTAAATTATCATTCTGGCCACAGCAAAGATAAATTAATGAAAATGTTCTCACTCTGTCTCCCTCTCTCTTTCTCTCTTTCTCTCTCTCTCTCTCTCCCTCTCTCTCTCTCTTCCTCTCACTTTCTTTGTGTCAAACGCACACAGACCATTCACACACACACATTCACACTCACATAAACACAGTCACTACCAGATCATCATTTCATGTTTCCAACCTTATTAGAGAGTTATGAGACCCGCTGATAATACTAGATGAGTCACTAGGGCTGTCTTAATAGTTAGTAATTAGGAGATCTATTAAGAAGGAAGGATCATAGACTGTGGTAGTAAGTACGATACACATTCAGACCCCCACGATATATTCACACACACAATACTCAGGCAAAAAATTAACAGTGTCAGTTTTAATCTATAAGCAAAAAAAGCTAAATAAAATATATTTTTTGCACTTATTATTATTCTGTTATTACTGTGTATGAAATTTTCTTTCTACAATTTTTTATTTTGTCCTGTGTAACTTGTTATCAAAGCCAGTTTAGACTATAATCAGAATTTAAGACCTTGTTCATCCATTTAACACTGAGAAACATTCACTTGCATGTGGAATTACCAAAAGTAGCATCTGTAACAGCAGGCGCTGTGGCTTAGTTGGTAAAAGTACCTGTCTAATAAACATGAGAGATTCTGTTCATTTTTCTCTCCATTTTTAGTGGAGACTCTCTCCCTAGATCTTTGCTAAGTGTAACAGGACAACTCCTAAAACAATAGTTGATTGGGGTTAAATGATGATTTTATGATGTGCAATAAATGCGATATCCAAAAGTTTAAGACTACGTAAAAAATCAGTAATATTTCAAGTATGTTTGCATATTTATGAGCAAACACCTTTTTTATGTTAAAGAAGTTATAACGTGTACAATTAAGAAAATCTTTTATGATTTCTGCACTATTTCTAGGTCTGAAATCAAATTTAGTAATTTATTTAACTCATCAGTGATTTCATAAGCCATTGTTCACAGACAGACAGACAGACAGACAGACAGACAGACAGACAGACAGATAGATAGATAGATAGATAGATAGATAGATAGA
>JAUYWH010000020.1:11575112-11589745 GCA_034779795.1 Ctenopoma multispine | reverse complement strand
ATAGATAGATAGATAGATAGATAGATAGATAGATAGATAGATAGATAGATAGATAGATAGATAGATAGATAGACATTCTTTGTTAAAAGATGTTGATTGAACTCACATGACTGTTCACTTTGAAGATTCACAGTCTGAGTCAGAAAGGAACCTTAATTTAACTGTACTGTGGAAAACTCTGCCTGCTGAGGCATGACACACGACTGTTAGCTCAGACTACCAAGCATGTGAACCTTCCCTCAGTGGATACCCCTGACTCACTCAACGTTATGTGTGAACATGTGTAATTATGGAAACATTTGCTAACAGTGTTAACGCTGGAGGCCATGATTACCTCAGCAAGCTGCCTTGGCGTTTCAAGATGGCCTGTATTACACAGAGAGTGTGTGGGAGGGCGGTATGAAAAAGCAGATGGCACTTGCTGTTTCCTTAAAGGCTGTGATCATGTGGCTGAGTACTGTTGTGACTGAAGTTAGAATAGCGGGGCTGCGGGTTTTCTCAGGCTATCACACGGTTTGCTAAAGTGGCAAGCTGTGGAGCAGAGTGCACAGAAGAAGTGAAAACCAGAACGAAACATAACAGAAGAGGAAGAAAGTATAGAACGAACAACGAGAATGAAGCGCTTGAGGAGGAAATAAGAAGGATGCCTCTATGCGTAATTGTACGTCCTAATTGGCACCTTGGCAATCTCATTCGCTGGCAAGCCCTCCATTAGACTGGCAACAGTTGGCAGAGAGAGACGCCCACCAAGGGTTTGTGTCACCACTATGTGCCAGACACTCAAGGGGGGATGGGGGAGATGGAGTTAGCTCACAGGGAGTTGATGAGAGTAAAGATGAGGAGAACTGGAGAAAAGAGCATTTCAATCAACTCCACAAAGCTGTTATGTATGGGGTGATTTTAAGGACGCACATTTCTGCTAAATCTGCTGCCAACTTGATCCAACCCTTTTCCTCTTTACTTTGGAAATTGAAGCTTATTGCAGTGTTGTCAACTGAATGCCTGAAATATAAATTAAACATCAGGAAAGAAAATAACAAGTGGCATTCATCAGATGAAAGGGGGAGACGGGAAAAAGAGGGCAGTTTAAGTCTCCTTCAAGCTTTTAAAAGGCGAAGGAAACAGAGGAGAGAAAAGGATGCTGCCTGAGTAGATGACACGAGAAGCCTTTGATCTAAGAGATACGACAAGATCACATATCAAGGAAAAAATGTATTCAGGACATCAGAAAAGTAAAACTAATGACATTTGTTCTGGAGTGTATGACATTGCAGTTGTTTCATGCAAAATGTTTAAATATGGTGGCACTTTACAGCTTGGTAATAACAGGGCAATGGGGGGGGAGTAATATCTCTGTAATAACAAGATAGTGGTTAATATTTCTGTAATAATAATACAACAGGGGTTGTTGAAAATGTATAAAATAATATCATGGTAATTATTAAAGTCTCCCTTAAAAAAAGAGGCTGTTAATGTCAGTGGGATCTACCTGGTCAAATATACAAAAACCAGAATCATAAATTAGGAATATTTTGAATTTTGTAATTACACTACCACTTAGATTTGTAATTTAGTCATCTTTTCACCCATATCTTTCTTCTTGCCATTCTCTTGCCATGTTGATATTCCCTTTACTTGTTCTCTTTTTTTCTTTGTCCAGTGTGGCTAAAGTTGAGCTGCAGGTTTTGGGTGATACTGTTATTTCAGAGAAGCATACTGTCGCTGAACCTGACTCAGTGAAGCTGTCTGCTGTAAGCATGTATGGCGTGTGTGCGCATTCATGTGTACGAACCAAATGTGCCACTGCTGCATGTCTTAAAGCCAATATCACCGTCTGTCTGTTTGGCAGTCATACACCTGTTAGAAGTGGCTACATCAAACTGTCACACACACACACACATGTACACAGACGAACCTGTCCTCTCCAATCTCATTTTCCATCTGTTGTCTGATCGATTGATGAATTCAGACACAGCAGGGGTGGATATGTCCCCCCGAGCTGTTACCGTGGTGATGGAGGACCCCGCCCCAGGTCAGGCTGTCACCGGCTCCCACCCTGCTGCTTCCCTGGTCAGCGACTCTACGATTACACCAGACGAGGACAGATTTGAGTATTTTCTTATAGTTTGATGGGGAAATGTATTTATACACCTGCCCTTTAAATTTGTATGCATGTGTGTGTGTGTTTGTATGACACATAAAGGAAGATACAGGACACTGGCAAACACTTTTTTTTTACTTTTAAACAAGCCTTTGTCTCACGAATCAAACAAGGTGAAACATGAATATGTGAATAAGATGAAAGAGTGTGTGATTAGTGACATTTAAATGACATTCTCGGAGTAAAAGTGGTGTTTTAGCTGTGATCCTGAATTAAGTCAGTGAATAATGATGCTGATGTCAAGTAAATTGACAGCCTAACAAGCTGTGTCCCTGTATACCCTGTCCCCTCAGACTCTGTCTGTCCCTCTCCATTATTCTTGCCATTATAAAGTGGCTGAGTGAAACAAAAACTGTGAGGGTTCAGACGTTAGCTAGAACTCAAATTAAATTTAATTCAGGTACTAGTGCAAGTTACCAAAACCGAAAGGGCTTTCATCTGAAATCCAAAGCAACATTTTTCAATTATGAATTCAATTTCTCTGCACAAACTGAATTTCATTTAATTTGTACAGTTTATATATATTAGTTTTCTTTCTGACATTTCTTTACGATGAATGGAAAACAAGGGGAACACAGACTTCCTACAAATTTAAGTTATTGCTGAGTCTATGGAGTTCAGAATGAAATTACATGCTTTAGAGGCAGACAGAGATGGAGGTGCAGCAGTCAGCGCAGGGCACGATGTTCCTCTACACACTGAGGACAAGTGGTAAAAAGCTTGTTAAGTTCACAGTGAAAGAAACTTACATAGACATACTGCAATATATTCACCATAGCTTACTTTATATTATGTGTGCTAGTGTGAAATCTAGATATTAAAATACAAAACATTAGTAGACATGCAGAGGCCTGTGACAAGAAGTCTGTTCCCTGAAAAATTTTAACATTTTCCTTTTATAGTCAAACCAGAAACAGTAGTGTAACGTACAGAGAATACTTGAAGTGACAGTGCTGGCCCTATTTAATAAATGTGCATCATGTAACCCCATCCTGTAAAAAGGTGATTTTTTTGTTTTTATACCAACATAATTTATATTTATACTTATACTGTGTTAAGCTAAGCTAAGTGGCTACTTCTAATCATCTCGTCTTGTTGTGTCTTCCCATAGGAGGTGAAAACAACTATGTGACATATAGTTTGTCATGTTGTTATAAATAACAACAATACAATAAATTAAAGTACTTAACTGCAGACAAAACATTATTGTTATTACTATTATTCTGTTTTGCACTGATATCACCAAATTGTATTGGTGTTGAAGTAGAAACAACAGCAGATGTAGGAATTACATTCCAGTCAGTGTTTATTTTAAAACGAATAAGATGCCTTCTAAGAGCCGTCAGAATCGAGCATCAGTTGTAGGCAAGAGTAAACCATGTGCTCTGTTACAGCCATGGTTTCTCTGCAAATACAATGTTATTTAATTACACAGTCTCAGGCAGAGCTAATTTAGAGAAATCATTTTTTGACTTTATGATACTGAGCTAACACTTGTGTCTGTTCTCTTTACCTATTTACACGCCAAGGGTGCTGAGACTTATTGGAGCAAGTGCCTCTGATATGAATGGATGAGTTTCCAGAGGGCAGGGGTATTAAGTGCACTAAAAAAGAGATACTAAAGAGTCTACAGGTAGTTTGAAATAACTCCTGACTTCAGTGTTTCATGTCCAGTATGTTTTATTAGTGGCAGAAAATAAACTAAAATTAAAGAAAATAATTAATCTGTAGAGGAATTTCATTTAGACTAATGAAACAATAAAGTCTGACCTAGCCTCAGTCCTACTCTATATTGTCTGGCACCAAAGAACACCACACACAAGTCTGAATGCAGAAACAGTATGTGCATTTAGTGATCCTGACCTATAGAAACCCCTCTTTGAACTCTGCAGTAGTCTGACAGATGGAAAATTACATCACCAAATATGGCTGAAATTTGGGGAAATGACAACCTCTCAGCTGGTGACATTGGTTTCTAACTGTGGAAAATCATTCAGTCCCTTGGCTGTTTTAAAAAATATAATTTTCATCCATTTCCCGTATATGATAATTTCTTCTCCACAAACAAAGATTGTGATGAAATGGTGTCTTGGCCTGATTACCTCCTGAGTTTTAGTGTTATTATAGGTTTTGTGTGCTTTATGTGAACTTTTCTGACCTAGAAAGAGTCGGTGTGCCACGACTTACGACTCATCTCTGTACTGTATAAAATTAACAGCACTCTTCTTCTCTGGCTGTTTTCAACAGTATCTCAGGATGTTGATAAAAGAAGCAGTAACATTCAGCATCTTATGTGTTAATGTAAAGGGCTCTGTGTAAGAGTTAGTGTGTGTGTTTCATACAGCATGGAAGAGAGTAAAAAAAGACAGATGTGGGGGGGGGGTTAAAAATGAGAGAGCACACTGTGGGAGGCAGAGAGGCTTATATCAACTAAAGCAACCAGAGCAGCACTGTAGGAGTTGCTCCACACAATTGCTTATTCTGTCAAGACAATCTGCTGTGCACACACTCGCAAACACCACCCACTGTACTGTGGGGCACTAAAGCAGTTATTTTAATTGATTGTGCTGAAGTGGAAATGTGTTTTGCTAATACCTGTAGGTAAAATATCTATTTGACTGTCCCCTTCCTTGTAAAGACAAGTATGAGAACTGTGTACTGACTGAAGATGTGTAACATTACTTTAAAGAAATTCAAATATACATTTATTCCACTGACTTCTGATATATGATTGCAACACATGGTATGGTAGATTCAAAAGACAAAAAATGATATGGTAAAATTGGATAGAACGTTGATGGGAAGAGAAAACTTCACCAGCTAAATGTGTGAGTTTGACTTTGACAACATATATTTCAATATGTATATTGTCATACACTAAAGGTGACAAAATGAATTTTAACACCTAAACCAAAGAGCAGAGGTGTAAATAACACGTGTACACTACAATGTCATCATTACAACAGTCAGGTGTGTCTATATCCTATTAATCATTTGACAGCGACACGGAGCATAAGTTACCACGTTACCAGTATCACAACGTGACGGTTGTCACGACAGATTTGTCACGCAGAAGGGAGTTGTCAGTTCTGCAGAGTGTGTCATTGTTAGTCACTTATCACATCTGACAACTCTGACCAGGGCATCAGCTCAGTTCACCGCAGCATGTTTCTCACAGATATGTGCAGGGTGAATTATTTTTTTTATGTGTGACAGCTCATGGTGACTAAAAGTGACTTTATTAACCTGCAGACTCACCAGGCACCTTTATGATGTGCGTTGTTCAACACCACAAGAGATTCAGCTGAAATCATAAAATAGACCTGAACAAGAAACCGATAAATGAAAAGTCCAGAAGGGAAACAAACTACAGGGAGGAGACATTGTCTGCCAAAGTGTTCGTTTGCGCCAAAACAGCCATGTGTTGTGCTTCCCTTGGCTGTTTTAAATCTGCCAGTTTCTGTCACCAACCTTCACCTTCCTAGTCTTGGTCATACAGGCGGTGCCAATGACCAAGGATGATGAGACAGTGACTTCAAGGATAAGCTCTGTGATGTAGAGAAGTGTTGTTTACTGGATTTTTTTTGTCAGCAGCAGTAAGTAGAGTAGAGTAAATGTTTTTTACCTTCAAGAAAGAAATCAGTCTCATCTGACTAAAACAGCTCCTTAGTCATAATTTATGTGATTAGTTTTGAAATATTGTAAACATATTCTTCTTTCATAGAGCATATCCACAAACATCTACCTGAAAGGGAAGGTGAGCAGAGATCCTGGCAGTACAGGAAAAAAGAAAACGAACAAGTTGGCAGCCTACATTATAAATTAGGTTACATATTCACAATGTAATGTAATATACTGTATATATGTATATACATATGTCCTCTTTAGAAGAAACAAATTAGCAGCTAACAGACAAATTTAAAAAAAATTGTATCTACCCCTGCTGCACATCCTGTAAATAGAGAATGCCTTTGTTTTCAGATGATCAAAGAATTTTAGACATACTCTGTATTTACTCAGATACAGAGTATGTCTTACAGATTTTAACGATAACTACTGTTCTATTAGTATGACAGTGAAACTGTGACCTCCAAACTACAGAGACACATCTTTATAGCTGTAATATGTATACCAGCAGGAACAAGTGAAATTTACTTGAAAAAAGCTTGGCAGCAATTTCCACTCAGAAATTCTAACTTCATTTTTCATTCAATTTCAACTCAATTTTACACATTGGTTAAACCTGATAGTCTGATTAAGTTTCAAGTACAATTGTTCTTTGGACTTAATGAAAGAGTACAAATAAGCTATAAAAAGAAAAAACAAAACAAAAGAAGTGTCCAAAAGTTTTTTTGGCTGATCCAGTGCTTAGAGCTTTAAACTGAGACTATAGACTCATCTCTCTCATCTCCATGAACAGTTTCTGCAGCGCATCAAAGGTGTGTTTAAGCTCTCTAGGATAGCTCAAGTTAAGAGTATAAAACAAGCCAAATAACAGAGCACACACACGTGAAACTGATTGCAACTCATTAAGGACTTCCACACCTTCAATGACAATCCTTAAGTCATGTGGTGGTTGCAGAGTGCGCTACGTCTCTGATGATAAACACTGTCATTGTAAATCTCTCAAGATCCTGTGCATCTTCCTCACAGAGCAAAACGCACGAGTCATGTTCTCACACTGTACGACCCAATCCTCGCACACCTGGGTTTATGGGGGTTGAGTGGCTTGAGTGACATCATGTAATCACATGATACGATCACCTTTGATTTGAAGTACATATTTACTTAAGGACAAATAGTTTTTATTGGTTTCTTCCATAGTAAGTGGTTTTAAATTTTAGGTAAAGTGAAACAAACAGAATTAAACAAGAAATCACAATTTTAAATTGTAACAACATGAATTTTCAAGTAAACCACCAATTAAGATGCAGAGAATGTGTCTAAAGCTATATACCACCCAAGTGAGTGACTTTACAGCTGCTGCAAAAAACAGGTAAAACCACAAAAGTAGCAAAATAGCGTCAGGCTGTTGGTCACTTCATTTGAGTCAAATGTACGAAACTTGCCAGCTAGCAACATACATGTACACAACATTTGTAAGTTAAATGATCAACAAAATAATTTCTTGTAAACACATTGACAGGATGATATTTATCTTTTTTTTCCGGTATACAAACAAACAACACAATTCGAAATGACATCAATCAAATCATACCTGTTAATAGGAATGAGTTCTGTAACTTTGGCTTTACTCTAAGAGCATCTCGCTCTTAAACAACCCTCTTAATCTCTACAAGCAGAAACTAGAAAACAGGGCCCAGGACATCTATTGAAAAACAGCAGACTGAATGAGGAAGCCTATTTTAGACCCTTCAACTCCTTGTCTCCATAACAACAAAAGAGCAGCAAGGACTGACTAATGGTCTGAAGAAAGATGGAGAGATGGAGGAAGTGAGGGTTTAAATTAATGTGAGGTAGTGGAGGGAGTGATTGAAGAAAAAGGAATGAAAGAAGACGAAATAGGAAGATAGCAGAGTGTTGGTGAGTTTAGGGCGAAAAGGAGAAGCGGGTAAAAAAATCTAAAGTGGGATAGTTAGAGGTGTGAAACTCATGAGGATACTTCTATTTCTGTACTTGTGTGGCTGATGGTGAGTTATTTTAGTCATTCCCCAATTCTCTCTCTCCATGTTTGCTCTTTTCTTTCATTCTTTCTTCACTTAATTAAATTAGGTGACGCTCTGTGTCTCCTAACGCTATAGACAGGACTAATTCTCACTAGTCTTATCAAAGACATGTAGTTGGGTCTGTGTTGCTGTGTTTTTAGCTTTTACACAGTCCATGTATCAAGTACCTTTACAAGTAAGTACAATGTATTTGTTATAGTATGTTCTTGCCTTTATCTTTGCTTTCTCTTTATAATCAACGTCAGTGTTATGAGTATAATCATTTAGCAACTGTTGGTTTCACTCTGCCCTCACTCAGTAGGCACCCAGGAGTGTGCGTTTAGGTCAGTGGAAAATGGCAAAAACAGAGAAAGAGTCAAAGTTGTAAGTGTAATTGGAAGGGGTGTAAAACTGGTGGAGGAAGAGAAAGATTGATGAGAAAGATTTAGGGGTGAAGAGCAGCATATGGGAGTGTAGAGGAAAGAAGAGAGGAAAGGAAAACAGCAGGGCAGACTAATAAGGAAGCATGGGGGGAGATCACCAGACAATGCTTTTCTTTTCCTCATCAGTCTGGGCAGTGGAGGCCACAGAGGTATATTTACAGGGCATGGGGCATAGAGGAGGCAAAACAAGACAAAGTAAAAATGGAACTTCTGATGGTCTCTCTTTGTGTAGCAGAGCAAATGTGTTTGTGACGTGCCTGTGTGTGTCCACGCATGTGTTTTTCCGTGAGCTTCGTCTCTCCTCAGCCTAAAGGTGTCCTGCCTTCCCCTGATGGAGCTGCTTTCTTTGTTCTCTTCCTAAATAGCAGTTGTCACAGCCGTCCTCCCACACGCAGGGAAACAGCCAAAAGCCCCAAATACATCCTTGTTGTTTTCTCTGTTTTCTCTGCCTGCTGGGGACCCTCATGTCCTCACACTCCATATCTAAACACTGCAGCCGTCCTCCAACACTGTGTGTGATGGCCTTAGTGTGTTTATGTGTGTGTGAAGTCCATTTTTTGACACAGCTCTGCACAGCTTATAAAGCGTAAAATTGTAGCATTCGTGTGAATCATCTGCAAGACACTGACAATTCTGCTCTCTCTCTGCATCGTCTGCTTGTGTGGGTTCACTTGTGAACGTTTGTATTTGCACACTTGTTTAGGATCCTGGCTGCGGCAGGGGCACACATGAACATCTCAGTGGACCTGAGGACTCTGAGAGCGGTCCGAGTACTTCGGCCCCTCAAGCTGGTCTCAGGCATCCCGAGTGAGTACTGCAGATATCAACAACAATAGCTTTTCATTGCAGTTGTCACCAAAATTGTAACTAATTTGGCTCATCACTGCCTCCGCGCTCCTCTTCCAGGTCTGCAGATAGTCCTGAAGTCAATAATGAAGGCCATGGTCCCTCTTCTCCAGATTGGCTTGCTCCTGTTTTTTGCTATCCTCATGTTTGCCATCATCGGCCTGGAGTTTTACAGCGGAAAACTCCACAGTACCTGTACACCACAGCCTGGAATACTCGGTATAGAAACAATCATTGAATGTCTCTATATCACACGGGTACACCCATCGCACTAACCCATTACATACAACAACCTACAAGTAAATTACAGTACATGCAGTACTATGTACACTTATAGGTGCTCAGTTCTATAGATGTTTGTCTGTGTAGTTTGTAGTGTGAACTAGATACAGTCACAAATTAAAGTAAAAGCCTGAATAAAAGAGTGGAGAAACAAAATGAATGCAGATACTGCAGGTGCATTTTAACATGCACACTTTGTGACGTGTATCTGAGTTTAGAACAAAACGATAAGAGCAAACTATCTAAGTTAATTTAAAAGAGGTTTCATTGTTGGAGCACAGAACTATAGATTGAGTAGTCATTATTATATGATAAACTGTGCAGAAATAGTGGATGACACATTTGATGATTGTGATATGTGAGGAAAAACAGAAGAGCAACTCTTCCTAAGCAGACTGGGTCAGCAAGAACTGTCTGTGAACAGTTTAATGGAGATGGATGTTATAGTAGTGTAGTGCTGCATAAACCTTCATTACCAAGATGAATTCACATTTGTGAGTTTAGTGGTACAAAAATCACAGGCTCTGGTCGAAAAAGACCAGAATCACAAACCCAATTGAGCATCTACTTGAGATTTTGGACCAACATGTTTAAAAATTCAAGTTGACCACCAAGTGTTTTACAGAGACTTCAAGATGAAGAGATGCAGATATAATTATTTGAGTAAGCTGCAAGTCTGTACATTTAATAGATGCACATAAACATACAGATTGGTGATGTGGCCAGTAGTGATATCCTGTTACTACTGTTACTACTGAGATATTTGATTCATCTTAAGCCAAAATCTAATTTGAATTGCATTACTGAACAAGAAACCGTCTCCACCCTACACTGATGGCATGCATGTAACAAAAGAGAGCAATTTGTATAGAATAATTTAAATGGTTGTGAACAGATAATAGACCCATTTTAGAGCAGTTCGCACAACAAATGGAGTCACAGTAGTAAAAAAAAAAAGAATTCTACTGCTGTTTTTGTGTACTTTATGCGTGTGCATGTGTTGTGTATATTGACGCAGCTCTTTGGGTAGTACTTCAGTTGACACAATCACAAATGCATCCACACATGTGAATAAACAAATGCATGCCAGGCTGCACCTGGAGACTTGATCAACCAAACAGAGTTGTCCTGTATAATTAAACCAACAATATGGATTGTAATGGTTCACACACTCACAGCTGTCATTAACCTCCAAGCTGTTCCTGTCATACGGAGGCTGAATGGACAGTTAGATAACACAGGCTGAAGTGAATTTTTTTGTCACTGGCTATAAGTCATTCATTCTGTTGACATGTAACATAATGTGTTTCTGCCTTTTTTTCTCTCTGTTTCTCTGTTTCTCACCTTTCTGTTCAGAAAACGAAACAGTGGACTCGTCTGAGTTTGAGTTCCCATGTGGCACACGTCAGTGTCCAGCCAACTACAATTGCACCGATACCTGGATTGGACCTAATGATGGCATTACTCAGTTTGACAACATCCTGTTTGCTGTTCTCACTGTCTTCCAGTGTATCACCATGGAGGGATGGACCACTGTACTCTACAATGTAAGACAGCTCACACACATGTGCCACTCAGTATTCTTCTGTATTGCTGCAAATGCTTACCAGTGTTCTGTTATAGTTTGGACTAGATTAACCCTAATCAACAAAAGAGGTCTTGCCTTCAGTGCACTGATTGATACTGAATGGATGTCTGCAACCTTTGTACATTTCTGTCTCAAACTCTTTGCCTGTGGAGCGAGGGAGTGGGTAGGGGGATACTGAGTTTTGATTCTAGCATGGAGACTTTACACCGCTGTGTCCTTTGCAGTTTTGTTCAAAGCTTGCCATTTTTCTTCCATCTGTCTTGAGAAGTTTATAACCTCCTGTAACAAACTTCACAGACTCAATAGAGAAGAGAAGAATAATCTTGAGTTAGTAACTGTGTAAACCTCTGGATATGCATGGATATGAACCTGATAAATAGATTGAGAGAGATTTTTACTTCTATTTATTCTTCCATCATCTTCTGGAGGACATCTTCCAAAGCAATATTTACCTGAAGCATGTCATTTTTCCAATTGTTTTGTCTTATATTGAATAGTTTGTTTTCATTGTGACCATGAGAATATAGTTTTATCTTCCTGCTTGTCGATTTCTCAAAACACCAATTAGTTTTCAAGCTGAGCTAGAAAGGCTGTTGTTCTGCAGGAGTGACTGGGAGAACTTGCACAGTCAGTGTCAGTCAGTTAAAGAAATTAATTAAAATTAAAAAGTTAAAGAATTTAAAGCTTTTATTGTCTAAGTTCAACATTGTATACGTATTTTCTTGAGCCACACTTCGAGATTAAATGTTTCCCTGAAAGTAATATAATAGAAAACAAGAAAACACTGTAAATCATGTTGCGTCTCACAAAGATGTGTTCGAGTAATGAGTGTGGAAACAAGTAATAATCTCATTTTCTCCCTGACTGAGAGTGACAGAGTGACTGACAGCCAGGGATGAAATGCTGCACTGTGCTTCATGAGTGTCTATGTCAGAGTGAAAGTAGAATGGCAGACACACACGGTCATTATGTAGACAGAAAGACAGGCAGTGGCACCATTTGCTAATTTGATGTAGCTGCTCCCTGCGTGACCATCCAATAAATCAAGTCCAGTCATGTTCACTTCTTGCAGCAGCAAAGCAGAATTCTGTTCAGATAATGACCATGCCACAATAAAAGCCACCAGGATAGCATATTGCAAGAAATACTGCAGGAAATGTTTTGAGATTTGCAATGTCTCATCATGTGCGTATCTTATATACATTAAAAATCTGATTCTTGGAGCATACTGGTAGCCATATGGTTAGAGCTCACGCTATGTAGCCACAACATCTGTGGTTCAAGTCCAGCTGTGCACCTGCTGTTGCATGTCATCTCCCCTCTCTCCTCCACTCATAACTATTGTCCATATCTCTATTGTCTTTTATCAAAAAAAGAAAAAACATGTTAAAAAAACAAGAAATTCAGACGAAACTGCATGCTTTTCTAGAAAGCAGAAATTTATATTTAAAAAAATAATAATATTTGGCTTATACCAAATATACCTCAAATATGATGTTTTAATATCATATACTAAATAACTAAACCTAAAAAGTTTTTTTTCTCTTTTGCTTTGCTTTGCTGGTTTTATTACTATATACCACTACTACCACCCTGTGTAGGAAGCACCAAGAGTACGAGAGGAAGGACATAATTATTATTTTCTTTGTTCTAGTTTGTTTTGCATTTTACCTTAGATTATCTCACTAGAGCAGCTATCGTCAGCACACACTCAAACACACAAACTGCTGTGCTAGTGTTGAGTGTAATTTGCGGTCAGCTGCCTGCTCTTTCAGTTTTTATTGAGATGGATGAAGGCAGGCGATTTGCCAGAATGATTGTATTATGTTGTCTAAAGCGATGCTCAATGAGCTTTACTGATGAGGGGCAGAGGAAAGAGTTGCAGGACATGCTGCTGTGTGCTGCTGATGCTGATCATATAGACTGACTGTAAGAGTAAACACCTACAGTACAATAAATGCAAACACACTAAAGAACACTTTTTTGCAGACATACATTTGCTTATATACTGTCTGCAGTGTATATGTACATAAAAATCCTTAACTTCTATACTTTCTCAAGTCCAGGTGCTTAGAAGTTGAGATGCAGTCAGTTGGTACTATTTTGGCTTCATACAGTATATGTTCACTAAATTCCTCCACTCTCCTCCACACTCTCCCTGTGAGGCCGCAGCAGATCGATACACATGATGTCTCTGTTTGCTGTCCTCCCTGCACCCTGGCTTGAACCCTCAGCAGCCACTTCAACACCTACACTTGTGTATTTCTGTCTTGGATCCCAATGGCAGCATGAGTTGAGTCTGTTCAGGACTGACTTGATTTTGCTGAGTTTACAACTTGTGATGTTTCAGGCTGATGATGCCTTAGGCCCCAGCTGGAACTGGCTCTACTTTATCCCTCTGATCATCATTGGTTCTTTTTTTGTCCTGAACCTGGTGCTGGGAGTCCTCTCTGGGTAAGTTCACTCCTTTGTGAAAGTGCAAGTTGAGTTTAAACTGATTAAGGTTTCAGCTTCTTTTAAAAGTGATGAAGAATTAGGCTTTTCTTGCTCAGATGGTCAGAAATATTCATTTTAGTTTTCATCAGCTTTTTATGATGCTTGCCACCTTGGGTCATTGTATTCCATTGTCCTTTATCAACCAATAAAGAAATTATATCAGATCATATTTACCAAGTATTTGTGTTACTGTAGTCACTTTTAACTATTTTGAAGGATCGGTCAATATAAAACCTACCATAGCCAAGATAGCTCAGAGCATTTGGTGAATAAACCATGTTGCACAAAGTTAGACATTGTGTGCACGTACTTTACCTGCCTAAGGGATTATAGATAATTGGAAGTTATAAAGTATTGATATGGTTGCTCTTATAAATGTATTACTCTGTTGGCCATTTGGTGGAGATTGAACTCAAAGTGCTTGGCTTGATGATTGATAGCTTATTCTTGTGTGTGTGTGTGTGTGTGTGTGTGTGTGTGTGTGTGTGTGTGTGTGTGTACTAATGCACACCAAAACCAAACATCACAAAAGCCTGCAGAGTGATGTAGGCCTGTTTTATAGCTTATCTAGACATGTTAAATACCTGCACCTCCCAACACACTAGGGGAGAGGAGAGGGAATCACTGGTGATGATCTCTATGGTCCAGCACGACAGAGAGTGCTCAGTTTTCTTGCACTACTATGTAATGATACTGTCTGTATCATTATCAGAAAAACTCCTCACTCAAATGAGGTGGGGAGATATGTCCTGCTATATAGGTGCTGGTGCTTAATTTTGTAACCAGTCACAGGTGTGTCCTTCTGTAATAAATTATTGTAAATATGACCCATGAAGATACAGAAAAACATACATGCATGACATAAATAACGCATTTTAGAGACACTGTAGTTCGCACTGTGTTTGTGATGCGTCTTTTCCGCCTTGTAGAGGGTCAACAACTGTGCCAGTGGGACTTTTAGCTTGGGATGATTGGCTTTACTCAAAATGTTGTTGTTTACTTTTTGTTTTACAGAGAGACAACATCAAGTGACAAATTAAGCTTTTAAAGCTTTTAAATTCGCTTTTGATTTCCGATACAGTGCCTTGCGAAAGTATCCGGCCCCCTTGAACTTTTCCACATTTTGTCACATTACAGCCACAAACATGAAT
>JAUYWH010000020.1:11544467-11575059 GCA_034779795.1 Ctenopoma multispine | reverse complement strand
TCTTCTCTTCTCTTCTCTTCTCTTCTCTTCTCTTCTCTTCTCTTCTCTTCTCTTCTCTTCTCTTCTCTTCTCTCCTCCCTTCTTGTGATTAAACAATGAGAAGGGCTTTGTTTTCCCCGGGTGATTTCCTGGAAGAACTATTTATCCCCCCTGAACATATTGTCAAAGATTAAATAAATCACATGTTTTGGTTTGTTGTTTCAGGGAATTTGCCAAAGAGCGAGAGAGGGTGGAAAACCGCAGGGCCTTCATGAAGTTGAGACGCCAGCAGCAAATTGAGAGGGAGCTCAACGGTTATCGAGCATGGATCGACAGAGCAGGTTGCTTTAGTCCCACTCACAGGCCACAGAGAACTGAGATTTGGCTCTTGATGAGAAAAAAATCTATATTTTCACTTTAAGACTAATCCTGTCGATTGTGGAATGAAGAACTATCTGGTGCAACATGTAGCCTGTTAGTTGTTTGTTAAACTCACAATTAAGCTGGAAGTAAAGTTACAAAAGATGCCAGTATATATCTTTACATCTGAGCCACGATACACCGCTTATTTGTGATCATACCTTCTGCTTTCCAGAGGAGGTGATGCTTGCTGAGGAGAATAAAAATTCAGGACCCTCTGCTCTTGATGGTAAGAGATTTTTTTATTTTTCCGAGTTCCACTGAATACATACATTATCTTTCTTCAAGCCTCATAATGCTTCAGTTTCAGTTTTAAGCTTGCGATGTGCTTCATAAAAGCTTTTCAGGTATATGCTGATGAAGTATGTGCTGCTTATTTCTCTGTGATTCGAGGGTTGACACACAAAGCTTCTTAGTCTTGAGTGAAATGTTTCAATCTGTGAAGGGATTTCTAAAAAATGTAGAAGAGATATTTGGTGACCCCCTGACTTTACATCTAACACCACTATCAGGAGGATTTCTATCATTTTAACTTGTCCAATACTTCAGTTTCCATTAGCCACAATTGCACTTTTAGTGCTTTTAGTGTTTTGCGAGAAGAAGCTAGTGTTAGTCATTGTCACTTTAAGAATATTACCATGCTGAGTTTTCATCTTCATAAAAAGCATCTCAGGCATAAATATGCCTACATGCAGCAAAGATCCCCTGGCTGTTCATTTAGCGCCATTATCAGGTCAGTTATAAAGTAATAAATTGGTTTACGACCAGATACTTGCAAAACTAATAACATTCCCATTAGCAGCCGTACATAGCTGTTTAGATTGCTAATTAACAAATGTAAGCATGTTAAACTCAGTTGGTGATACTGGTACTCCAACCATTATAGGTATTAAGACACACAATGAAACATGCTAAAGGTTGGGTGAGCATTTCTATAGAAATCCAACGTAGTAATGTAAAAGTTTACTTTAGCATTGTTTTTGAGATCATGTTAGCATTTAGCTCAAAAGGCCAAAGCCAAACAGAGCCGCTGCTATCGCGTGGCTGTGGACTCTTGATCTAGTATAACATATCAGTTTAGGATGTGAACTGCTCAGATTTTATTACTGCTGTGTTGCACACCTTTACATGTTCACAACTCCAAATTCCACATAGACAGCATTAACACTAATAGTACTAAATCTGCCAATAGACACAGTGTCCCACAGACAGCTGAGTATCTGCTCTGACCCTCTCAACTTTACTGTGACCTTTCCTCCTCACTAAACCAGCAGGGCTTTTATTAAATGTTGATTGATTGGCAGCTCTCAGGAGGCTCCCAGAGTGGAGTACAGGTGGTGCCTATGGTGAGAACCGTCCTTTTTTCTGCTCTCTCCTTTAACACCTCCACAGACACACACACACACACACACAGTATGAACACTTTCACATAAAAAAAAGCAAAAAAGTCCTTGTTCAAGTAGGGTAAAAATAAACTGTGCAATGCTATTCTATAGTAGAAACAGATAGACGCTCCAGCTGTTGTGATGGAAATAAATGCGGAAGCTCTAATAGCTTTGAATAACAAGAAAGGGGGCGCACTGCGGTTGCCTTAGCGACCACTGATCTGAAAGGATGCATGCATGTGTTTGCGCGTGTGGACAGGACTCAGTGTTGGTGCCTTTAGCAAAACCCCTCGAGCAAATATTAACCACAAATAGATTTGGAAATCATACGATAGTGTCAACCTGAGTGGGTTAGGATGAAAGGTAATCACAAACACAACAGCGAAAAGGTCAAAACACACTCATCACACTCACATCAGCATGTGCACACTGCACGCCGAGTGCCCTCATTTTGAATGGCAGCACTTGAACACAGCTCAGACATTAGAGATGCATGGATCATCATGTCGCCTTGGAGCATGGTTTGCCATGACGGAATTCATAAAATAGCAGCAGAAGGTTCGCATTCAGCTGTTTGGATCATTACATTAACATTAAATTATCATTTGTATCTCATTCAACTGCGGCATTAATGAGCTCAGCTTTCCCTTTTAGCTAAACTTCACAGGAATTAGCTTGTCTTGCGGAAGGTCAACACTGGGATTTCTTCCTATGATTGTCTTCATCATTATCTTTTCATGTCATTATCAGCCTCCACACTTGCATATTGCCTGAATCTTTCTATGGATGACTTTAACATGTAACATGAGTGGTCATGCACAAGGGAGTTCTTTGGTATTGTATTAATATACAATTAGCAAATAGGCAAAAATCTGACCCAGCATAATCTGGTCAACACAAAAAATGTGCCCACTGCAGTCATGTTGCTCAAAAGTCAACCTTGTGTCACTGACCTCTCAGTTAATTACACTGTACATGGCTTGTTCTGGTACTTTTTATGTTTGTCATGCTCTGTCCACAGTGCTGAAGAGAGCCACAACCATCAAGAGGAGAGGCATGGATGTGATGCATCAAGGGCAACCAGGAGAGGAACAATATGGTGATATCTCCTCTGTGGGTGAGTGGGGGTCGGGACAGGCTCATAAATATAGGCACATAGAGTGTAAGGCATAGGCCAGGAGGGCACACTGACCTCTGCTGCAGTCGTGGATACCCATAATCCATACTGCACATCACGCTGCAGGGATCACAGTTTTAGAATCAGGATGGCAACATGTACAGAAAGTGTTAAACTACAGTTTCGCTTTACTTCCTTGTGTTCCCCCAAGGTATCCCCATGGCCAGAACAAGCATTAGGAGTGCCAAGCGAGGTCCTACAGCCTATTTTCGCCGGAAGGAGCGTCTTCTACGCATCTCTATTCGCCGTGTGGTGAAGACACACACTTTCTACTGGACAGTGCTTGGCCTAGTGGCTCTCAACACGCTGTGTGTCGCCATTGTTCATCACAATCAGCCCTTCTGGCTGTCCAACTTTCTCTGTGAGTCACACTTCATTTATGTAGCAGCATGAAACAAGAGAAGTCCTCAGACAGTTGTCGCCTCTGTAACAACTGGCAAGTGGTTCTGAAAATAATTTCTTAATGATAATTGTCCAAGAATGTTAACGATTGTTTTTATTTCTGCTCCAGACTATGCAGAGTTCCTTTTTCTCGCTCTGTTCCTTACTGAGATGTTCCTGAAGATGTACAGTTTGGGACCACGCCTCTACTTCCACTCTTCCTTTAACTGTTTTGACTGCAGTGTCAGTATTCAATCTCTCTTTCTCTACATATTTGTTTTCCCCAAGTTTAATTGCTTCTGCTTTTACTGTAAATTATGCCTCATCTGGCCTCTCTCGCCCAGTTATGTCACATCTTTCTACTCTTTATCTATGACCCTGTCATAGCCATTGTTACTGTGTATTAACTAAAGGTCAATTCTTTATTTATCTCCTTAGGTAATTGTTGGCAGCATCTTTGAAGTGCTGTGGGGTTTCTTCAGACCTGGGACGTCCTTTGGCATCAGTGTCTTGCGTGCACTTCGTCTGCTGAGGATCTTCAAGATCACCAAGTTAGTCAAAAATGCAGTTTGACGTGTTAGTGTGATGTGCTGTTACTGATTTTTTTATTGATTTACATTTAAATTGTTAACAAAGTAAACAGCCAAACAGAAGGTTCACCTAAAATATTACAAAGTAAAATAAAATAAAATAACTTTCTTTTTCACTAACATGGTATTTTGTGGTTGTGAAGGTACTGGGCGTCTCTGAGAAACTTGGTCGTCTCTCTGATGAACTCCATGAAGTCCATCATCTCTCTTATTTTTCTTCTCTTCCTCTTCATCGTTGTCTTCGCACTCCTTGGCATGCAGCTCTTTGGTGGCAGGTAAAGGCAATAATAAATACACGGTCACATAACAGTCATGAGGAAAATACTTAAAGAGGTTTGTGCATTATGCCTTAAAAGCCAAAAAAACATATAGTGAAGAAAAAGGGAGAGGCATATCTAATCAATCTGGCAGGAAATGTGGACTACATTTCCTTTGGTTCCAGTAAATACATATTCACTAACAAAATGGCTTAAGTAGACTTGGTTTAGTAGATTCCTACTTACCTTTTATTGAATGAGGAGAGCATAGTTTGTCTTGTGGGCTGTTCACTGTTGTTTCCATTACGCAAAGAGACTGTGTGATATTTACTGTAAGACATCTGTGCCTTTGTTGCTGCAGCTATTTTTGCTTAGTTTCCCACAAGCCAGTACAAGCAGAAGACAGACAAGCAAGGGATTGTGTATGACCTGGCCTCTAGAATACAGATCACCCAGAAAAAAATGATCAACCATCAAATTAGAGAAGAGGAGGATTGATTCAGACTCACAAATATTATTCTTAATATGGCTCTGACTTTTAAAGACCATACACATCATTTTCACAGGTTCATCTTTGAAGACTACACCCCGACAAACTTTGACACCTTTCCTGCAGCGATCATGACCGTCTTTCAGGTCTGCTCTGTACTTCACACGCAGACGTCACACACATTTATTACAGTGAATCACAATGTATGTGATTGTACATGATGAAATGTAATTTTGAGTTTATAGCTAAGGTCACCTGCAGTTTTTCAGGATAGCTCCCTAGATGACATTGTGTGTGTTTGTGTGTCGTTATGGGTGTGTTTTCTCAGATCTTGACTGGAGAGGACTGGAACGAGGTGATGTACAACGGCATTCGCTCTCAAGGAGGTGTGAAGTCGGGCATGTGGTCTTCCATATACTTTATAGTGCTCACTCTGTTTGGAAACTGTATCTTTTATTAATCATCCCTTGAGGACCACACTGTTTGCCTTATCATGTAACTTATGGTTTACATTAAGGTTATCATCTTGTATGGTAAACCTTTTTTTGCTACGGGACATCATCTTCCTGCTCTTTTGACTGACATGTTTGGAAAAAGCAGTTTATTACACCTGCACCTGGCACAGGGCCACGTATGTGCCGTTACAAATACATTGTTGGATTTGTGTCTTAACTTGCTGTTTTTTTTACCGTTTCACACCAAATAGATAAAATTGCATACAATGTTCTTGTGGGAGCTTGTGTGCTGAATGTGTGTCATCGTGATTTTAGACTTTGATTACATTGAGGATTACATTATACAGACCAGCTGAGCTGAGGAGTGGACTGACAGCTGTGGCAGCTTTTACAGTGTATTAGCACAGAGCTAAATTAGAACCAGCACATTATATCAGCAAGAGCTTATGATAGTCACACTATTTCACTGTGGTTTTATTTAGTTATGTTTTCCTCCTAATCACAAACAGCTTCTACTTTTCTGCACTGCTCATTATGAGTTTTCTCTTTCTCTCCATGTTTCATTGGATACACATGCAAAAAAATGCGATGGCAAGATCTGCAACAGTTACTGTAGTTAAGAATCGGTATCTGTAATGGCTACTGTAAATAATTTCTAAGGGGTTTGAGGAAAAGGTTGACACACTCCGATTAACAGGGAAAATTCCCAAACTTTCAGATGCCCAGTCCGAGTCCATATATGGCAGAGCTGCTTGTTGTGTTGCTGATATTCAGTGGATTCATCAACACTAGTACCATTTTTTATCTTACTTTATCTTACTCTAAGAACTTACTTACTAAGAAGATTATTGCTATCAATGTCAATCCTTGATTCAGCTATGATCAGACACGCTGCTGAATGTCTTCTTGGCCATTGCTGTGGATAACCTTGCAAATGCACAAGAACTTACCAAGGTAATAAAACAGTGAATATCAAAAATCACACAACTGAAAGAATTATGCTTACCTATCTGCATTTATTTTAGCATTAATTAATGCAAAATAAATTTAGCAATATCTCCTCTCTGTGAGCATGATCTTTCCTCCTTTCATCACTTCGACACTTTTTAATTATTGAAACTCACATATGCTATAGTTGATCACTTGCCTTTTGCTCCTCTCGTCTTTTGATCAGGATGAAGAGGAAGCAGAGGCAGCATTCAACCAGAAGCATGCTCTCCAGAAGGCAAAGGAGGTTGGACCTTTGTCCTCCTTCATGTCTTCAGAGTAAGTGCTTTATGCAGCCGCTCTCTCTGGCACACCTCCTCTCCTCCCTCTTTCTCTCCTCACCTCTTCCTCCCTCTTTCCTTCTTCCACTGCCTCTGTAGGACTAGCCCACAATGCCAATGCTTATCATGAGTTGCTGTAGCCTCCAGCAAATGGAAGCTACCTCTTGGTGCAGTAGATCTGGATTACTAATGAAACTACTGTATGCAGAACAGTCAGTGAGGGAGGATAAGGATTATCAATACAGTCCTTCAAGTTGTGCTGCTGTGTAAGTGCCTGCTTGTAGCATTAAAATGTAACTTGGGGCCTGTTTAGAGAATCTGTATTTGGTGCTGTCCCACTAGAGACTTAGCGGTACGTCTTTACTGAAAGGTCTCCTGAAGTGTAATTTGCTGCATAAGTCTTTATCTCCACGGTTACTGGGTCCACATCATGGTGGGATGTGCTTACATTGTTGTCATGGAGGCAGGGTTACTTAGTGCCCAAACTAACATGATGTGTCCATAGCCATGAAATACATCTGAACGCCAGAACATGGATGTTGTTTCTGGAAGAGAGTGTAAGGAAGTAAACAGTCTGTGCTGGTCTTTCATCTGTTGAAGTGTTCTAACTTGTGGAAAATGTAATTTACAAAGTAATATGACCTTGTTTTCTCAATACCCAGGTTTCCTGTTGAAACAATAGACAGTTTTTTTCTCAGGGATTGATTACACAGTGGCTTGTCACAGGTGCTGAAAGTGCATGTGCATGCACAGGAGTGGGGACTTCTGGCTCAGTATGCACGCTGTGTATTGATAAAACAAGCAGTGTGTTGCATGGGCATGTGGAAGATTTCACAAGATAACATTTTATTAACACAAAATTATGTACATTGTCTTTCTTGCATTCTGTCTTATTTCTTTCTTGGGACATTGCTTTTTTCATAAAACTTGCTTGACTGTAATGAAATTCAAATAAAAACAGAAAACTGAAGATGTGCATTAGTGTCACTTTAGCAAGCTCAGGGTCAGGCTCTTGTCAAATCCCATAGAACAGACTGGAATACCACAGGGTTGTCTTGGCTGGCATCTGTATTCAGAGAGGACACTCTGAACTTTAAGCATTTTTGGTCTCATCCCTGATGTCAGCTATAAAATCCTGGCAGTACCTGCCCTCGCTGACCTTGCGGAAACGTGCATGACAGCATTTGCTCAATAAAAATAGAGATGCAGCATGTTGGAAGCTGATTTCACCTTGGGAATGCATGCATCTGGTCAGCATGATCAAAGGAAGAAAAACAGAAATTTCAGAAGCACACACTCACTGAGAATGCTTTCCATGCACTGGAAGTGATACTGGCTATGTAATACTTGCACAGTGTTTTCAGTGTGTGTGCAGTTTTTCTTCCATTGTGAAATCTTTAATCGCTAACCCAAAATGAGTATTCGGAATATTTTAAAGTAATATTTTGAATCTCTGCACATGAATTTATTTATTTAGCTCCACTAGCATGTCCTAAAAAATGCTAATGTGTGAGTGTTCTGAAGTGGCGGTGGTGTCCAGAGCTGCATCCCAATGTGGTGGTTTTGTTCAAAGGGTATTAAATATGTATTTTTCCCTGTTTGTTTGCTGACGGAGCCCATCTTTGTGTTTTCTACCTGTCCATACTGTAGTCAGACTGTCTAACATCTCAAACTACTTAAAATGTCTTCTTATCAATGTTGTGCTTATTGTTGATGTTTATGAATGTTGTTTAATTGTTTCTAATACTGCTACCATCCTGTTTGTCAATGTGTCGCTTGGCTCCAGTGGAGGCACACACCAACTCATCCAGTCAGTTTTTAAGCTTGAAATTCTAGAAAGAAGACAGTGAAAATACAAATGTTGCAAACAGAAAATCTAATCTACAACAGCAAGTAAATATAATTTTCTATTATATTTATATATAATATTTTTTTCTGACTTTGGTCTTTGTATCAAGGCCAGTTTATTATTTATTTGAGGAATGCTTGTTGTGTGTCTCCTGGCCTGTTTTGTCTCTGCTCACAAAAGCACTAATGTCTTGTTTTCAACCAATCGCTCATTGATAACACGGACCACACAAGAGTCCACGCTCCAGTAAGTAAAACTGTCTGTTCAGCTCTCTGAATCTCTCACTAACATCTGCCTGAGTTACTTGGGCAAATGTTCCAGACTCATCTCGTATAATATTCTGTTCATGCTCTGTCCTGTACTTCCAAACTCTCCAGTCTTTTTTGAGCCCACATTTTTATATCTATTCCTCTGATTTCATTCTGCATTTTACTCTTTTTGTTTTTAAAGTCACACAGCACATTTCCTGGCTTGGTTAATTTATCACTTTACATCATCATTGAGTCAGTAAATTGCTTCATGTTGAAATGAAATTTCTCTTTCTGTTGTTGATAAAATGCTCAAACATTTGACTAAGCACTTGCTATGCAGTCTGATATTTATTTTTTTCCACAAACATTTTGATTGCTAATTTGCATATCATTAAAACAAAACTGAACCTAGAAATTAGAATTGTATTACTATTTTATAAAACTAGAAGTCCATCAAGGCACATTTAAAAATAATTTACCTTTTATTGTATACACAGCATGCTGACCAAACTATTTTAGACTTGCATTAATAAATAACAACACCGGCTAAAATGAAAAAGCTAAATCCAAACCTAGATCACTTTTACATACATATGGTGCTGTAAGTTATATACTGTTTGTTTCAGCATTTTGACATTTTATCTCTTCTCTTTTTTCCCAGGGGAAGCCGGAGGAGGCGGCCCTACCTGTACAGGAAAAGAGCCATCCACCGCAGCCGGCCTACCTACTCCTGCTCCCTGGAGGAGGCCCAGGGCAGCATGAGGGAGGTCCGTCCACCACCACCACTCAACCCACCTAACTCTTTTATGTCCAGGAGAGAGAGAAGAAAAAGGATGACCATGTCAGTGTGGGAACAGAGGACCAGCCAGCTGCGGAGACACCGCCAGATGTCCAGCCGAGAGATCCTGTTCAGCAGCCCCAGTGAGGACAAGGATGGGCCTCCCACTACATCCCAAACCCAGCATGGACGTCCATTGTCACTGCATCGCAAGGCAATGCAACACACCCTGTCTGGGAGTTTGAAACACCTGACCGACCCACTTACCTCTCCAGCCAAGAACCAGGCCTCAGGCTCCTCCATGACTAAGGATGTGCCTCTGAATGCCACCCTCTCTGGTGACATACCTGAACCCCCAATATCAGTGCTAGCGCCAGAGTCACTGGATCCTACAAATGTTCCTCTTTCTGATGCTTCTATGACTATACCAGAACCGCCTGAATCAGAGCCCATCACTGAGGACAGAAAACTAGGCGTTAGTCAGAATCATAACAGCATCAGTGAGCGCCGGAGTCCCAGGCTGAATGACGAGCGCCAACACAGGGCAGTGAAGAAGTTCAGGCCACCAGATAATATAGATACACTGACTCCTGAGATGGGAGGTTATTGTGGGATCAGGGGAAGAAGGGCATTGCATCATTGTGACCATGAGAGTGGTGCCAGAAGTCAGGGGTCATCACCTGTGAACGGAAGTCACTTGGAGAGTCGCTCGTCCAGCACAGAGACGAAGAGAAACTCAGGGAAAATAGAGGAGAAGGAAGTGGAGACAAAAAAGGAAGAAGAGGAAACCAAGCCTGAGGAGAACAGGTGAGACAAAACATCATATTGTGCTTGTTTTTTATTAGATGTAGATAGATAATTTCAAGAAGAGGGCATAAAGCCCTGCTAACTGGTAACTGAAAGCTGTTTCAAGTGACTTACTCATGAAGCTGGTTAAGCAGTTGCTAATAGGAAAGGTGTTAAATATATAGTATCTGAACTAAGGAACATTTTAACACTACATATAGTTTTTCAGAATGTGCTACGTCATATTTTGATGTCTTCATATTGTGTTAATAATAATAATAGAAACATAGAAAAAACATTTAATGATAGGATGTGTCCAAACACACTGGTACTGCCAATCACTGCTCTTCTGTCTGTCTGACAATGTCTTCGACTCTGCATCTACAGACAGGGTGACCAGAGTGAGGCAGGGGATGCTAACCCATCAGACAACCAGAGCCACGCTGGTGACCAGTCTCAGAAGCAGGAAGAGCCTCTTCAGCAATTTGACAGAACTCCACCTGCCATCCCGGTGGACAACAAAGAAGAGCAGGACCAGGAAAAATCTCAGCTCAGCTCCAGTGTGGTCATTGAGGTCCCCAACGTTCAGTCATGTCTTGAGCTCTCCACAATCACAGGTAGTGTTTTTCGAGTGCTGATACAGACTGTATCTGGTATCACTGGTAGGTGCTCTGTTAATACATTTATTTGTTCAAGGTTCATGACACTAGTACCTTTCCTCTACAATTTATATTTAATTGGCATAGGTTTCATCTCAAAACTCATGGTTATAAATATGCTACACTGTTCAAACTGCAAAAGGTACAACAACTATTCTGGAAATGTCAAACTTATCTTAAATTTTGTATTTCAGTAATTTGCTGATGTAACTAGGTAATGTACTGTACTGTACTTGCAGGGTCATGCTTCATTTCATATCTACATGAATTACAGCTAGTTTAAATTGTAGCCTAGAGTTCAGACATTTTCCGAACTGTGAGTCATACTGTATGACCATGTAAGCCTGTCTCTACACTTCACGGATCCGGTTTACCGTTGCTACACTAAATCAATTCTCTCTGGATATTTTACAGATTAAAACCATCTTCTTTGTACCATCTCATACGTCCCTAGTGAGAAGCATACAATGTTCATCTTTCTCTCCATCTGACCTTTTGTAGTCAACAGTAAGGACCCTGAAACCTGTAAGTCAGAAAAGGAGGAGACAGAAGAGGCAACTCATGTCAACAGTGTGACCCCAAACAGTATGTTCATCTTCAAACCTGATAACCCGTAAGTTGTTATCACTCATGCTTCTCATGGGAATTTGTTGTTATTTTTTACTGTTAGACTTTTCACAAGTCCTTACAGTAGGATGGTGGATTTGTGTACAGTATTGTACTGATGCACACATCACTGGAACATGTTCCACATGTTCAGAGTTTGGTCTTTTTAGTTAAGATTTGTTGCACAGCGTCTACATTGTTGACCCCTGCCCACATTTGACTTCAACCAGCTTAAGCCTGCACGGTCTTACTATTAATAGATTTGGTACCTGACATCTGGATCACATCTTCACTCTGCCAACTGCTCTCCCTCAGGGTGCGTCGAGCGTGTCACTACGTAGTGAACCTGAGGTACTTTGAAATGTCCATCCTGCTGGTTATAGCTGCTAGTAGCATAGCGCTGGCTGCTGAGGACCCTGTGGCCACCTCCTCTGACTGGAACAAGGTTGGTGCATGCATGTGTGTGTTCACATTTGTCAGTCTGACATTAACATTGATGACTTAATAGAAGAATATTCTGCTGCTGCTGTTTCAGGGAGTCTATCATTGCCTGAGATATTATTTCAATCAGTCTTTATTTGCGCCTGGGGTCCCATAGCTCCAAGGCAAATAAAATACCAAAAAAAAACCTTACTACAAAACATTCCCTAAATGGTTTCGTAGAAAGCTGCTAATGTGACTTGATGAGGGACAATTAAATCACTGATGAGTGTGATGAAGTCTGAGACACAGTGAACCTGGTTGTTTAAGGGAGGAATGAAGCTAATTATCTTGTGTTGTGTTGTAATCATCACTTGTGGGTACTTTAATTCTAAACCACAAACTGTCATGAAATCAACAAAAGTAGAAGGATTTCACTAATTACTTACTTTTTTAATGAACACATTTTTATTTGTTGTGTTATATCTGCTCTTTTTCTTTGTCTCTTTCTCTGTCTCATACTGTGATTTTATAGGTTCTGCGTTATTTTGATTATGTGTTCACTGGAGTCTTCACATTTGAAATGATTATAAAGGTGAGTTACTGCGAAAATATGCCACAATAATGAAATTTAAATGGTTGGAAAACATATACATATACTTCTTTGGGTTCCAAATTATTCCTTCTGTTTTTCAGTTTGCTACCACATTTTACCACATTTAAAAATGAATAATTTTCCCAACTGTTAAAAAGCTTATTTTCTCTTCACCTTACATTCCACACTATATTTTAGATTTTCTCTTGTTTTGTTTCAGTAATTTCAAATATTATAGTTGAATACTAAAATTAATAGTTTACGCATCATCAAGAGGGATCTACAAAAAAATCAGTTTTTTTCTACTTTCCTCTCCAGTTAATTATCTTGTAACCACTCAGCTTTACCTTGCAGCTGTCTCAACAAGTAGGATTTCTGATCCACACGTTGGGAACCACTACTTTCACTTTATCCTAAAGTAACAAGCAGTCTTGTAGAAGAATGCTGATTTAATTCAACTTTTCAGAAACTAGTTCCTCTGTGAACTTCAAACACTGAAGATATTGATTCAATATTGACTCCCTGTCTTGAAACTGTGTCGGAGAAGGACACTGTTTTCATTGCACACCTTTGTCGTGTCCTCAGATGATTGACCAAGGTCTGATCCTCCATGATAGCTCCTACTTCAGAGACCTGTGGAACATCTTAGACTTCATCGTTGTGATGGGAGCACTGGTGGCTTTCGCCCTCACGTCAGTGATTGATTTGTTTGAATTCCTTGCTTTAACTGAATATACTGTTTGTCTAAACATCAGTGTGTCTCTTTTCCATTTTGTGTATAACTGTTGATATACATGTTACTTTCTCCTGTTTTTCTCCATCTGGGTGCCCCTGTGGGAACGGCCAGCAGCAATGTGATGGGGTAAATGCCACCATAGTCTCTCTCTTGGAGATAACACAGTGTTTAAATGCACAATTTTCAGAGCATAACTTAGGTAGAATTTGTAAACTTCATATTTACTGAATAATGGGGAATAAACTGTGATACTTATGGTCCTGCTCTGTTTAAGGTTTACATTCTGTTTTCCTGTACAGAAATAACAAAGGACGAGACATTAAAACCATCAAATCTCTGAGAGTGTTGCGTGTCCTCAGACCACTGAAGACCATCAAGAGACTTCCTAAACTCAAGGTCAGAAATGGTGTTTAGATCTAAATGTTAAAAATGACTTAATAGGTAAGATTTTGACATATGTAGATGTGTTTGTAAAGTGTAGTCTACAGTTCTTATGAATATGATCAAGAGTTGTGGCCACACACATGCTGATAGCAACATGTCATATGGTTTAAAAACATTCCTTTTTTATCTCTCATTGCTTATGTTGCAACATGTTGCCGACCTGAGAGAAGTAGACAGGAGGTGACAAACTGTGGGCATCAGGGCATGAAAACATGTTGTCAGGGTGGGGATCTCCAGACCTCACACTTAGTCTGACTCCACTGAGAAAACAAGGAGGAGAGGATATAATAAATCACAAAAACTGAAATTTTCATAGGTACAGTACAGTATGGAGAACAAATAATATAAAAGTGGCAAGTGGAAAAGAGAGGAGGCAGAAAGAGGAAAGTGATTTGCATGCATACAATTAGAGTTAAGAAAATTAATAAAGCAGGTAACAAAAGCGGAAAGGAAAACATTAGAAGAGAAGGGAGGAAGTCTAATAAGGAGGTGAATACTAATTGAGTACTGGCAGGTATTCATCATGGCATTGTGACTAATACCATTAACTCAGATATACACAAGTCATTTCTTTTACTCAGATAGGGAGAAAAAAAATGGTTTCATCTTTTGTTTAAACTATGAGTCGAATGCCCCTTACATCACTTCTTACTTAAGTTTAATAATTTTTTAAGTAGGTCGTTTCATTTAATGACAAAAAAATCTAAGCTGCCATTATGAAAAATTTGGTCTTAGTTAAGAAATGATTTTATTTTATAAGGTAGTGTATTTATCTGTGTGGAGAATTAATTAAAAACTAAAATAAAAAAAAATAAATTAAAACTGTGTTGATTAATTGTGTGTGTTCTTGCGTTACGTTGTTTGTAGCTGTACAAAAACTTTAGGTACATGTTTGATTTTCTCACAAGCAACGAAGCAGAACAGCAAAACAGTAAAAAATGATTGATGTTTCTTGGACCTACCCTTCATGCTCACCCCTGCTGTGTCTGTACTCCTGCACAGAGCCCTGACCCTGATCTCACTCTCACTTTTCACTTAGTTCATGTGTCCCTCTCTTTCAGGCTGTTTTCGACTGCGTGGTCACGTCTCTGAAAAATGTCTTCAACATCCTGATTGTCTACAAACTTTTTATGTTCATCTTTGCCGTCATCGCTGTGCAGCTTTTCAAGGGGAAGTTTTTCTATTGTTCCGACAGCTCCAAAGATACAGAGAAGGACTGCCAGTAATACTTATTTACTTCTTTCCGTTCTTCCTTCCTACTTTCTTTCACCCTAATTTATGTCAGACTTTCTTCCTTGTTGTTGTTCCTTTGTTTCTGTCTTGTTTTCTTTTTGTTGTGCCTCCTTCTATTCTTTATTTTTCTTGTTTAGGTTCTTCAGTCACGTACATTTGTCCCCTTACAAACTTGATCTTTAAGTTAATAAACAACACAATTCCCGTATTCTAATTGCGCCTTTTTCTCTGACGTGCCTCCACTGTCTCTGTTGTTGTAGGGGTTACTACATTGACTACGGGAAGGACAAGAAAGAGGTGAAGAGAAGAGAGTGGAAGAGGCACGACTTTCACTACGACAATGTCATCTGGGCTCTGCTCACCCTCTTCACTGTCTCCACTGGAGAGGGTTGGCCTCAGTAAGTGTCTTCCTGCAATCACTGGACGAGTGCTAATACTCATGCTGAGTGAGGAAATTCAAGAAGAGCTTTCCTGCATACTACTTGAACGTTTTAGGAGGATCATTAGTTTTCATGAGCATTATAACCTTTTAACATCTGCCTTGTTCTTTTGTAACGATCAAATCTGACCTTTGAGGGAGGAAATATAATAGATGTGATTAATTTAACAAAGATTTTGCCATTCATTATCTCAATATAAGAACATTGTAACAATATTTCACTGACAGTGTTTGTGGGTTTGTACTGTTCCAACCCTCATTAATTTACTGGTGCAATGGCAATAAATAAAAATTATATCCTCTTCCAAACAGCAAATTGCCATTTGAGCCCCACCCTGATAAACAAATCTTTCCAACTGTTTCTGCCACAACTAATAGCTACTGTAGCACATTATATGATTTTTTATGATGAATCTTTTTGAAACAACAATTAAACATGAATTTTTCCTGCACACAGTGCTTTCATTTTCATTAATACCTTTCTTCTTTGGCAAAGGATTCAATAATCTGAATTTTGTGTGTGATTTTAAGAGGGTTATTATATTTTAAAAAGGTTTCACAATAAATTCTCCATTCTTAGTGTTTCTGTCTTGCAGTTATGCTTTTATTACTGATTGGAATACGTATTGTTATTGTGTTTTTGTTCTTCCAGGGTCTTGCAGCACTCGGTAGATGTGACAGAGGAGGACAGAGGTCCAAGCCATGGCAACAGGATGGAGATGTCGATCTTCTACGTTATCTACTTTGTTGTCTTTCCTTTCTTCTTTGTCAACATCTTCGTGGCTCTCATCATCATCACCTTCCAGGAACAAGGGGATAAGATGATGGAGGAGTGCAGCCTGGAGAAGAATGAGGTGAGGGAACATCAGTGGAGACACAGCAATTAGAGACACGATGAGACAAGCAAACTTTTGTATAGGTGGGATTAATATTGGTCATTAGCAGAATGTTGGTATGTTTTCTTAACACAGTTCAGAGGTGGTAAGTAACTAAGTACATTTACTCAAGTACAACGTTGAGGTTCTTATACTTTACAGGAATATTTCTCTTTAATGTTACTTTTACTCCACTACATTCATTTTAACATTATTTAGAGCTTGTACTTTTACTTAAGTAGAAAAATTAAAGGGTACTTCTACTTGTAGTGGAGTATCTTCCTGGGCAGGAACGTGAAATTTTACATGAGTAATAGAGTTTGTGTACTCCTCTGAGACGGTTCTGTTAGTCTGTTATGTTAAAGACTGGTGGGAAAGTTGGGTATGAATACGAAACACTTGAGACTGCTGTTGTAGTAATGGTTCTCTTTGTTACCCATCCTTTTCTCCACCTGTGTGTTTCATGCATCTTCTTCTCCTTCTTCCTTCTCGCTCCTGTTTTTTGTGTTTCAGAGGGCGTGCATAGACTTTGCCATCAGTGCCAAGCCTCTGACTCGTTATATGCCCCAGAACCGACACACATTCCAGTACCGACTGTGGCATTTTGTGGTGTCACCCTCTTTTGAGTACACTGTCCTGGCCATGATAGCTCTCAACACCATTGTACTGATGATGAAGGTGAGAAAAATGAAGGGAGAGTTGAGTTCAGTGACTGGTTATAGAATTATCTCTCCTCTTTCTCTGCCCTCACTGATATTTTTTTTACACATCCTTTGCTAATAGGAAAAAGACAACTTGTGCTTCTTGCCTGCTTATTCTGTTATTAACTTGCAACTTTTAACACTTGGAGTTGTGCTTGTCGTTCAGATAGACAGTGAGACAGAACGACGCCGGTGACTCAGCCTGTATTAAATATTGATCGATAATGTCTGGGGGGTGCTATTTAGCATGACCTCATTAACTGTGGCTGCTGCCCCTAGAGGAATGACTCCTTTTATAGTGCGACAGATGAGAGGTGCAGAGACTGAGGCACTATTTATGGGTCTGGAGGAATCTTCCATCAACCTGTAGATCTGCGGGGTGCAGGCCTAAAGTTCAGACTGATATCAGACTGGTATCATGAGGTTCAGCTGCAGTGAACTGGTTAAGAAATATTCCACTTTTTTCATTCCACTCATTCTACAGTAGTTTAACCTCTGCTGCTTTTGTTTCAGTATTATTCTGCCCCGCTGACATATGACACTGTACTGAAACAACTGAACACAGCCTTCACTGTTCTCTTCTCTGTTGAGTGTGTCCTCAAGATCATGGCCTTTGGCTTTCTGGTGAGAAAAAAGTACAAAACACAACAAATTATTTCATTCAAAGATCATTTGTAGAAATGACTCTTAAGTGTCTTTTCTGTGTTTCTGCAGAACTATTTTCGAGACACATGGAATATTTTTGACTTCATCACTGTCTTGGGTAGCATCACTGAGATTGTGGTAGAGTTGCGGGTAATAAAAAAAAAAAAAAAAATTTAATATCAACACAGATTGAGATTAAAACAAGACAGAGTGTAGTTCTGCAATATTTTCCTTACATTTGAGGTAATACTGTTTACCTCTCCATCTTCCAGTCTGATACGTTCAACATGAGCTTCCTGAAGCTGTTCCGAGCTGCTCGTCTAATTAAACTGCTAAGACAAGGTTACACCATCCGGATTCTTCTGTGGACCTTTGTGCAGTCCTTCAAGGCTTTGCCCTACGTCTGCCTGCTCATCGCCATGCTCTTCTTCATCTACGCCATCATTGGCATGCAGGTCAGAAGCAGGAAAGAGACAGTCTCTCTGTGGAGACAAAGTTATATTTACAATGTGTAACTAGCGTCCCTCAGCAACATAATTCAGAATAACAATATTCTGTTATCAAAGGTCTTTACTGTATGCCCTACAAATTGTGCATGTGTGTTTTTTTGCATATGTATTTATATATGTGTGAATCAGGTGTTTGGGAACATAAAGCTGAATGAGGAGACTCACATTAACCGGCACAACAACTTCAAGACATTCTCTGGTGCTCTGATGCTGCTATTCAGGTAGGACACCTTGGCATCTGCTCACTTTACCACTTCATAATTCTAATCTGAAACTCAACATTCAAATTATTTATTAATATGTCTTTATTTCTCCACATAAATGGATTTTGTTCTCATCTAGCATAAAAAACATTTCCCCTTAGCCCCGGCTAGAAATTTGTGAAATTCAACATTGCATCTTGCCAAATGCATCAAATGTGCAAATCTAAATAAAAATCAACTGCAAGTGGAAAGTTATCCAGATGGCAGTCGTGACTGTGAATAACCTCGAACTGAATGACTCCAGCCCTAACCATCTCCTCCATGTCCTTGTGTCTGTGTGTTTGTGTGTGTCCAGGAGTGCCACAGGGGAATCGTGGCAGGAGATCATGTTGTCATGTTTGGGAGGGCGGCAGTGTGAGGTGGACCCTTCACTTACATCTCACCAGGAGGGCAGCTGTGGCTCTGACTTTGCCTATTTCTACTTTGTCTCCTTCATCTTCTTCAGCTCCTTCCTGGTAAGAAAAGGAAAGTGAAAGGTGAACGATACCTCTAAGTTAAAACAATAATGCTTCCAACTTGTGTGTAACCATACTAAAGTTTTGACCTGGTATTAAATTAAGTCTGTAAACTGGACTTTCTGTATTTTATTTTTTGTTAACTTACTTTCTCATGCTGTTGTTTTTCTAAGAACAGCATCTTTTTTAATATTTTGGGCACTGTCTGCCTTTTTTTTAATAAATGTCTTGGCTTGTCTTCCTGTGTTTGTCTTCTGCCCAGATGTTGAACCTATTTGTGGCTGTGATCATGGATAACTTTGAGTATCTGACAAGAGACTCATCCATCTTGGGTCCACACCACCTGGATGAGTTTGTCCGGATCTGGGGAGAGTATGATCGTGCTGCCTGGTCAGTGTTTGAATGCCAACATTTTCCTTAAAAAATGTAACCTATCCATGCAGAAATGTAAGGTGACCTCCAGAGACAAAGCACAAGGAAACAAGCTGCAAATCACAAACCTTGCATTGCATTTTGTTTGTGAGTTCATATTTGTACGTGCTTCGTCTGTAGGGGCCACCGTACTAATATTCACCGTTTATTGACATCAAATGCTTGTAATCTGGTACTGTACATATGAGAAATAGTTTTTTTAATTTTGAGAAAGCTTACATTAATAGTAAGGTAATTCATTAATATACACCTGTGGATAGAAGCAGCTACACTAGTTTACACAACATAAGTCATGCAACTGAGCTTGGCTTAACCACCAAAGAGAATCTACCATGAAACCTGCAATTCACAAGTAGTGATGCACAAATGTTTACGGTCACTTCAAGTTGGCAGTTATCTACATAAAAGTAAGATATTGTCACTGTAAAATGCAGTTGCAGCCTCAGTATAATGTAGAGAATAAAATAGACTGTTGGGCACTACTATTTACACTAGTTTCTGGTTTGTACAGCTGTTATAAATGTGATAGCAGTAGAATTATGAAGGGGGCTGGTAGAGTTAAAATAACTGATCCATTGGTTTAGTCTATTCAACAATCTTGGAAATATCTAAAGCACGATTCATAATTTTTCTGATGCTGATGCTTATTGGTGGGACAAACACAGCTGACAACAACCCTTGCCAAACAATTTCAGCTGCACAGAGAAAAGTAAAAATTTAAAAATGTGATTTTTTTCTTGCATATGTTCACCACAGACTAAAAAATGTTTGTAATGTCTTGATTTTTTTTTTTCATTTTTTCAAAGAGGACTGAGCGTCCATTTAGTTTATTTCACATTTCCACTCAAGTCTGTTATCAGACACAACTAAAGACATGTATGTCCTTTCCAGTGGTAGGATCCACTATAAGGAGATGTACAAAGTTGTACGCACTATCTCACCTCCCCTGGGCTTTGGAAAGAACTGCCCCCACAGGGTGGCATGCAAGGTTTGGTTCCCCCATGTCAACAACCCCCTGCCTCTGCCTCTTTCATGTGGGATACTACCTGACTTCCTACTATTCCTCATTTCCTTCCCGTCACCTATTTTCACTACTTGCTTGACCATTAGGGATGTGATACTCAGGTCAAAGAATGATGACAGTCGAGTCTCAGGGTACTAAGGCACAGGACATCACCCATTCTCCCAGACTTACAAATAAAACAGACATGCTTCTGATTTAACCAAAACAATTTGATTGCATAAAGCTGACTGTTGATACAGTTGTGAAGCAGTTTGGGGGAAGCCTGGACCTTTCTACCACTTGGATCTGGTTTAGAGATTTTTTTTTACACAATGTAAGTATTTCATATCAGCACCAGATCCAGTGAGGCTGTCATTCCTTTGCTCATCCTGTCTGAGGTTTTCCCTTTTCCCTGATTTCTATGCCCTGTTCACAGCATAGAAAGAATACAACCTGAGTTACCTTATTTACTCTCTCCCCCTGTGTGATGCCTTAGAATAATCCTTTCTCTTTTATCTCCTCCATTATTTTACTCTCTTTTGCTCATTTCCTCCTTTATTCATTGGGAATGTACTTCCCAATGTTCCCACTGTTATTCAATTTCTTCTCCTGCTCCTCCAACATCATCCTTCTCCCCTCCTTCCATCCTCTTCTTGTCCCTCTCTCTTTTCATCCTCTCATCCTCATCTTCATGGCTACCTGGCGCCCCCAGTGGTCGTATCCATTACACTGACATGTATGAGATGTTGACCAACATGTCGCCACCTCTAGGCCTGGGCAAGAAATGCCCCTCCAAGGTGGCATATAAGGTAGACTAATCACTGGAGTCTAACAGGCACTGCCTTGATATTTTAATTGTGAGGATAGGCACCATTAAAGCGCATTTTGTTTGTCATACATTTAAAAAGCAAAGGCCTTTTTTCTGTTGATTAAATGATGCAGTATTGCTTGTTAAAGCTGTTTTCAGTGGCAGATGTATAGTGCAACACTGATTTGCCTGCTGTGCTTTGCATCTTGGCAGAGAAATAACACTTCATTATCTGTTTTCTGTTATCTGATGAAAGTCTTGGTGGAGTGTATCCATTACACTGACTGAAAGTTGTTAAACATCTACATGCTAAATATTGTCCTTTTGTAGACGTCTATTGTAAAATGTTCTCATGTCTTTCATACTTCTCTGTTTCTTAAATATTCCTGTCTGCATGTGCCTCCTGTCACAGCCCAGTGTTACATCTGTGTTTTATTTATATTGTGTGTGAGCCTGCGAGCATGCTCCATCATAAATGACTTTCTCTTTCTGCACAGTGTCTTGTGTGAGTTTTATCCTCTTTTATAAAACTTGTTAGATGGCCCACTGTGTTTATTTACAGGATGGGAGAGGACACGCATCTTTTTTATTTAGTTTGTGACTTTTTGTTATTTCAAGAGAACAAAAAATAGTTTCCTATTATTTCTCAGTCTTAACATGCATTAATAAAGTGTCACAGTTTTCTCGTGATCGTCAAACAATTTTAAATTGTTGTAAAAGACAAGAAACAACATATACAGTAATTACATGCCTGTCCTCTTTGTCCTTCTGAAATCATATGTTGTGATGATTTAAATTATTTATCACCCAGAAAGCCCAAAGTGGCTCATAAAAGTTTTGATTTAATTATCTATTTAACTTATTACAACCTCACTTTTTTCAACATGTTTCTGTTTATAATTTTGTAGCACAGTACTAATAATAATTTCAAGATTATTTGTCTGTCAAATTAATTGTAGTCCCTTAATTGTGGGCTTTGTAAAACACATAAAACTGATGAATTCGATATAATCAGAAAACATTATGAGCCACTGCAGCAGGTCTGGGCTTCCTACTCCTGCAGTTTGCTTAGTTGTGTCACTGTTTGTTTTTGTCCTGGGTTGTGTGTGACTTTGGTGTTTTTTCTGCTGCCACCAGCGACTAGTCCTGATGAACATGCCTGTGGACGATGACATGTCCGTCCACTTCACCTCCACCCTCATGGCCCTTATCCGTACTGCCTTAGAGGTCAAGATAGCCCGAGGTTAGACCAAATGTCAAATATTGCTAAACATCCATTTGCTGTCATGTAGAACTCATTAAATTAACTGAAATTTTACTCCATTTTGTTTCTCTGTTTGTCCTTTCTCATTGTTTCTCTCCAGGAGGGGAGGATAGAAATCAGATGGACCTGGACCTGCAGAAGGAGATTAGTGTAATCTGGCCTCATCTCTCACAGAAGACGCTGGACCTGCTGGTCCCTATTCATAAAGGTGATTTCATTACATGTGTGCCTTAAAAGTACAAATGTCAAAGAAAAGAAACATAACGTTTTGCCATTAATGTGGCCAAATGACATTACATTTGATAACCTAGTTCTGCAGGGTCATGTATCTGGTTTGATGGTTTCTGCTTTCTCCTTCTCAGCCAGTGACATGACTATAGGGAAGATCTATGCTGCCATGATGATCATGGACTACTACAAGCAGAACAAGGCCAAGAAGCTCAGACAACAACTGGAGGAACAGGTATTTATACTGTTATTTTGCTTGCAATGTTCGTGGTCATTTAAGATAATTTAAGGTGCTTTAATTTTAATGTATTGCTTCCCCTTGTGTCTTTCTCTGTATGTAGAAACATGCGCCTATGTTTCAGCGTATGGATGCCTCCTCTTTGCCTCAAGAAATCCTATGCAATGCCAAATCCCTCTCATTCCTCAGGCACAGTGCCGGATCAGCGCTGTAAATTTTCACTTTTAGTCTCTTCATACACTTACACAATTTATTTGTAGTAGTTATTTATGTTATTATTTATAGTGGTACAGACAATGAAAGATGTTATTTTGTTGTTTGAATCTGATCACTGTCAAATGTTTTATATTTCCTTATCGTGACAGTAATTTAGTAACAGCAACATTAGTAAATTAGTAACAGCTAATTTGTGTGATTATATGTTGCAGCCGCCCTGCTTTAGTCTCTGCATGTCCTTTCAGCACCAGAGGAGGTTTTGTGGCTCTCAGCCCCATCTCTCCCCAGGAGATGTTCCTCCAGCCACTGTCTCACTCCAGGGAGGAGAAGGAGGAGGAGGAGGAAGACGACGAGTACCACTCACCTTATTACCCATACCACCACCCACACCATCACCATTTACACACACTGGTAAACACAGCATTGCCAAAAGGCCTTGCTTTCCCTTGTCTGGTGTCAAAGAAATGTTGACTAAAGCTGAACCTCAATTTTAAGTAGCCAAATGTAATTTCTAGGACTGTGATATGGTCAGTTGCATGTCAGTTTTTTCTTCTGCAGAACCAGAATAAAAGATTATTTGAATAAACATAACTTCATGCAACAACTGTATTAAAACATGCATGCACACATTGTTTTAAATTCTAAAATAATATGCTTTTTGTCAATCTTCAACAACTAACAAACTATCGTAGACTCTGACGGCTTTTTGCATTGTCTGCAATGCAAAGTTGGAGTTGGAGTTTTGGGTGGTAATATAAAAATCAGAGCTCAGCCTTTCCTTCTGTGGTGTTTGTGTAGGTGCCAGATGTCATAGAGTACAACCAAGTGATTCAGCAAGCCAGGCAGGACCCAACAGTTATTAAATCACATCAGCGTACGGCGTCTATCAGAGCATCCTCTATGCCCAGGTTGTCTGTTGATCCACAGGTAAAAAAAAAGAATAAAAACCATTTAAATCTATTTTCAGTATATCTTGAATTTATTGAGTAGAAACTGCTTTAAAATAATTTAAATGTACATAAGCTACATCACACATACTGGTATTGCAGATTCTTCTTTTTGGAATTAAGACAGTATTACCTTACATTATCTTATTTACTAACTAACTAACTGCACATGTTTAAACAACTAATTTACTATTTGTAGAGTCTGATCCACACACAAAGTGATTAGTATGACTGTTCTTGTGAATGATCACTTAAGTGCTTCTGTTGTCCTGTGTGTATGTATGTAGCCTGGGATGTCAGCAGACAGTAATCTGATGAAGCGCTCCTTCTCCACCATTGGAGATCAGTGTGTGAACGGTCTCTGGCAGGAACAACACTCTCTGGAGAGAGTCAGTCCTGAGGGAGCATACAGGCCTCGTCAGAGGAGCTACAGAGGTCACATGTAGTCCATATATTGTACCTACCACTGTCTAATTCATGTGCATGGCAGTGGTTTAAAGACACTTTTAATTTGACATTTGAAGACGTTTTCAATACCAAGAAAAGCTATAGAAATTAACATTAATCTCTTCCGAAGTGCTTCAAAAGACCTGAAGATCTGAACCACAACTGACTCTGATATGAGGATAAAATATTCAATAACTGTAACTTATATGCAATAACTTTAAAGACTCTGTGAAACATCATCATTAAATATTAAATTCTAAAAATATGTTTATTATATAACAACCAACATGACACATGTATATGTTTATAGTTGTGGTTGCTGGAGTAGCCATGTGGACAAAGGATATGGAAATCAAAATTATTTCATAAATTAAAAAAAAAATGGGTTCATGGTGCCAAGTGAGCATTGAGGTGGACCATCATTAGACCAATGTACTGCTGAATCAAAGCTTTGACTTTAAATTCATATTGCAGAATAGGACTTCTGTAGCAGTATATCATTATTGTATGATTGTATTGTCATTTATATGATGAAAAGCTTACTGAGTTCATTGGATATTGTAAATTTTTTTTATTAATATTTATAGGGAGATATTTGTCTTCACTCTAACACTTTTATATCCTGTATTATATTATTAGTATTTCACAAACTGAAATCTACACGACTTTCAGGTCCACGAATGAACCACAGAGAAGCATGTAGTCATGAGAGAGGGAGATCTAAGGAACGGCGCCACCTGCTGTCCCCTGACGTGTCCCGCTGCAATTCTGAGGAGCGAAGCCGTGACGCTTCATGTGAGAGGAGACGGTCCCGCTCACCTAGCGAAGGACGTTCACACACCATGCAAAGACAGGTGAGTGAGGTGAGTCCACAGTATACAGTATTACTGTATACAGCTAAACACTAGTTACAAACATTGTGACTCATAGTTCTGCTGGTCAAATAAAGGTTTTTGGAGAGGTAATATGAAGTGAATACAGTACACAACAGCCGCGCAGAAGGAACACAGCTACCACTGTAAATAGGAGTAACAGTGACTTCCTCACTTTTTATTTTTGCAGGTGAACACGTCAGGCAGCCCTGTCCAGTCAGAGTCCAGTACTCCTCGTAATCGACGCCAGCTACCCCAGACACCGTCTCGCCCGCGGCCTTACATCTCCTATTCCCCTCTGGTCTGCCAAGCCCACACCTCTCCCACTCCAGCAACCTCCTCTGAAGGACAGACCCAGCCTCAAGATGGACCTGTCAGCTCCACAGAGTCATCGTGGAAGGCTGACAAGGAAAGTGGGCCCCTAACTGGAGGTCAGGGATCATCTGGAGGTCAGTCTTCAGGACCAAGCCATCCCTCTCCTCACCACTACATCTCAGAGCCGTACCTCCCATTCCATGAGGACCTCAGGGGTGGCGAAGCAGGTGAAAGCCCGGAGACCCTTACTTTTGAGACTGCCATTGCAACCAGTCTGGGACGGGCCAATGCCATAAGCTCTGCCCCTCAGCTCAGACATTCCTGGCAGGTTCCTAATGGGCACTTCCGGAAGCACTTGGGCCAGGTGAGCCCTGCAGGAGCCAGGGAGCTGCTAAGTGACACAGACGAGGACGATCGCTGCTAAAACCCAGAGAGACAGAGGATTAACACAGGGACTGGGCATCTCAGTGCAGCTCCACATGGCACCACAAGGCTGTAGCTCCTCTGTGTCTCTGAGAACTTCTATTCTCAGCGCCAGTAGCGTATAGGTCAAGACTGAGCACAACTGCTGTTTATCTGGATACTTGGATTGTCTGCAGCAAGTCCTTGTTATGTCTGTGTGTGTGAGAGAGAGAACATGGGTGTGCATTTACATGTGTGTTCTCAATAGAGAAAATTTGCCAAATCAAAAGAACAGCCGAGACTGACAGCACTATAAGTAGCTCCCTGCAGGCAAGTTCACGTGTTGCCAAATCCCCCCACATGAGTTAGTGTTTTGATTGTTATGCGAACAAATAATGGTGAGGTGTCAATCCAAGGTCCAATCCTCTCGTTGAATCCAAGAAACTGATATAAGTGCTTTTTGTGTTGGTGAACATTGAGGTAGCATGTAGAGATGTCACACGATGAATGTATTTTAGCTTTTATTATTATGTTCAGGTCATAAGAGAAGGTTACGGTTAGTCTTTACTGTTAGAGTCATAGTCAAAGTAGCATGGAAACAGGGGTTGATTTAGCAAGATTTTGCCAGTTTATAAACTGGTAACCAGCCATTCACAACAGTTCCTGTTTACAACAATATCCACATGGTTCATGGGCATTATACAGTGACTAATCGATGAGTCAGTTATTTTTCAGCCCTTATGTGAAAGCAGTAACAGTGTGTTGATCAGATCTATGCTGGCACTGTGGTCTCATAAAGATGCTGAACATCTGGAACAGGTTAAAGCATGTGAGACTTTTGTGTGGATCAATACTGGATCACTGGATTTGTTATGTATTCTCTTCTGTTGAATCATCTCTTGGACCTAAAATGAGCAATTCTAAAAAATCAGAAGGACTAGTTCTTTACCTTTTACATCAGTCAACATGATACCCAGTGACGAGACAGTGACAAGGATGGGACCAGTGGTGATTTCACGTGGGTCACATCTGCTGTGTTCGCAAACATTCATTCTCAACATTTCTGTGCTGGATAACCATCGTCAGTGTTGTGTCAGAGAGCTGACTAAAGTCATTTTCTTCCTGTACATAGAGCTGAGGATGTGTCTTCTTCAGAATGTGTTGCCTTCTTTCACATGATGATGAAAATTATGAGAAATTAAATGTCCTTTAAACATGCTGATGCAATTGAGCTCAATATCATGGATGCTTTTAGAAAAGAGGACTCACTGCAACAGTATGGTTTGTGTCTTTGTTAACTACCAAACTGTTTCCATCACACGGAAGTAATTCAATATTTTCTGTGCTATAGTTATAGGAAATTCCCACATGCATGATCATGAAAGATGTGAGAGATGTTTCTTAGAGCTGCCTGATTGTTCTCAACATAACAACATTTAACACATTCGGTGTTAAATAAGATTTTCCCAATAAATTAATCATGAAGCATCAGGCAGAGAAATGTTTAGGCTTTTACATTCCCACTGTTATGTTTGGACATTCCAAATGTTCTTTCGAACATTTGTTGTTGCCCCAAAATAAGATGTATATTTATATCACGTGCTGCTATGTTATTATAATATGTTGAGTTTGGCGTTTCTGAAATGTGAACACAGTCATCTGGCTAAGGTTCCACAGGTCAGAAGAAATAACACAAACCTGCTTGAGCTCCAAACAAAAAGTCTTGTGCTGAAAAATGTGTATTTTACCAGAGAAACGTTTAAAGTGTGTTGACTACAAGGTTCAATTTATATAATATACAGGTTAGGTTAAGGCTTCAGCCTGTAGTTTATAGGTCTGAGCTTAGCTTGTACAGTGCAGACTAGGTCTTAAACTTGATGTCAATCTGGACAGAACAGCCTATTTTGTGCCTGGGGAAACTTACGTAAAGAGTTCCTTATCAAGCCTGGAGTTCCTATAAAGAAGCTTTGTGGTTAATAAGTAGGAAAAACTGTACAAAATAAGCCCATGTTTAATTTATTGCACTGTTTATATTTCATTTGTATCATAATGCCTGTCTATGACTTTAACAAAAGAAGTGTTTACATATCTGTTTAAAAGACCATTAAAGACGGATCACTTGTCTTTTTTTGTACTGGATGATATATTACTGCATTTTAATATATATATATATATATATATACAATAAGATAGAGACTGGGCAAAATGGCTTCCATGGCAGAGTTCCAAGGCAAAAAACACTGCTGACCAAAACAAGCGTAAAGGCTTATCTCACTTCTACCAAAAAACATCTTAATGATCCCCAAGACTTTTGGAAACATGTTCTGTGGACTGACAAAAAATAAGTGGAACTTTTTGAAAGGCGTGCATCCTATTACCTCTGGCGTAAACCTACCACAGCATTTTATAAAAAAAGAACATCATACCAACAGTAAAACGTGGTGGTAGTGTGATGATCTGGGGCTGCTTTGCAGCCTCAGGACCTGGGTGACTTGCTGTGATTGATCCATGAATTCAGGGTTCTACCAAAAAATCCTGAAGCAGAATGTCCAGCTATCAGTTTGTAAGCTCAAGCTGAAGTACACTTGGTATCTGCAGCAGGACAATGATCCAAAACACACCACTATATAAATCAATCTACAAGTGTGTAGATAATAGGCAAACATTTTACAATACAATATTGTGAAATTTTATGCCTTTTCTTGAACCCACTCACTCCTCAGGAAGTGGAACCCAGTTTTCTTTTGTGTACATTCACATATTCCCAAAATATTCAGGTGCAAAGGATTCCTTGGACTAGAAGCAGAGTAGAAATGTAGGTGAGATATCTTGTTTGTTGTTGAGAGACCAGAACATAAGTTGTGTCTGTTTGTGGTCCACGTGTAGCAGCAGCTGAGATGCTCTTCCAGCAACACTTCTTTCGCTGCCACGCCACGTGACAGCTGTGTTGCCTTCATCATAAACCAAAGGATAAAGGGAGGAGCAGAGGAAATGTGTGTGGAAACAAATGTAGCAGAGAGTGTCTATTTCCAGTATCCTGCTGCAAGAATGATTCAGACACCAATGACATTACAACCTGAAGTCAATAAGCAACGATATCAGTTGTTGGCCTGTTGAATGAGAATGATTTATTTACTGTAGAATCTAAGTCTATTATTACATATTTGCCTTCATATTTTTTAAGTGATAAGTGAGCAGCCCAAGTGGGAACTTTAAATCTTGAGCTGTGTTCATATAATACAACATCCTAAAGGTCCCTATTCTCTTCAGACAACTTTAGGTAGCACAAGCCCAAAGTCACTGATCTTCTGCTATAGTGAAATATTGATTAATTATATCAAAGTCACTGACTGCTCATGTGAAACATTTTCTGGACATATCTGCCTTGTTATAAATGACCCCAGTCACTTTCAGTTACAGTGTTAATGATCCATGATGTCTCATGTTTGCGGACGTGGATCTATTGCAGCCCTCTGAAAGTAATGTGATCTCCATGAAAGATGTATTCTTTGTGTATTAGAATTACAAGGTAAAATAAATATTTCCTCCCAAATTATACTAATTTTCTAAACTAGACAAATTTGTTTGTTTTTACCAAGATAATAACAAATTTATAGTAAAAACATGCAGACAAATTAACATACAGAGAAATAGAACATAAGCACTGTCTGTGAATAAATCAAACCAATAAATTATACAACGTGAGGTTATTTTACATTTTCAGAGAGTTGACGGGGTCAGATGTGACCACAGTCAGCTTGTTTATCTAGGTAGAATTTTCTTTTCATGATGTGTAGGTTAAAAAGATTTAGCTTGATGCTTTGGTGTTGAACTTGACCTTGAATGTTTACATACGGAGCACTAGTGCCGTCTGAATCTCTCAGCTTTGTGATACAGTTCACATTCACGTGTGAAGTGGCTCTTCATGAGGGAAGTCTTCAGTCCGTCTGTAACACCAAAACACTTGGTTTAAAAATTAATACTCTCATGTGTACACATTTTAACAGTTCAGTAAACGATTTAGTACAGATGAATGTGTGTTGTTGTGATTATATGCTTAAGTGTGTGAATTTGATGTGTGTGTGTGTAAGCGAGAGAGAGAGAGAGAGAGTATGTGTGCATTTGTTTATGAATCTGCTAGCGTTTACACGATAGGTTTCCAGATGAGCTGAGTGTGCTGATGCGTCTGGGTCAGTGTTGGTCAGAAGACTGTGCTATGGGTTATTTTAGGGCAGGACACAGAGGAGGTTTTCCAGCTGACGATGAAGTCTTACAGTTTTTCAGTGTGAGGAAACACAAAAAATACAAACACAGCAAATGATAAGGAAGATTAGTTTTCTTTTTGTTCTTTCTTTAAAGAATTAAATATTTTCCAGTTAACCTAATAAGACTGTCAGGTTCAGCAGTAATGCACCATATTCTGCCAAAGTTAGAGAGTTTTACTTATTCCAACTGTAAGATCCCTGTCAATACAATGGTATGTCTAATGTCTATATCTGTCCAGCTTGACTCAACTGAAAAAAGTGCTCATAAACTTGTTAGCAGCTGTCAGGATTTGGCAACATTTAAATCATATTTTGTTAACAGTTGTGAGGTTTTTTATTTATTTTGCATCAAATTTGATCAAACCAGCCATAATGTCATTATCAGTGAAGTCTTAACGTACTGTACCTTGCCTTATCTTACCTTAAGCTTTTAAGGGTAAGAAAGACCTTAGTGGAATCAAATGTCCACTGATGTGAAATAAATGTCTACATATATATCTATATATATA
>JAUYWH010000020.1:11436259-11532413 GCA_034779795.1 Ctenopoma multispine | reverse complement strand
ATTTTAGATATATATATAGATATATATATATATATATATATATATATAGATATATTTTTTTTTTTACACATTAATCTGTATTTCAACGTTTCACCCATTTACACTTTCACATTTTTAAATTCAATCTGGTGTTGACCTTGTTGTGAAGGGTAAGAGAGGCGAGGAAGGCCCAAAGGGGAAACAGGGTCCCCCAGTAAGTAAATTATTTTCTGCAGTCAGTTTTAATGCTGCTATTTATACCTGTTCATAGTAAATTCTTGTTTTATTGATACATAGTGTATCTGAAGTAAGTTCTTATCTTTCAGGGGGAGATGGGAATGCCTGGACCACATGGATACAGAGGACCTCCAGTAAGATCATTTCAGTGAACAATGCCTCCCACACGTCCTGTCCTTATTCAGTCATTATTAAAACTGTGTACATTGCTGTGCTTATAAGTAATCAAATTTAAAAAAGGCTTACCTAAGCAGTTTTGTCTCTTTCTTCAACTCACGTGTAAATGTGCATTAGACAATTTCAATTCTCTCAATGGACTTCAGCTTATTTCAGTATAAAATGCAAATAAATTCAGCACATATTGCCTGATTGCAGAGCTTGGTCTGTACATCAAGCAATATACAAGATTCATAGAAAACAATGTTATCAAAGTTCTGCTTTCACAGACAGATGTTCTTTTTTCTTGCACTGCATGTTTGTATTTTACATCCAGCTTGATATGTACTCACTTCATTGTAAGCCTTACTCTATTGAACTGACTATATAGTGACTACTTTGCATTGCTTCTAAAAGCCTTTTTGGCTCCTTGGCATTGTGTAATGTGGTTGTTTAGAACTTAAGCTTAACCTAATGACATACACATTTCCCCTTTGTGTTAAAGTTGTTATCTTCTTATGAAGTCTGAGTTTAGTTAGTGAATCCTTCTTAATGTGATTCTGTGTAACCAAATAAACCTCACCTGACCTGAAAATGTATACACGTCATGTTTTGTCTGAATGCATCTTTTCCCCTCCAGGGTATGCAGGGTAACATTGGACCATGGGGGGAGGTTGGGTCCCGTGGTCATCCAGGTGGCAAGGGTCCACAAGGTCTGGTTGGCCCTCGTGGAGTATCAGGTTACTCTGTAAGTTTGTTTTTCTGGCTTTTTTGTCAAGTATAACTTTTAATTTCTAAATGGTGGAGGTGTTATATGTTGTTTGTATCAGAGGTGTTATGCTACAGTTTGGACAGTCATTAATTAGATTATGTTAATTTTATTAATTAGAATTTAAAATATAACAAAGATATGACTGATAATTAGGCAATGATTTTTCTGTATGCCTACAAGTATGATCCCTCAGTGCTGGGTACTTTATCACCTTAATCTATCAGCCCGAGTGCCACCTATGTTGCCTTCATCAAGCCTGTACAGGAGCCTATACAAGCGCTGATTACATAATCGATGGGTACATTATCATAGTAATTTGTTTCAGTAAACCATGACAGTGAGTCATCATAATTTGTCCCGGGCTGACTGCTCTCAGTCACGCTTTTGTTTGTCACAATGTTTTGCTCATCTATTGGCTGACAACAAACAATCTGATGTGTAGTCTGACCCAGAGTAGAAGTCACTCATGCACTATTACATCATTTTAGTGACATTGCTGTGTTTTATGTATCTTAAAATGTTAATTTGGGTTTATTTCACTATATTTTCAAATTATCATATGCAGCAGAACATCAAGTCTGATGTTACCAGGCTGGGTAGGGAGGGTGACAATCCATGGCGTCATAGACTTACACTGGTACTCCAGGCCCTTAAGTGTATTCCTGATCTCAATTTGCATGGTCTGTGCTTTGAAAGGAGCCTTATCATAAGCAACTTGTTTTCGTCATCACATCAAAATTTGTATTGATTTGAGGACAGGCTGAACATTATACGTGTACCCTACATATGATAATTTGAAAAAGTAGCGAAATAAACACAAATTAACATTTTAAGATACATAAAACACAGCAATGTCACTAAAATGATGTAATAGTGCACGAGTATGCTGTTTTCTATTAAGGCAGTTTTGTGCTCTCAGTTGGTAAATGTTTAAAAGAAATATTTATTGTTGCTTTATTTTCATACTTACACTTAGGGTAGAGATGGAAGTCAAGGACTCACTGGATCAGCTGGTGTCAAGGGAGATAAGGTAAAGCATTTAATCTATTTCAGATATCTGCACTTTTTTTTATGTTTAAATGCACCAAGCAGAAGTAGCAATGAAGGCATATGTCTCTGTATTTGTGTCTGCAGGGATCAACAGGGGCTTTGGGGCAGGAGGGAATTGCTGGCCTCGATGGTGAGGAGGTAGATTGATTAGACTGTGTTGGTCAACAATTTAATGTCCATATTTTTGTTTTATTAAATTCAGTGGAAAGGTTTTAAATATAAGAAAAAACACAAGTTCTATGGAGTATTAGAGTAGCCCAGTCCTTTTGTGTTTAGGGTCCAGTTGGGCTGAGGGGTGCTGAGGGGCCAGTTGGACAAAAAGGCAAGCCTGTGAGTAAATGTCCCTTTGTAAATATGTCATATTATTATCAAAACTAGGGGCATTATTTTGCACATCTTTTGAGATCATCACAAGCTCTTTGTAATTCTCAGTAATAAGAACTCCATAATAAATTCAGCAATAAAAACACAATTATACACACATATTGCAGGGTGATAAGGGGAATACTGGACCTACTGGGCAGAAAGGATCAAAAGAAGCTGAAGGTGACAGAGGCAATAAAGGACCACAGGGTACAAAGGGGCCATCAGGGAAGCAGGTGAGTAAGAGAGAAGTATTATTAAAACTGTAATATGTCTGAGCTTTATTTACAGGGTTACTGTATTTAGCTCAGGGCAATATCATCTGCATCCCCTGCAGCTTTGAGTCTGTTACTGTTCTAAGAATTGCATCTTTAAATCCCCGAAGTCAGGCAACCGTATAACCAGTAATCTTCTATAATAATATTAAAAAATGAATATAATCTTCTGAGACCTACATGATGTGCTGAATATGTGTGACATGTAAATCTACTTTCTGCCCTTTTTTCACAGGGATACAGGGGTGCACCAGGAGATAGAGGACAACAGGGGAGTCCAGGGTCTAAGGTAAGTGATGTTGAAATGCAAAACTGGTGGAAGTTATGATAAAGCACACTACCTCCGAAATTAAATTATGATTAGTGCCAGAGCTGGACACTGTCAACCATGCTTTCACAGGGTGAGTCAGGCATCAGAGGTCCATCAGGTATGCCTGGAAAGTTTGGACCAGGAGGCAACACTGGAGCAGCAGGAGTCAAAGGCCAGAAGGGACTCAAGGGACAAACTGTTAGTAAAGAGTTAGATTAACTGATTGTAAATTATGTCAAAACTCTGTGTGTAGGCATATCATGATAAACATGTATATGTGCATTATTGAATATTACTCAGCTGAAGTTGTATATTTATTTCTTCTCATTTCAGGGCTCTCCTGGTAGCATAGGCCCACTTGGACAAATTGGGCCATCAACAACAGTATGCATTATTTGACTTAACATGACAATTTAATATTTGATACTTAGGAAGAACTATACACTAAATGTGCAATGCCAGTATAAAATAATTAGTAGTAGTAATATTAATAGTTATTAACAGTAGGTTGAAAGTTATAGCTTAGTTACATTCAGGGCTCACTCTGAAGTATTTAAACTTTAACATTGAATATATGAAGGTAAAAATAAAGATAATAAGGGTGTGCTGTATTTTTTATTGATTGTTGTGTCAACCAAACCGATCATGACCTTGTTTATTTGTAATTGTAATACTCTATAATATCTCAGAGACACAATATAAATACCTATATTTATTTCAGGGTTTTCCAGGCAAAACAGGTGTTGAGGGCAAATCTGGAATTCCTGGACCAAAGGTGTAATGTACTGTTCTTTTTATTTGTGTACACTGTAATGGTCTCAGTGATGTAAATATGATGTGCCCAGGTACAGTTTACTGGTATTTAATTTTGTCCCTGCTGTGTGTTTGTACAATTCAGGGCAGTCGTGGTGAGAAAGGCAAGCCTGGCCATCCTGGTATCAAAGGAGACATGGTGGGCTTTTATTATTTGTTGCCCCCTTTGGTCGACATTAATTTGGTCAAGCATATTTAATGATGTTTGCGTGAAGCTGTAACCATAACAATGTGATGCAATGTGTTTGTATAACCCTCTACATTTCCCAGGGCATAAGAGGTCAAAAAGGTTCAATGGGGGAGCCTGGTACACGAGGCGCAAAGGTATAATACTGCAGTGGTAGCAGTATAATACATTATTTGAACTATGGCAGTTCTCAGCTTTTGTCATTAGGCCATTCAGTGATTTTGAATACTGTGATATATTATCAGTTCCAAAAATCTATGTTATCCATAAATATTGGTTGTAATACTTTGTATAATTTAAAGTAACTACTAGTAGTAATGAATGTATTTTAGGGCACACTGGGGAAGAAAGGGTTCACTGGCTCTCCAGGTGCCAAAGGTCAACCTGGGCCGGCAGGTCCTCCTGGGTTTTCAGGAACTAAAGGAATTCAGGGACCAAAGGTAAGAGGTAGCCAGCACTTGCATAACATGTACTTAATTCTTAAAATAAAGATGACATAAAATGTGATTTTCCCCTGACTGATGAAAGCATACCCTGATGTTGCACAAGTCACTTCTAGTTGTTTCTGAGACAAACAAGCAGCAGACTTTTTATTTTCTCTCACTGTCTTTATGAAGGGAACAAAGGCCCAGCCTGGAAGGAAGGGGAACAAAGGAGCCCCTGGAAAAATTGTGAGTTTTATTTCAATGTGTAATCCAAAAATGACCACAAAAGACTGTTCTGATCCAGATTCTGTAATAACAAATATTATTAAATTATCTTTAAATAATATTTTGTATACTGTATTATCCAATATATTATCAAAATTCTAATTTATGGTCAATAAATTAAACTCTACATCTCTATCTTTCACATAGAAAATTAAAAACTGTAAACATTGTATGCATTCAGTTCAGCAAGACACTAAAACCTTGTAGTAGTGCCGACATTTACTGACTCAATTTATTCAGATACAATTGGACTACTTCATCTAAGTAAAATTATTTGTTCCAACTGTATATTTTGTAGGGAGCTGAAGGCCCACCAGGGAGACCAGGACATGCTGGAAGACCTGGAAAACCTGCAAGTATCCCTCACACTGTGACATCAACTCTTACTATGTATCTGTGTGTTAGCACATAAAAAGGTTAAAGTGAGGAGAGTGCTGATTATTATTGGTCTATGGTTTTGTGATTCTTTTTTTTCCCAGGGCCTGAGTGGTTTAGACGGGTTACTTGGGGTTCAGGGTAATGAAGGCGATCCAGTAAGACAAATTGTCCATATTCCAGTTTATTCTCTTGTTTAACTTTCAACTAAATTAAATCTCTTCCATGCTCTCACCAAAGGGTGATGTTGGTTTCAGAGGAGCTCCCGGAGCACTTGGCAGGTCTGGTAAGATGGTGAGTTTGATAAAACATTAATGAAATGCACTTTGTTTTACCATTCATAAATACATTTATTTTGTTCTACTAAATACTGTGCTTTTAATGCTCTAGGGAGAACCTGGACCTCCAGGGATCAGGGGAGTTGCAGGAGCACAAGGAGTTAAGGTGCAGTAGCATGTTTTTTAAGTATTTAAATGTGATGTAATTAATATAATCAACATAACCAAATCCATTTAGTATGTAAATATCTATATCTACGTTTTATGTAATACACTGCTATGAAAATGTATCTTACTGTTGAGGACGTATCTCTTAGGGTGAAGCTGGACCAGGAGCACATGGACCTCCTGGACCAATTGGACCACAGGTACTGTATACAGGTTTGTTTAGCAACACTGTAGAAAGGTCAGTAATAAACTTAGCATAATACCTGTATATCATCACTGGCACTGATGCAGGGTATTCCAGGACTGAGAGGAGAGATGGGTGAATCTGGAAGTCTTGGGACAAAGGTAAATGTCATAAAGACAAGTGCATTTCTCCTTTGAAAAAATGAGTTTTCATATATTTACATTATTTATTTAATATTTTTCATATTCATCCATGCTTCTTATTGTTATGTTAGTAGTATATGCTCAAAACAAACTGTCAGTTATGTGCAACATAGAGAATATTATTGCCCCAAAAGTCAATTGCATAGTTTCAATGCCCTAACTGTAATGCTTGAGAAAAATCATATAGAAATGAACATTGCAATAATTGTTGTTGAGAGAGCAGTTTGTAAGTTATTCTCATTTTCTTTATACACAGGGTCTCCCAGGTGACACAGGGGTACTGGGACCACTTGGCCCACCAGGGCTAAAGGTAGGTGAAATTATTTGGAATACAAGGTATTTGAATGCATAAGCTTAATTTTATGTTGATTTCTCTTATTTTTTTTAGGGAAATCCTGGTTTACAAGGCCTGAAAGGCCTAACAGGTCGTAAAGGGAAGCAGGTATGTTCTGTTTTATTGTTCTTCACATTGTATTTATAACTGATAGCTAGTTACTAATCATTTGCCATTTTCTACAGGGGGACACTGGTCCTCGTGGTCCACCAGGGAAAAAAGGATTATTTGGAGACCATGTATGTAGCTTTCATATTCTGCTGTTGAAAAATTATTTTCTAAAGTATTTAACTGAGGTGAATTCTAACTGTCTTTAATACAGGGTCAGCATGGGAAGAAGGTGAGACCTTTGCTTTTTTTGTTAATATTTGAGATTCCGCACATCTTGAGTTATACTAGTCAAAGACTGAGAGTTGTTTTTACCTTCATGGTATTAAGAAATTCAGAGAGGATCCACAGTTGTAGTTTTAAAGTTGCATTTGTTGCTGTGCTACTATCAATTATTTGGTTGCAAATAGTTGATGAATTAATTGACACCATACAGAGTCTGACTGTGTTTGGGCCTTTACAGGGAATGAAAGGTGTCCAAGGCGGGAGTGGACCAAAAGGAATAAAGGGAAGGCGTGGACCTCCAGTAAGACATTTGCACATTGTATAATTAAACAAATAAATTTTCCACCTGTTACACTGTAACATGCAACATGATTTAAAATGCATTTGAAGGTTGGTGGCAGTGAAGATCTTCCTACTTGTGCTAGGAATGTTGTACAGTATATTTGAGAAAAGGTCATTTCATTCACAGGGAAAACCAGGTGCACCAGGTCAACACAGACCTAAACAAAAACAAAGATCAAAACCAAGTCAAAGAACTGAGCAGAGGTCTAAAATAAGAGCCAAAACAAACCTGCCAAGGTCCAGCCAAACATCCAGCCTCCAAAAGCAAAATGAAAAACAACAAAAAGTTGGTTCAAGCTTTCTTCTTATATACACTTTGTTTCCACATTATTTTCTGTTGTAGAATGATTGATAGTTGACTGACTGGTTGTCCGATAAAATGACTGAATGATGATTCCACTGTAGAAGCACAGGTTGGTGGTTAAGAGATGGTCTCAAGGAGAAGAGGCTGAGGAACACTTCAGCAGGCCCCAAGGAACCAGAGATGATCCTGCCACCACCTGCTATGAGCTGGGACTAATACACCCACATCTGAATGATGGTGAGGGTCTTAAGGGACTCGTAAAATTATGTTTCTGTTAATCTGTTACCAATGACATCTTCTATAACAGTCTGACCAAACACATCAAATCATTATCTTTCAGGATTCTTTTACATGGACCCTAACCAAGGCAGTCCCTATGATTCTGTGAAGGTATTCTGTAACTTCACAGCAGGGGGAACAACCTGTATCGACCCTTTAACGTCGCAGGTACACTCAAGATTAGCAGGCTTAGTATTGCATGATGAATACTGTAGAGTCACCACCTTGTAGTATAAACCATAGTACAATTAAAAGAACAGAAAGAAAACATCCAATCACTTGTTTTCATCTGCAACAACATGATGCAATTCTATGGTATTTCATAATAGTATATGACACTGTATTTGTGTGTATAGGATGCATAGTGTAGGGGTAAGATTGCTGCGTTTTATATGGGACATGAGGGTTTGAATCCTAGCTGTGGTCCATTTCCAGTAGATGTCCTTAAGCAAGACTTCGTTATGCTGTTGTGACAAATCTGACAAGTCCTGGGTCAAAATCCAAATCTAAGTGTTCAGCAGTGAAGGTTCAGGAGATCTTCAGTTCTTCTTCAAAAATGATCAGGCAAAAAGGCAGAGAGGCAAAAGTCAAAGTGTAAAAGATTTATTGTCAAACAGCAGCAAGACAGATAAACCAGTGAGCCAGAGGTCTGGACCTCTGAAGACCGAAGTTTTGGGGCAATACATGGTCTTTTAAGCAGGTTAATGGTAGCTCCCCAGGGGCTGTCTTAATACCAATCTCACCGTCCTGTATCTTACTCCAATAGTTCTTAAACCATTCCTACTGTCCCCGTATAACTCCAGTCTGTGACATCACATCAATTAACCCTTTCCCTTCCCCCACTTGGCCTCCACACTCTAAACCTCATTCTTAACAAAAACACTTAGTATTTTATTGCATAGACCAATTCAAATCTAAAGAGGTCTTATAGATGCAAGGGAAAGCTTCACACACTCTTTCTTTGCTGTGCTGTGGATAGGGTAACATACAGTACTATTACATAACAGAGTAATAAAGTATAGGATAGTATTTTGAGTAAAATAACATAGAATAACATATAGAATACAACAATGTCTACCTCAGATATGCGAGAGATGCACACAAAGAGAGTCATAGAGATCTGATATTTAAATGAGCAAGTTGCTCAGTGCCTGTAACTATTTGCTATTTGGGATGTAATATTGAAGTATTGCTCTGTAGATTAAATTTAAATGGGATCCAGAAAAGCAGAAATCAAGAAGGTCTGTCCAGTGGTTCAGTGAGCAACATGGTGGAAACAAGGTAAGACTTTTAGCATTTACGGAGGAACATTTATTGCATCTGACAAAGGCGACTTATTTCCTCATAGTTAAAATAATTGATTTCTGTCAATAATAGTTTGTGTACGCTGGTGTGGATGTTGTCCAGCTGAGGTTTCTGCGGTTACACAGCCACACATCCTTCCAACACGTGAATGTCAGATGCTCAGCAAACCACTCCAGTGCTGCTGCCGCTACTAATTGGACCAACAGGATTATCCACTTCATAGGAGACTGTGGCAAAGAAATTAATTCACATTTTATCACAACGTCTAGAAAAAACTATGAGGTAAACAGCAAACAAAATATTTAGTGAATATCACAGTTTAGAAACATAATAACAACTTAATGTTTTATAATGTTCAGATATGATGTGTATCACTTGAAAAGAGAAGAAAAAGAATGACATAAATTGGTGTTGCAGGTTTTTTTCTGGTTGGATGAAAGAAAAAACAGTTTATCGAGTCTTTATAAGACACTTGGGTGCAAATTAGTATAACTCATTCAGAATTAACTACACTCTGAAATGCATGTTCTCATTGTACTGCCACTGAATTGTCCTAAATCAATCACCAGTGGAACAGGGAAACAGTAGTGTAATATGAGACTTAAATAATCAACTTGAGATTTAGATTCTTTCTAAATGTTTTAGGCTGAAAAAAACTATACCCTACAGTTCAACTCTGGAATAAAGTAGAAATTGAGGAAGAACTAAACACATATATACATGTTCTCCATGTGTCTGTACCTCTGTCTGATCCTTTTGCAGGTAGACTTGGTTGTGAGGGTTCGGGGGAGCAGTGAGTTACATCGTGGGGATATGGAGTTACTCCCTGTCAGAGATCTGGGTGCAGACATGCAGAGACTAACTCCTCAAATCTGTGATGTCACTGTTGTTTTGGGACCCCTCTGCTTCTTGTGACCTTCAGTATGAGTAGTGTTTGTGTGTGACAAAATTATGTAAATATTATGTTTCGCATAGGAAGCAACAATATGTTGTGTCTGTTAGATTAAAAGGTTTGTTAGATTTCTCAATACTGTCTCTTTTGTTTGTATTAGTATTTATTATTATGTCAAATCTGTAGCACCAAATGTTCAAATGTTATCTTATGGAAGATGATTGACCTTTGTGCATGTTTGATTTACATGTCAGCACCATGCAGTAGATGCTGCTTTGTAAAATAGTTACAAATTTAATTTTAATTTATATGTGTAGATGAGATGTTTACCATTGATAACACAGGACCTACAGCCCTCTTAATATACCCATTTAATAGAAGAATAGAAACCACCATTATCCAGAATTTATTTCAGTACATGAAATATTTTATGTTTTATGTCTTGCACAAGTATGATGAGTTAACACACAGTAACACTGAGACGCTTGCATCTGTCCATTTAAGACAACTACTACTACTGCACCATTTATTCGAGACCTACTGTTACTTTTGGGGTTTGGTGCCAGAACTGTAGGTTCACAATTGCCAAATAATTGTTGTTTGTTTCAACATAGTAGTTATACCCAAGTATCCAAGTGCAGAGATCAACTGAGGTCAACCATGGGAAGATTTTAAACATTACAGGTTTCATGATGTATCCCTGTGTGTTTAAGATTCATGAGTCATTGTGTGTGTCATTCAAAACATGTTTTAACATTTTGTTGGTATTGTATTAAACGATTGTAACTGATCTAACTAATTCCAAATTCATATATCAGAGCAGAGTGTCTTTACTACTATAAATCTTCTATTCAGAATGTATGAACTGTGAAGTCTAAAGCTTGAATATGAGATAGTCATCCTCATATTAATGTGTAAGGTGATCAACAGAATGTGCTAAGACAAAAATAATATCAGTCAGTTTATTCAGGAATTTAGATGTGTTTTCTTGTGCTTTTTAGTTTATTCACAAATATGAAATTCTCTTTGTGACACCAATAACGTTTGCAGTGCCCAGTTGTGCTGCTTTCCATTTTGAAATCAACAACAAAAAACATGTTTCCAGTAAAACGTCATGTCTGTGTTGTATATGTGCACCTCTTAAAGGATGGTGGACAGTATCTAAGTGCCACACAGCTGTTGTTTTGTGTTTTTGTTATAATTAAACTCCACTACTCCAGAGGAATTAATGTGTGTATGAGATTTCTGTTTAATGAATTTTTTTTTTATAATTTTGTTACATGGCAAGTTGTTCAGCCATGACACTTCTTGTCCTATCTAGACTAGCAACAGTTCGTTTTTGTTTAATTTGGGATATAATTCTAATTTGACCTAGTTTTCAAGTCATAATTATGATCGGTTATTTTCATTTACTTTGGTTCGCATGACACTGCTGCAGAAAGTTCCTAACTTGTTGTACAGTGTGATGATGATGATGATGATGATTAGGAGTCTGGTGACACAGTCGGTCAACACTGTGGTCGACGGTGACGTCGAAAGGAGGAGAGACTTTCGACCAATCAGTATAGACCGAGCTGCTCATCGTCTCATCCGTGTTTATTCAATGGGGACGGTGAGAAGCAGCTCGGATTGTTGTCGTTAAAGGACGCACACGTCGCAGTTTCCACTCAGTCAATGAATAAGAGATTACCAGCTTGTTAAACTGAGTACGTAAGTAAGAAAGCGTTTTTTTTCCTTTAGTGTCTAACAGCCGTTGAGCCAACCTGTTCGTAGCTAACGACAGACGTTAACAAGTTGGCTAAAACAACGAGCGTCGTCTGTTTTTACCCGGTGCTGACAACCGTGAGTATCTCCAGGCACAGGCATAACTGTGGGTAATGTTAGCTTTACGTTATCAGTAAACCAACTGGCTATTTAGCTGTCTAGGCAGCTCATTTTTAGTGTCGTACTGGCTGTTAATATTAGCTGATGGGCGCTAACTGAACTGTCACTGGTGTATCTGCTGTGTGTCTGTATCATGTGAGACTGATTGTCAACTGGGTTTGCTTTGTCTCTCAATCAAAATATAAAATGCTTTGCTATGTACTTACCTACTACCGTGACCTAGCTTTTCCAAGTGTCATCAGGACATAAAAAATCTCACTGTTGGTTTTTTTAACTAACATTTTTCTAGGATGGAGAGTGGTGGTGACAGTGGACTCCGGTCCCGATGCAGAGCCGTTCCTAAGACGCCAAACCTCCCCGACCTAGATAGCTCTCTGGACGGGGATTGTAAATCAGGAGTACATCGGCAAGGAGATGGAGACAATCACATAACTGAGAATGGTAAGAAAGCCCCAACTTCATCATCAACGAGACTAAAAGTAAGAGGGCATTGACCTCGTCCTGTGAAATCTGAGCTGAAATGTGTATGTTGACTCAACTACTACTTCCCTTATTTTAAATACATTTCCTTGTCTGCATTGCTCACTGACTGAGCCCATGTCATGTGATGATGTGTTCTTCTTAGTCACTTTTTTAGAAATGTGATTAACCAGGCTTAAGGATGACAAACTGTAGCTTTCTGCTGTGACACCCATCTTGTTCACTGTCCCCTAATAGTAACAGAGACAAGAAGTGATAAGCTGATCATGAGAGGTGACTGTAAAACACTTGTCTGGTGTATGTTGGGTTAATCGTATGTTCATGATTGAAAAAATAAATTTTATGGCACAGAACGTTTGGTAATCTGAAGAATTAGAAATTGATGCCCATTAAAAGGAAAAAGTTCAGTCTGATTTTTCATTGCGTTGTTTTCGTTGTCTGCATTTTCTTGTTGAACAGGTGGAGCTCTACTGTTGCTTGTCACTGTTTGTTTGAATGACCTCAGTAACTGAACAAACTGGTTCATCGTCAGACGGCTGTCTGACAACCCTGATAACCAGTTGTAGCATAAATAACAAGTAGTCCAGTTTTCTTAGCTTGTCAGACACTGGACAAAAAATGATGTAATTTGACTTCCCTAATTTAAACACAATGTTTAAAACCTATAGTAGTCAGTTATTTACTGCAGTACTCTGTGAAATGTTTAAGTCAGAGTTGTATTACTAAAACAGATTTAAAGACTATGTGATAAAAAAAGGGATAATGGTTTCTTTTTAGCTATCCCCTGAGCAGCTATTCATAGGTTATATCCTGGTGATCTGTTACATTATTTGACATAGTGTGAATTAATGTTTACATTTACCTGGTCAAAGTCCTGTTGAGACGAGGTAACCTGGCAACTCGGTTGGCTCTTTTTCTAGGTGTGTCCAAACCATAAGGATTTATGTTGATATATGAAGATTACACAGCTGCATGTTAAAAATTCTTTTTGCTTCATCAAAAACCTCAGACTTGTGTGGTCTCTTTCCAGCTTTAGGAAAAATCGAAATGGAACATGTGATCAGCAAAAAGCTACAGCTGAAAGAAAAAGCAGAGGTTAGTATATCGGTAATTAGGATCAAGAAAACCTACATGTTGAGCGTTTTTAAAAACTCTTCAAGGGGAAGTCCATCGATTGGAGTGATCTTGAGTTTCCTCATATTGATGAATTTGGTCATTCTGCTGTCAATCAGTAATTTAGCTTAGATCAACACACAAACAGAAATACAGCACATTGTGTATGTGTGCAACACTAATTAGAATAACATAAATCATTTGGTAAAGTTAGAACCGTGATTTTACAAAAGACCTGGTGACTGGTGTGTCACACATTAGTTGTACAATAATATCAGTTGTGCAGTATAGCAAATAATGGGAGAAGTCTGCTTTCTGTCATACCTACTTACAATATTTGCTAAAATTTGATCATAATACTAACACAGAGCTGCTGCTGGCATGAAATAACTAACTTGGAGCTAACTGTTAATAGATATACAAAATCACAATTGACTGTGTATTGCTGCCAGGCTATGCTTTAATACAACAGCCATGTTATTGTAAAGAATTATCTTATTAACCTGCTATATAAACATTTTAGCTGGTTCTTCAGTCAGTTGCTTAAGGACACTTGATTGATGGTGATGATTCTATCATATGAATAATCATATTGAAAAGCAATGATAATTTTCAAGTATTTGCAGACTGAATAAAATGGTGTCCTATTCCATTGTTCAGTATTTGAAGAGTGACCTAATGCGTCAGCTTGACAGCCACATCAGCGACTTCATGGACAGTCTTATTGAGGAGACGGCCAGCCTGGATCCTGCACCTGTAGCTGCTGTCTTCTCACCTCCACTGTCAGACAAGGAGAGGAGCAAACTCAGGTTTTATGTATTATATGTGATTACAGTACATGTGGACAAACCTTCCCCACACAAAATGGATATATTTTCTGGTCACTATTTATTTTCCTTTAGGCATTTTCGGCCTCCTCATGGTGAAGGAAAGCAGTTTGTTAGTCGCAGGTCTCTCCTGGAGTAAGTTTGATGACTTCACTTTGATGTTGGGCCATGTAAATGTCAGTGCTGCTAGATGCTAATTTTCTGTTTGTTTATCCATAGTGAGCTTTTTGAAGTGAATCACATCAGGACCATCTACCACATGTTTATTGCACTCCTCATTCTGTTTATCCTCAGTACACTTGTGGTAGATTTCATTGATGAAGGCAGGTAATATAAGACTACTAGGGATTATGCTTTTGAAATGACTTAAATCGTGCTTAAACTTGCTAAGACCAGAGCCTAAAAGTTTTGCATTCTTTTTGTCCTTTTTCTCAGACTGGTGCTTGAGTTTGACCTGCTGGTGTATGCATTTGGACAGTTCCCCCTGGTGGTGTGCACATGGATCTGCATGTTCCTCTCTGTGTTGTTGATTCCCTACACTTTGTTCCACCTGTGGTCACATACACAGTCTGCATCTTACTGTTACCCCAAGCTGTACACTTTGCTATTTGGCTCTGTTTTTGTGATCTACCAAGCTCTGGGTCTGGGATTTCTGCCTGCATATGTGGTGGTGTCCAACAGTCTACCACCTGCATCTTGCTTCATCGTCATCCTGGAACAGGTAGATCAGCAGTAAAATTTCATCAGCGGGGCAAGATTCACAGCGACTCGTGTTATTCCATATTTCTTGCTTTATAAAGAGTACTTACATTTCTTTTGAAGTGTGCTACATTATATAAACTCAGACCTTTACATTATATAAACTCAGACCTCTACATTATATAAACTCAGACCTCTACATTATAACACATGTAGTGTCATTTTTGATTATTTTTGCCTATTTGCCTAATTCCAGGTGCGTCTAATGATGAAGTCCTACTCCTTTGTCAGGGAGAACGTACCAAGGGTTGTGACCAGGTCTAAAGACAAGACCAGTATGTAACTTTACAACTATAACATGTTTTTCGTTCCATGTAAAGTCATTATTTACCATTTTATGCAATTTCTTCCTTTTTCATACTAACAGCTTATATTATATACTCACTGGCCACTTTATTAGGTACACTTCTACAGTCTAATGCAATCCAATTCACCAGCCATGCTGGCTGATGTAGTGCATTGTATTAAGAGATGGCCCCCTAATTTGTGTGAATAAGATGACCTACATACAGCTTCACCAATACAGTATAATTATCATCTTTCTGACAGTGTCATAAACTGGGAAATTCTAAACTTGTAAAAAAAGAATTCATGGCAGAGCAGCTCTATTGGATTGAATTACTGAATTGTACAGGTGTACCTAATAAAGTGGGTGGGTGAGTGAGTATATGTCTTATTTGTTAAGTGTGTGTAACTATATGTATATATAATATGTATAAACAGGTCCTGGCCCAGTGGTTCCTCAAATTTCTCACTATCTCTATTTCCTGTTTGCACCCACACTAATCTACAGAGACAAATACCCAAGGTAAACAGTTTTCAGTTGGCATTTCAGAGATCACAACAATACAGTTATTTTGCATAAAATAGAGATTGATGGATCAAATGTTGTCACTGCAGGAACCCAGTCATCAGGTGGGGCTACGTGGCTACGAAGTTACTTCAGGTATCAACCTCTTTCACAAATTAAGGATAATCTTACTTTTTTACAAGGAAAAATATTAAAAATTTTATGACCGTTCCATCCCACAGGTACTAGGCAGTCTGTTTTATGCCTACTATGTGTTTGTGCGGCTATGCATCCCTCAGTTCCGCAGCATCAGTCTGCAGCTATTTGATCTGAGGTCCATGGTCCTCTGTGTCTTTAACTCAATCCTGCCAGGTAAGATCAATTTGTGACCCCACATACAGTATATTTCATGATAGGAGATAATAGATATTGTATTGTTTTAACAGCTCCATTTGTAATATATTTTCTTTTTTTTACATATGTCTTTGCAGGTGTGTTGGTTCTCTTCCTGGGATTCTTTGCCTTCCTCCACTGTTGGCTCAATGCATTTGCTGAGATGCTTCGCTTTGCTGATAGAATGTTTTACAAGGTTATGTACTTCTGCAGTTACTTTCAGTCATATGCTACAAAATTTTAATGTATCATTGTGAAACTGAAAGGTGTTTGGGCTACGGCACACAGGTGAAAGATAATTGTAGGTGTTCATAAAAGACAAACAAGTTAATCATTGCATTTTGAGAATATATATAGTATTTCTAAATAAATTTAAATTTGATTACACATCGTAGGATTGGTGGAATTCAACATCTTTTGCCAATTATTATCGTACTTGGAATGTAGTGGTCCATGATTGGTTGTACTACTATGTATACCGGGACTTCCTGTGGGTGAGTGTGTTTTCTGTTGATACAGTACAGTATTTAAAGCCTTAATAATTTTTTTACCATTATATTAATAATTACTTAATTTCCTGTTTTCTTATTATAACAACCAGAAGGTCTTAGTGAGAAGCTCTTTTCTAACACACAAAGTTTTTTTTTACAAATATAGAAGTTCAGGAATAAATGTAATCAATGTTTCTTCATGTCTATTCTCTGATTTTTATTTTTATTTCTTTTGCTATTGTGGTTCCAGATGTCTCAGAAGCGTTTCAGACCGGCAGCCATGCTGTTTGTATTTACAGTGTCTGCAGTGGTCCATGAGTATATCCTTGCAGTTTGCTTTGGCTTCTTCTATCCAGTGCTTTTCTGCCTCTTTATGTGCTTTGGAAGTAAGGAAAAAGACAACTATGTAGACACTATTGTGTCTACATGTGACCCAAAATAATTTTTACTTTTACAGTTTACCTAATTTGAGCCATATATCCTATGTTGTGTTACTCTAATTTTTAATCTACATGTGTCTTTTCATTATGCTTTCTGCTTTATCTTTCTTCATTATCTCACAGTGATGTTCAACTTTATTCTGCATGACCGAAGGAAAGGTCCCATCTGGAACATTATCATGTGGACATCCCTCTTCCTGGGTCAGGGGGTCATTATCTGTTTGTACTCCCATGAGTGGTATGCCCAGCTCTACTGTCCACTGAAGGAGGTAAATGCTGCATTGCTATGTGTTAATATGTTTTGTTCTGTATGGATATAGTGTAATTGGTCTGTAGTTGTATTTGGTTGTTCTGGCCTCAGTGTGGATGTAAATTCAACTTCATATGGTGGTGTTTTTGTTTCAGCCTTCCTTCCTAGAGTTACTAAAGCCTCGCTCGTGGAGCTGTCAGAGAGGCTTCATGGCAGACTCCAATAGACTGTGACCTAGATTTGGACTAGTGAGAGGACCACTACTGATCTGTAAATGTGATCAGCTTTTCAGTTACTTTCATTACTTTTTGTCTTTAATATACAGTATATATATATTTGGTATATTATTTTATGGCACAAAGGTTACGACCATATCTGTGTTTCAGTGTAAAGAATTCCAGTTTTTATTTACGCTAACATGAAAGTTACAATGATGTCTTATTCATGTTTTCAAAGGCAGCCCCACAAAAAAATGTCAGCTTCTCATAAAACCACATGAGAACTCTTTTTTTAAGTACTATTTATTTTTCAGACTCCTATTACTTTAAACTTGTTTAACTATGAAAGTACTAGAAAAATGATTTGGCAACTGAATACAAACATTACATAATACAAGAAATATAATATCCATATATGAAGTAATGGATATTAACAAGGTTTACAGTTTTTGCAGTTGCTACTGTGCTATAAAAGACATTCAGTATTTTGCTTGAAAAAATGTTTAATGTTATTTATTTTCACTGCCAATAAGATTTATTATAAACATAGTTTGTACAATGGCTTGTACAAATCCATGAAGAGCTTTGCTCTACTGTATAGTGATCTATGTGTAGCAGATCTTTGATTGCAGTAAAGTCTCTGAGGAGAACAATGAAAGTGGCATTTAAAATAATTGGGAAAAGCTTTTTAGTAAATCTGTCATAGAGCTTTAACACCTGAACACCCTTATAGTTCCCTCCCTGGCCACTCATCTAAAATCATGATTCTGAACTCTGTGTACCAAAATGATAAACCAAATAGAGATGTCAGTGTTTGTAGATAACATATTCTTTGACTGCTGAATGTATTATTGATTATCCAATTGAACTGATTTGAATGTGTATCTTATGCCATAGTGTACAGTGATTTTAGCTGTAAGGTGATATCAGTACACAACTGTTGCAGCTGGCTGCTACAATGTTTTTGAGATGTTTTATTAAGGGCTACAGCTACCACATTGTCAGACACTCCGTGCATTAAATCACAGTGTTTTATTGTTTAAATCAAAGAAATATACATTTTACTGACCAGCATTTTATGTGCCAAACTAATGGAATAAGGAATTTACTGTATTTGCTCAATGTGATTTCTGTTCTTGTGATTTTGTAACACATTTGTGTTATTTGAAGAATTTGTCAAATCAATCATTGCACAGTTTAAGATTCCATTTCTACCGTGTTTGAATGCAGGGAGACTGTATTTACATTTGTGAATACTAAGATGCACATACCAAGTAAAAACCAGCAGTAGAGAACTCAGCACTTACATAAACTACATGGCCACAAGGTGGCACTGTATTAAAACCTTTCATTTGATCTTTCCTCTGCTCATTTTGTAAACAGAATCTTTTATAAATGTAATTTTGGCAAGTGCATGGACCAGCTATTTATTTTTCAATATGTAAAAAAAAATTAGAATACCTTTGTGGTACGTAGTGCTAAGTTTGATTTTGAACACCTCATTTGACTGTAGTTGTCGTTTTATTCCTTTAAAATGTTGTTATTATGAATAAGATTTATAGAAGTGAAAACAGACTAGCCGCAGGAATGCAGTTTATTTAGGGTGACCTATTTATTTTGTGAGCAGAGTTTTGCATTTTTATTGCGTGTTTTATTGTGATCACAGTTTCTGGCCTTGAATATTGTGTCAAGTGGCAGTTTTATGAATCAGTATGTGTTCTATTTTTAGATGTACACAAATGTTTGATACATACTTTAAAGACAAATCAAAGTATGAGAACTATTAATAAATAAAGTATGTTCTCTTTACGCTTTTATTTAACGTTATTTTTTTGTTACATATGATACGTTTTTTGGATCTGCAAATTTCAGAATACATACTTACTATTAAGATTAACTTTGTATGTATGTTTATATACGTGAGTGTGTATATATATATATATATATATATATATATATAAGGCAATATATTGTCATTATTGTCGGTGTATATAAAATATTATTTTTTTATTTATTTAGAAAGGACTGTAATTCCTAGCTGTTTATTAATTTCATACCTATACAAGCAATATAGTCAAAATTTTATAGTATATTAATTCCTGTCAACCCTATTGACTAACAGCTGCATTTAGTTGACCCAGCAATAGGTGATAGAGGTGAATATTTTCAGAAATTTTCTCCAGGACTCGGGTATCAAACAGCCCCCCCATGGGTTACGCTACACTGCACCCAGTGCCTGGGAATTGGTGGGACCCGGTAGTGTTGGTGCTGGAGAGGTGGAGGATCACGGTGACAGGGGGATCGCAGTGAACCCCCCGCCTTGTGCAACAGATCTTCTGTTCTGCGGTAAAGATGGCGGCGTCAGAGGGGGCGCGCAGCGGCCGGACAACGGCAAGACGATCCTGAAAAGCTCTACATTTGACCGAATCTCGCCTTTCGGGTACCGTTAATTTCTGCTGGGATACAATCTGGACTACCGGAACAGAGACAATCGCTGTCACACGCCGGGGTTGTGATTTTATTGTTAAAGGTAGGGTGGGTGGGTTTCACTAGTAGCTAACGTTAGCTAACGGGCTAGCCAAACGGGCTAACACGGGCTAGTTAACGTTAGCTCGGTGAAGAAGAGCGGGGAGGGGATTGAGGAAGAGTATTCGGGACAGGCCGCTCCAGCTTGGGGGAATGTGAGCCAGAGGTGCACAGGGGGAGTTGTTCGCTTCGTCCCAAAAGTCCTTACACCAAACTAGCGTGATGGGACAGCAGGTAGGCCGCGTCGGTGAGGGCACAGCGACCGGACTCCAGCCACCACAGCCACACGCGTCCCAACCACACCAAGGGAAGGGAAACCGGGGGAGCGGCGCCGGGAGGAGACCCCGAGAACCCGGCAGTAGCACCGGGACACCGCCAGGCAGAACTGCTGCAGTCAACGTGCCCGACCCAGGGATCAATATATTCACGCAGCATTCAGGTAACGATGGGGACAGATTATTAAGAGAGGTGTGAGTGACGACGAAGGAGTCTGTTTTCTACTTTGATGTGTTTGCTGCTGATCAGCGTTTGTTAGCTGGGTTCATGCTAGTATGACAACGACGCGTTAGCGGAAATAGCCATGCAAACCAACATTAGCTTTTCATGTCTCACAGATTTCACTGTGTGTGTGTGTGTGTGTGTGTGTGTGTGTGTGTGTGTGTTTGTGTATGTTAATGTGTCTATTGTCTTTGCGTATAGAAACTATAACTCTGTTGTTTACATTTGACACCGATACAGCTATATGTTGAAGCTAATGTATGTGCTGCAGGTAACTTCAAGATCCCTAAACAAGACAATGCCTTTTTTAAAAGAGACTCTTTCATTTGCCTAAAGGATCGTAACTGGAGATTAGCTACAGTAGCTGAGTTTTTTTCTAAGCCCCTTCTGTGTGATACTTGATTTGGTAAACGGTGATTCTTGCCTTCTCATTGAGTAGCAATTCCACTCTATTAACTCTCTATGGCAGCCACCACGGACTCGCTTTACAATACCTAGTGGTTTTTACATGCTCAGTTAAACACTGATAATGTCTAGTGTTACCACACACTCAGCAAGCTGACGGCACAGTTTGATCCACTGGGATCTGTGTGTATTATTTAATTCAGCTTTTGCTATTGTGTGATCACGCTCATGCAAACATCAAAGCTACTCTGATTTTATAATAATTTAATATCCTAACTTCTATCCTCTCACATGATGAGCAAAATCACGTGATGACCATGATCATGTATTATAGAAATAAATTGGCTTAGTAGTCACATAAAGAAAAAATTATACCAACTGTCACAGTAAGATAGGCCAAGACATATTGATTGTTATCTGCTTTGTAAGTCATGTAGAGGAGCACTGAAAAACAGCCCAGCTGGAACTCATCTGTGTCCTAGATGGCCTTCCTCTTATGTCCCAACCTTGAGGGAGACCTAAAGTAGGGTTTCAGAGGCTGATTTGGGCTTGCATCATAAGTAATAGAGATGACATGCCTACATTGGCATGTATACTATAATCATTTTTTTAGCGTACTCTTGCTTCTTGCTTCTCCGTATGCTTGTCATGTTTATCTGCAGTTAGCTTTGTCTCTAACTTGCGTCTGCCCTGCAGTTGATGGTCACTTCACATGTTCCGCCTAAGTGTTAAACTGCTGGTATAACGTGACTTGTTTCGGCTGATGTCCTAGAACCAACATCCTATGAATAATACTATACGTTATTAGTAAGAACATGCAGAAGGTTCAAGCTTTTGGGGATGGAAAGCATTTAACATTTCTGGCTGTCATGTATCTAAAGTAACCCTTCTTAAGTCAAAGCACATGTACAGACAGACAGCACTGCAAAGTGCAGCACCCCTCCGTGTCTGCACAGTGCTGTTCTCGCCGATGTCAAGGCAGGAGTGGCCTTTTTATAGCAGTCAGGATGCAGCCAGTCACACAGCCACTCTGCAGAGAGACTTCTACTCCTCAAAGCACACAATAATAGAACAAAGACTATTAAGTGAGAAAGCTTGGGACTTTGCTCTCAGTCTTCCAGTGAGTGACTATCAAAGTGTATTTTTCTGGTTTTTCATTTATGTGATAATAATGAAACATTTTGTTGCATATCGTTTAGATAAGTTTGGACTTTTGTTTCATTTTATTGTCACCAAGTCAGTGTTTGCTAGGGATATGGAGAACAAAAACAAATTTTAGTTGTTTTTTGTTATCGGCCACTTAACCATTTAGTTTATCAAGTGCCGATATATTGCAAATGTTCATTAAGAATTTAACAAAGAGCTCCTTGAATTTGTATGTAATCATAGTCATGTAATCATTGTCATTTTGTGACAGAAACAAAGATATTTTCTGTTCTTTGATTAAACCAGGCAATAATAATAAGTTGAAAAGATGGCTTGATTACTGTTAATTTGGTGATGACATCATGTGATCACGTGAAGATGCAGTAAAATACTATAGTTATAAGTCAACCAGTGGTTGAGTGTTATTTTGACTGCAGGTCTGATTCAATGTTGGTTTGTTTTCTAGAGTCTATGAAATGTTTTTACTCAAAGATATCAGAGATTGACATGTTGAAGTGTTTATTTTTAATTGCCTTCACAGTCACTTTATAACAGACTAGCACACTTACACTGATGATAATAGTGCCATCTTCTCATGTAATTGAAAGGTGCTACTGTATGAGGAATGCGTGTTTGTTGCTGCCTGATTATTAAATGAGTGTCAGTGGGTATCGTGCTTCTAGCAGACTTTCTATTAGTACGCCTGAAACCACTCAGTCATTTTAGGCCTTTATCTTCCCTCTTTCCTTTTTGTCAAGTCTCCTTCATCAGTAGCAAATATCTGGAGATTCCTGCTTTGGGATGTCTTCTTTTTGCAACAAAATGACTCAGCTTCTGTCCCCTGCTCAGGTGTGCAGTACTTGTACTCAGATCATCACTAATTTAGCTTCCTTTAGTTTTCAACAGTAGTCCACCAAATAGAGAGGCCAGATAGAAAACAGTGAGCTAAAGGGTGCGGCATTTGTGGGCTGATCCAAAGCAAGCCCTCAGTATAGCCACCTTTGTCATTATTGGTTAAAGTGCAGAATTGTTGAATCAGTGGCAGCAGCATATTGATGGTTTGACTTCTTTAGCCCTGTCAGGACTTCAGAGATCTCCTATCTGCAGTGAGTTCATCTGATACACACACTGCAGTGGTGAGTCTGAGACCAATCTGCTGAGAAAATGGCCTTAATAAATAGTTATTCAATGCAAAGTTGTACTACAGTTATCACCTTACAGGATTGGTCTCATCACGTCTTATATTTTGTCTCTCTTAAATCAAACCTAAATCTGTGTTTAAAAGATACTGTATGGCTTATAGCAGCACTTCAGAAGGTTCTTTTTATATAGTCAACAAAGCCATATGCTGATCTATTTTTACTTAAACACATCATTGAAATGGGGACAGATGAGTGGATTAGAATATTTTTTGGCAACATTACTGATAGTGAATGTAGAGCCAGTTGCACTGCGCCTAAAGTGCAGTACATTTAAAGCTGCTGAGACTGGACTCTATGTGGGAAAAATCAGGTTTTAGACGCTTCAGTGGCTATGGGTGAGATTTTAATAGGCTTTAATAGATAATATCCTAGAGCAAAGATGATGTTTTGATTTAAAACTAGTTAATTAATCCTAGTGACTGCAATTAACCACTAGGAGGAGCCATGGTCATAGCTCCTCTGTGTGAAACTGATGAAAAATTTGAGCAAAACTGAAGAGACTGAGTTACTGTCACACATGTGGCACAAATAAGTGTGATTAGATGAATGTGTTTCTAGAAACAACTTTCGTTTCTGCGTGGATATTTTTAACGCTATCTAACATTGTCTACGTCAGAAGACCATTGTACCCTCTGTAATGGTGATGTGTCTTTGTGTGTATTTGTCCTCATAACAAGCCTGCCCTGGTCTAGTACTGACTGTCAATCCTCTCTATCCCCGCGCCTGATCCTCTGCTATTAGTCAGTGTGTCCCCTTTTTTCAACCCTGTTTTTATGGGACTCCATGCTAAATCTCTTTTTATCTTATAAGATAATTTACTTTGATCTAATTTGCGTATATACTTATTTTAAGAAACTGAATAATTGCTGGATTCTTTAGAATACTAAACATCTCAAGAGTTGGGGTTTTTTCCAAGGGTTTTGTATCACGGTGACTTAGTTTTTCTGCACCCCAACTCCCAGTTGCAGCCTTGAGCCTTGGCATCTGCTTCCAGTCAACCTTGTGTTTCCCCAAACCACAGTCCTAGTTTTTATTCCTTGGCTTCAACTCTGTTAAAGCTTATATTATTAAAGAGTGTGGATTAATCAGAGCAGTGGGTGATTGGCTGTGCAGATGGTAAAACCATCCCGTGCATCTGTCAGCTTAAAAACACCAAATGTTTTAAACTTCATGGAAAGATCTAGCCAAATTGTTCTAGTGTTTTCTCGTCAAACCACAGTTTTCGCTCTTAAGCTGTAATGGTGCAGCAGGGAAAGATTTGATATGGGGTAGGAGAGGGGACAGTCCCTGTGCCAAGCCTGTTAAGCATTGATTTGCTTCCAGGATCAGCCTTCTGTTGCTGGCATTATCACTGCTGCTTATCTTGTGAGTTGCAGGCTGGAGACTTGGCTGGAAATGCACACTTACCCACACTTAACTGTAAACAGTCACATATGCATGTGCAAGCATGTACAAATTCAGAGGTTTTCAGTTTCTCTCCTTCGTTGTTAGTGAAGATGCATGCAGCATGTCCTGCTCTGTCAATGTAGTTATCTACCAGCTCACCAGTCAGTCAGAAAAACGTAATCTGCACAGTGTGGCACTGCTGGCCTCAAATATCTTGTGTGATTAGTTTCACAAGAGACTACCAGATGTTGATTTTGATGTCTTTCAGTGATTTGTTCAAAGAACGGTTGTCTGTTACATTTCAGCCTCAGTTAATGTATTTCAAAAAATTCCCACCCCCCACCCTGCTCCTTTACTTTTTTGCATTTTCATTACATTAGGTAAATAATGTAGTTTGAATTTGAAATTTCAGTGTTTCCCCTACCACTATACAAGGAGAATGCCCCATCCCCCCCAAGGGCACCACCTGTCCCCCCCCAAGACGGTCAAGTTAATTTTATCTAATTTGATTTTCTGTACAGCCCCATATCACATTAGAAGTAATTTCAGGTTTTCTTTCCTATAGAACAGGTCTGTACATTGTTCTATTATCAAACTTACTAAACAGCCTCCTGTTATTTATCTTATTTACATGAATGTGTCATTTCTGTCTCTACGTGGTTAGCCGCAATGCGTACACAAAGGCACACGAGCGCACAAGAGAAAATGACTTTTAAAGCATAAAGGCTAAACACACACACACCGGGAGCGTGTCAATAATTTTTAAACTGTACAGCTGATATTAAGCAAACCATCTATTTCTATGACTTTGGTGCATTTTCCTTGTAATTATGCATTAAATAACATATTTCTACAATCTGGAACCTTCCAGTTTTATGTAGCATTATTTCTTCTTGCGTAAAATGTTCCATATGAACATTTCTACAGTGAGAATTATTCAGAGTTATTAATTATTCAAGAATATTAATTGTTCCTGTTAGAGTCAGGATTCAGGAGTGTGACAGTAAATTGTTTTGTGAGCTTTTCCACAAATTAAATGAATAGAAAAATAATTTTATATGGGTATTAGGATATTATATTGAGTGTCAGCTATCTAAGGGCTAAATAAAGTCTTTCATTTGTCCTGCATTTGGTTCCTTAAACTGAGTCATTGTAAAGCAGCTTACACCTACACTCAAGGAAAGTGTAACCACCACACAGATTAACTGTTCAGACATGAATATTCACAGTTCTTTGGTAAATCAAAGAAATAAATCAATGAGGCGGCAACGCACAGTGTCCTTTTTAGGCTTTGGAGAGATTTGATGCAGTGAACACACCTAAGGGTTGTTGGCCACCAAAACCCACTTCAGCCAGTCATTTTCATCATCCAACAGCAGATCATTCATTGCATGATACATTTGACAAGAGTGGGCAGATCTGCAGTGAGGACAGTGCTCTGACATCTCCTGTAGTTATGTCAGCCTAAAACTTCCATTCTGTGCCTTTTTGTGTGAATGTGTGGTTTCCTGTGGACAGAAAAACACACTTTCTTTTTGTCCTGGGGTTGCGCGAAGCTGCAGGAAAAGTACTTGTTAAAAATCAAAAAGCCTGTTTGAGTTTTTTTTTTCTTACACAACAAGGGCTAAATAATATTTTTAAGCACATACATGCTGTCTTCTGCACGAAACAGGTCAGATAGTCTGGTTCACTTCAGGTTAACTCTGTATTTTATATACGAGTCTGTTAAAATATATAATGAGCATTAGTTTTCAGGCCATATTTACCATGTGTGTTTGAAACAGACCACTGTAGTGTGGATGATGTTGGTTTCTAGTTTTTGTATGCCTCTCATCCTCTCTGCTGTCGCATAAAGGAGCACTTAGCTTTGTTACCAGCACACCTAGAGGGAAGCACTCAGAGCGCATTATTAACTCATAACAAGCCCTGAAAGGGGCAGGGCAGAGTAAGCGCTGGGTTAGGGCTTTATTCTTCTGCATTCCAGGATGATCCACTGGCCCTTAGGCCCTGACTAGGGTTTGTCCACTCCCTAATTGCCGTATTTCCATGTCTGTCCTTATAGACAGAACTGAATAGGGAACATTCACAGGCGTTCCCAGCAGCGGCCTGCACATTTCATTTCTTACTCAGAGGAGGTTTGCGACCTGTGGATGTGTGAGCGGCAAGGTTCTGACTGAGGGAGATGTGAATGTGTTGACATTGCAAACTGTGGGCACAAGTGTGTATATCTTTGCAATCATAATAGACTGAGTATAGAAAGTAGAGTTGGTGTGTTTCACAATTAATTTCAAGCCCCCAGAAATAAGGCATTTTCACCCTGAGTCAGTTTACACACACACACAGACACGCACACGTAATGTGGTATTAATGAGGCTATTGTCCTTTGTCTAGTCCTCATGAACAACAACTGACTCTCTTCTCCAGCCACGGCGTCTCTACGGACTGCTCCTTAGTCTGTCGTTGGATTACTAGATTCTTTACTCCTTAAAATTAAAATGTGTCTCATTATTTTACACAATAAAGTGATGACATTGCCAAAAACTCAGTTTGAACAGTCTTACTACAGATGGTTTAAAATTCGAATAGAGGTGTTGCATTGGGTGTCTTTATTTGATCAACAGACCTGGTCTGGGAGCTTGGTTTTACTATGAATTCTGTTCTAAAGGTTATAACCAATAATGTTTTCTTTAGTAGGAAAAATTTAGATTTTTTGTAAGGTCTACAATACATCTGAAAATTCATTTTAACTCTGTGTTTACTTATCTAGTTACATCAGATAAAGATATTGTTGATAATTGATATTGAAATGCTGCATTTCAGGATTTTAGGATACAGTTTTCTAAATCACATGGAGGCTTTACATTATCCAGCATCTATAGCCCTGCTGATTCTCTAATTCTCAGTCACTAAAATGAGCCAAGACAGGCACATAATATTTAGCACAGATTTATTAGAGAATGACTGTAGAGATTTAAGAGCCGATACTGGATCATTCAAATACATAAAAATATTTTTAACTGCTCTCAATGTTTTCAATCATCCAATAGATGGTCAGTGTAACTGTAAAAAACGTCTGCATTTTAGAATCTGCAATCATCATCTTCTCCGCCATCCTTTAAAATAGCCACTGATTAATGTTCTTTCAATAATTAAATGTTGGTACTCTAATACTATATTTACATTTCTATGCATTACAGTTCTGCCACTGTCTACTTTGTGTGTGTGCTCTGGAACTGTACCATCGTTAAAACGTTAGAGCCATCTGACTGATTGGGTGCTGTATTAAATAAACTTGATCTGACTGGACTTTTTCCCAACTTTGAAAATTCTTGGAGTAACTGACCCACAACTTAAAATGACAGATCTTGATTAGTGATGCCATAAATGGTATATTACTGTGTTTATGAGACAGCTGTTACAGCATGATTTACCAGTGAGTGATGTGATTCAGAAAAAATCGGAAAACACATAGACGCTGGTGCTAGATTACAACACAAAGAAATCGGTATAAACCAGTCTCTCAGACTCCAGTCCTCCGTTTTGTCTATGACTCTCCCTTTACGTTTCCTGTGTGCGCCACAGGATCTGATGTGGTCTGTTCTATAGGCTTATGTAATGTCTTGTGTATATGGGTGTCATCCGCAGCATTGTGTCAGGTTTTTGTCGGGGCTTTGTGTCAGGTTTTTGTCGGGGGCTTCCTGCATGCAGCCAACAGTCAGTCTCCACACCACCATCACTATGTACTTTGCAGAGTTATTTCTGGATGTTGTGCTGCTGTGTTTTGTTCTACAGCAGCTAAAAATACACACTTACCTCGCTGGTCATAAGCTTCTGATATGATCTGTATTGTTTTTGATTAGGGTATGTAACTGTTATTGTGTTGTTTAACACACAAGATTGCAAAGTGAAAACTTTGCAGACACACAGAGGTTCAACATTTATACAGACAGCTGCAGGGGAAGCAGTAGGGTTCGGGGACAGCCCATGAGATATTGTCACCATGTGTGTGTGCATGCATTTCTTGTGTGCTATGGAAGCAGGGTCACCTCTGTCCCAGCTGTCTTAGTGGTTGCAGGCTTGACGTGCCTCTCAGACCTTCTCAACACAAAGCCGTAGTTTCTTCATGACCCACATGTGCTGTACTTCACAGCACACACACACGCTGAGGCACCCGGGCGGACACACGACATACCCCATGCAGACCAACTGCTCCTTCAATCAAACATTTTAGCATTGGAGGTTTGAGCTTGGCCAAGCTGTTTGTCTGTTTTAAGGATTTAAAAGTGACATTAGAATATGATGAACTCGAGTTCAACAGTTTTGTGCTATGAAAACATTTGCTGTTAGTTTAGTTGAGTTGAGTCTTGAAATACGTGACTCATTACTGGCTGTTTGTTTCTTTGTTTGTTGCTGTTTGTTTTAGATGTTTTAGAAACTGGAAGAGTCCTCAAATTGAGACCTTTGACAAATGTGTATGATATTATCTCACCATTTAATAAAAAAACATTCCTGATGTAAGAGGAGCAGCTTTGACAGTTGGCTCAGCCTGGCTACAGCAGTTGTAGTTGTGCACATTTACGTGCGCACACACACACACACACACACACACACAAAGAAGAAAAGTGTGGCTCAACAGGACCTCTCCTCCCCCTGGGGGAACAAGACCAGCCATCTGCTGTTCACCGCAGTGCTGGTCCAGGTTTCACAGAGTCTCACATCGCGCACACACATACACACACATATATATATAGACACGTCACATTCCGCTCAACTTTCCTCTATGCCATTCACCTTTCCCTACGCCCCCAACTTCTGCATACACATGCTCCCCCTTCAGCACATGCCTTTTTCCTACCCCTTTCTGCCATGTTTTGCCATCCTGAACAGTGTGTTAAACCACAGCACACATCACTCATGGATGTCTGTGCTCTCCACATGGACCTTGGAAATATTGGCTCCTTTAGGCCACATCAAAGCTAGCTAGGAGTCCTCAGCAGGAGGCTGCTAGACACTACTGGGATTTCAGAAGTTTAAGTAGTTTTATTCAAGGACGGTGTGGGTAAATACTTTGTCTGGGCGGTCTCAGTCTCTCTTGTCTCACACACAGCATTTGTATTCCACAGTGTTGGAGATGGCTTAGCGGACTAGCTTGTGCTTCTTATTCTTTGCCAGGAGAATGCACACTTGTGCTTTTCAGTCTCCATCATCTGAGTCTACATAGACACGATCAAGCTTTAAAAGAACTATTTAGAATCATCACAACGGAAAACTTTAGTGTTCCTTTGGATACTGCGAGCGGTAGCCGACCGGAGAAGATGTACTGGGAACTATGGCTAAGCCAGGTCACAGCCAGTGCTGCTCTACAGTGCATGCTGGTCCAGAACAAAGGTGGGGAAGTCTTGTGTGTAGATGTTGTGTTATATTGGACAGTAGAGATTTAGTGGTAGATTGTTTGGTAAACTTAGTTTATTTTAAATGATTTCTTCCTGTAGACCACAGCTTGAATTTTCTCTGCTTGAATTCTCATGTTTCACATGTGCCTGCCACATGTTGTAGACTTTAAATGGAAAAAGCTTAATTTTGTAATGAGCCTTAGCATAGTTTCAGAGGCTTCCACTGAAAATCCTGCATCATTCTTATCTTCCTATTATGCCTGATGATAAAATGTCGTAGGGCACAACATTTACTAAGTTTATGTTGGAAATAAATGTTTGACTGTTGTAATTGCAACCACATAATCAGTCCAGCAGTGGTTCATGATGAAAAGACTGGATGATATTCTTACTTATTAGTGCTTGTTATTGAAAGCACAATTAATATCACTTAGAAGGGGGGGTCATTTATCTGGACTGACAGCTGTTGCATGAGGAGGAAACTGTTATGAGTGAACTACTTTCCTCTTTAAACATTGGCCTCAATTACGATTATCACAGCAGCTGTTGAAAACAGGAAGAATAGCTTTGTTGTTGTTGGAGTCCCTTATGTTTCCATTTTCTGTAAAAATCTCAAATCATATCAGTGTGTTTTTTCTTAATCTGATTATTTTTAGTTGCTTTTTAACTAGGACTTAACTAATAATCAGCATATGGAATTTAGAACATACTGTTGTAGAGGAATACTTAATTACATTGTCATTCTCTTCTTATTTTGTATGTATATAAATCATATTGAGACACTTGTAATATAAACACCACTCAATATAATGCAGTCCAATAAAATTATTACATAAACCAGAGCTTGTAGAGTTAATGCAACACCTCTCTGACAGTCCAGAGATACTTTTTAATGTATGGTTTATTGCAAGGCTGCTTTTTTGAATCAAATTATTTGCATTTTATGTTATTACTTTACATAAATAAATCACAGCAACAAGAAAACTGCCCCGCAATGTACCTTTGCTGTTTTAAAGTTCTACTTGATGTACTTGAAGTACTGGTTCTCAGTCTCTCCACACTCGCTCAGCAGCTGTCCAGACACGTAGCGACTTTGGCACCAGCTGTTAAGTGTAGTACATATCAGCTCCACATGTGCTAGTTTGTCTGTGGGTGTGTTTCAAGTAGTTATGGTAATAACTACATCCTACCTTTCACATCCCAGGGCTGGTGTAGCTCCTCCCTCTTGCTCCCCCATATATACACCCACAAAAACACTCACCTCACATCTTACCTGGCTCAGGCTTGACAGCAGTAAAAGTGCTCTTAACTGAGTGGACTGGTTCAAGTAATGCTTTTGAGGTGCCTGCAGGCAAGCGGCAGTTTTGAGGAAGAGTGGACAGCTCTAAGCAATCGTCATCGCCACACAGGTTTCCAACATGGAACCAAATCTGGACACTCAGGTAGTCCATCTGCAGGATGAGCACAGATTAAGACTGAAAAAGTACAGCTCAACAAAAATTCCTATTATTATGGTTTACTGTAAACTGTGTTTTTCAGTCTGCCAGTGTGACTGTGATTCTTTGTTTACTACTGACCTGTTGTTTCTTGTTTGCTAGTCTAACAGTTTGTCATCTTTCTCCCTGACCCTTGCTCTTCCATTTCTTCCAGAAGCTCTGCACCGGCCATTTGGCCTGGACTCTGCGGCACTGACGGAGGCGGTGCGCTGGAGCTCCAAGGAGAACCTTCTTGGGGCGGCTGAGAGTGACCCTAACCTCTTTGTTGCACTTTATGACTTTGTTGCAAGCGGAGACAACACACTCAGCATCACTAAAGGTAAACAGTAGTGTGATATTGTGTGTTTTTCCCCTTTGATTAACACAAATGTTTTTGCTATGTCCAAAAGTGTTTATGAATATTTTGTTTGTCTATTAACTGCCTCAGAGCAGAACAAATAAGATTCTCAAACACGATTTTGTGATGTCATCATGCAGTGAAACAAGACTCGTTCTGTCTGTTCCGTCCAAAGACTGTCAACCACACCTTCCACTGTTGGCGTCTTTGGCAACAGAACAGAGTGATTTCCTTAGGTGTAGCAATAAGTCATCACATGCCAGTGACAGGAGGGTCAGCAAAATATTTTTTTTTATGAAAAGAAACATAGTTACAGTATACCAGAGGAATGTGTGCCAATGGATCTTATGTAACTGCTACTGTAATTCCACCTTGACATCAGTCATGTCATGACATCAGCAGGTATCAGACCTCAAGGTATGTCTTTCTTTGTCCGCCACCCACACACATCACATCCATCTTTCATATTTATTTTAACTCTTTACGGAATCAGTGAGTCAAATGTATTAATGTTTTATGAACCACTGCACCACCTACAATACTACAGAGCCTGAAAAATAATTTCAGAGCTTGTAACTAGGGAATGTTATTTGAAACATGTGCAGACAGTATGATTAATAAATGTCTGTGATGCTTATATTATATATAAATCATTTCACTTTTTTTCTCTTTTTTTCAGTCCAAACATCCTTTCTCAAACAGTGGCAGTTAACTGGTCAACTAGCACTCTACAGAGTAATGAGCTTAAAATATACTCATAATGTTATCCAGAGACAGCCAGACTTGTGTCCCCACCCTATTTATAGCATTAAACACATAAGAGTGCACTAATTCCATCATTTTAAGACTTCCCCAGCAGCAACCTGGTATGGAAATGATGTTTAGCTCCTGACTCATAGAGTGAATCTGAGATTTCTGCCCACATGCAAGCACATTTGTGTACTCTAAGGGTCCATTTGACATTTTATCTCTGTCCTGGTCTCTGTGTTGTATGGAAACACACGACCATTGCTGCATTATTTTGAAGGTGGAGGCTGATCACATCGAAGGACTTAACAGGACCATGTCTGTTGCAAATCATTGTCTCCTTTCTGTGCCAGGCTAAGCTAGGCCAGGCCAGACCAGAGCTCTGCGTCAGGCACACACGTGGCTTCTAGTGTGAGAGGCTGTCAGTGTTTCCTCTCAACATGACTTGGAGACACTGAAGACAGACACACAGAAGACACTGCTGGATTGGTTTGCTGACTGTGGATAACCATCTCTGTTTAGTGTAGCTTTATGGCTGACTAGCATAGTGTGACCTGCAGCTCTAGTTAGTGGTTACATGTTAGTGTGCTGTATATGTTTTACTGACTAGATTTCCTGTAGCTTGTTTTGCGAAAACTCTGCCATATTATCAGCAACATTAACATTATTGCTTAATGTTTGTCTGTAGTTTAAACCTTGTAGCTGCTGTTTCTTGCACTTAAAGCATTATGTGGCTGAGTATTGATATTCTAAGGCTGGTTTGTTTTTACACAAAAACATGCAACTGACTCATTTATTTGAATAAGACACGTCCAGCAGTATGATGGAGTAATTGAACTCAACTTTTGCCCACAACGCAATCTCATTTGGAAAGGCTTTACTCTGGCCAACAAAATGCATACAAGCTCAGACTGTTTCCAGTCTGAACACTCACTAAAGTGTGACATACCATGTAGTCATCGGGGGGTATGGAATACTTCATAAAACTTCCAGTGTGAGTGGATGATGAGATAACAGGTTTAGACAGCATGAAAAGCCAGTGGAGTGACTGTGTGGTAGACGTGCATAGGAAGTAAAGTGATATGCCCCCCCCCTCCCCCCGCCTGCCAGTCCTCCATCCAACTGGCAGAACGGACTCCGTTCGCTTTTGTTTCTTGCACTGATGAGGCCCTCCCTCTCTCAAATCTCCTGCACATCAGCCTCTGTGTTCTCTCATGTCTCACGCACTGACGTCAGACCAACAGAGACAACAGAAGGTTTCTGCATGTCTGGTTTTGCCTAGCCTTCTATGACAGTTATTTAGTTCACCCAACCGTGTCACTGTTCCATAGCTTTTGATGTAGTTTTAACAAGGGGCAGGTCGCATCCATGACTCCTCTTACTTGTATGTGGCCTGTAATTAGTGTATTGACCAACATAATAATCAATAATTACCAAATGAGAACATTTAGTTCCATGTTGTGATTCTGTTACTGTAATAAAGTTAAGGGAAAAATAATAAAATCAGACATTTGGGATTTTTCTTTTGGCTTCCACCTTTATACATAATTAACCAGATGCCTAAAAACTATGTTAAAGACACACTTTAAGCTGTGAAAGCTGTGACCATAGGACCAAAGTAATTCTACTACCACTGGATTTGGTCTTACAAGTTCCCCCTCATGTGTCTAGGTGAGAAGCTGTGTGTGCTGGGCTACAACCAGAATGGAGAGTGGAGTGAAGTGCGCTCTAAGAATGGCCAGGGTTGGGTGCCCTCCAACTACATCACACCAGTCAACAGCCTAGAGAAGCATAGCTGGTACCATGGGCCTGTGTCTCGCAGCGCTGCAGAGTACCTGCTCTCATCCCTCATCAATGGGAGTTTTCTGGTTCGGGAAAGCGAGAGCAGCCCAGGACAGCTGTCTATATCACTGCGCTATGAGGGGAGAGTCTACCACTACCGGATTAACACAGGCTCTGATGGAAAGGTATTACCACATGAACATGAACAGTTTAGGGTGACTCACAGTTTGGTTGTTTTTGGGTTGTTGATTGCAGATGGTTATCTAGCTATAAATGCTTTCACTTCATCTTCACTTTTTGTCTCTGTCCTCCTCCGACTCTCCTTTAGGTGTATGTGACGTCTGAGAGCCGTTTTGCCACCCTTGCCGAGCTGGTCCACCACCACTCCACTGTAGCCGATGGCCTGGTCACCACACTGCACTACCCAGCTCCCAAATGTAACAAGCCCACAGTATATGGTGTGTCACCCATCCATGACAAGTGGGAGATGGAGCGCACAGACATCACCATGAAGCACAAGTTGGGAGGTGGCCAGTATGGGGAGGTGTACGTGGGAGTGTGGAAAAAGTACAACCTCACAGTGGCTGTCAAAACACTCAAGGTTAGAGGGCCCTCTTGTATTCATCTGCTACACTGAATTGTAAAATATCTTGTTTTTAAATGATTTTCTTACAGCAACTTTAACTGTAACTGTAACTGTGAATGATTAGGTATGGGCAAAGCAGTGGTTATATACTACCACCTGTAGGCTCACTTTGGTATTACATGTGATTGTCTCTTTAAATACTTAATGTTAAGTTTTTTCTGTTATATCTGTACTAATAAAGATTTCTCTCAATTTCTGTAATGACAGGAGGACACTATGGAAGTTGAAGAGTTTCTAAAAGAGGCTGCAGTTATGAAGGAGGTTAAACACCCAAACCTTGTTCAGCTCCTGGGTCAGTATTTGCAAATGTCATCGATTATATTTTACTGTTTTTTTTTTTTTTTTATTGTTTGGCAGACAAACTCACACTTGTTGTTGGCATCTGTTTTAAACACAGGCGTGTGTACATTGGAACCACCATTCTACATTGTAACTGAGTACATGCCACATGGCAATCTATTGGACTACTTGAGAGATTGTGACAAGGAAGAGGTGAATGCTGTGGTTCTTCTGTACATGGCCACCCAGATCTCCTCTGCCATGGAGTATTTGGAAAAGAAGAACTTTATACACAGGTAAGGGGATAGTCTAGTTGTGTCTGTGCATTTGTCCACGTGTATGCAATTTGTCTAATTTCCACCTTTCCACTTTGATTTCTCTCTTCTCTTTCTACTCTCTCTCTCTTTGCTCGACTCCACAGGGATCTTGCAGCAAGGAATTGCCTGGTTGGGGAGAATCATGTTGTGAAGGTTGCAGACTTTGGTCTGAGCAGGCTGATGACTGGTGACACCTACACTGCCCACGCTGGGGCGAAGTTCCCCATAAAATGGACTGCGCCTGAGAGCCTTGCATATAACACCTTCTCTATCAAGTCTGACGTCTGGGGTGAGCAATATGTGTGCATACACTTTTTTTTTCTCTTGTACTTTAATTCCAATGTACTTGTGTTCGAGCCTCTCAAATCTTTTTCCCCACAGCATTTGGGGTGCTTCTGTGGGAAATTGCCACCTATGGCATGTCTCCATACCCTGGTATTGATCTGTCACAGGTCTATGACCTCCTGGAGAAAGGCTATCGAATGGAACAGCCTGAGGGATGTCCACCCAAAGTCTATGAACTCATGAAAGCATGTGAGTAGTTTTACCTAAGTCTTACATATTTGGACAGTTTTGGCACTGTTCTGGGAAAACTAGACATTGACAGTATGGGCTTGAAAAATCTATTTTTGCTTCTTTTCTGTGAAAAGATGTGAAAGGCATGTGCTAATCTTGTTGTGATTGCTTAAAAATATGTTTGAAGTTGCATACAATTGTCAAATACAGTACTTGCTTGAAGTAATGTACATTTCTGTCTGTCTCTAACTACCAGGCTGGCAGTGGAGCCCTTTAGACCGACCTTCATTTTCAGAGATCCACCAGGCCTTTGAAACAATGTTCCATGACTCCAGCATCTCTGAAGGTACAGTAAAATACATCCTATTCTCGAATCTGCTTTCACACCAGCATCTAAATGCAGCTGCAGTGATTAGGTTGCACTTTATTTAACAAATAGGGGGAATCAACTCCCTATCTTTTTTCAGAGACAATGAGTATGTGTCATTGAAGCAGGAAATAATACAAAAATTAGTAAATAGAAAGTAATTTAACAAGAGTTGACACTTTCCCATGTATTTATGTAAGTTTATTTGGGCAGCAAAAGTACCATGCATTCATTGTGTTGAATTTGGCTAACAGCTGCATCTCATCTCAATGTTTTCTTCTTTGTGCATGACAGAGGTAGCAGAGGAACTCTGTAAGACAGCCTCCTCTGGTCACTGCGGACCTCTGCACTCTTTCAGTCATGACATGCCCCAGTTGCCTTTCAAATCTCGCACACCCCACAAGCACACAGAAAACAAGGAAAACATCGAGGGAGGACTGGACGGGCGCACTGACCACAGCATGCACGGTCACTCAGGTACTGCCAGGCATGACTACCTTACTACCAACCAGTCAAGTGCATCACATTATGATTCTGCAGGTATATCAGTGGACACACTGCAGCGTCGCCAAGCCCGCCGTCTGAGGAGGAGAGCAGTAATTTTCCTTAGCAACTGACCACTGGCCATTTGATCAGTGCTGTCTCACAGTCCTCTACATTACAACACTGTTTCTGCAATTATAGTAAAAAGTATTTGACATTCTGTTTTTTTCTGTGAAATTTCATTGGTCATGTCAATGTGCTCCAACACCAATTAAAGAATGTTACAGTAACACAAAAGCAGCCCCAAATCTATAAATGAATCATAAAGTATAGTGTACAGTAAAACAAAATGTATTCCACAAAGACAACAATAAGAAAAAACTTTAAAAATACTGAGCTTTGTCATTTCAGATGCCCCAAGTATTATAAATAATGTTACAGTTCATCTATCACATGACCCGCATTGTCACTCTAGTCAACTGCAAACACACTTCAAACATAGTATAAGTATATTGAATTATGTCCATGTTCAACTCAGTCGTTGTTCTTTCTCTTTCACACAAGATTGAAAATTGTGTGTTATCTATGATGTGAGTTAATATAATTCATTGACTATAATTAAATTTATATTGTCTGGTTTTGTTTAAGTTATTACACATTTATTAATTTATTGCTGAAATAAAATTTTGTTCATTTGTGTGTTTTGAGGGCTCTCTGAATTTGTGTGTATACATTCCTTTTTATTTTTGTCACTGATCATTTTGTTCATCTGTACAGAAGAGGATTAGGACCACTATTTAAATATTATTTGAGTTCTGACTTTAAACTCAGAATTCTGACTTTTTAATTTAATTTAATGTCAGAATTCTGAGAAAAAAGTCATAACTTTTCATGGTAGCCCTAATTCTCTTCCGTAATCTTGTATGTTTTTATCCATGAACAAGTTTTTACCAATAAAGGGAACAGTAGTGTTATGAACAAATCCAGTACACATGAACAATAATATTTTAGAAAGGTATAAGTGTTTACACAAGAAAACCAATCTTGCTAAAGACATTAAAACAGCTTTAGTTTTTAAATTTTTTTATTCTCATTTCAAATTAGGTGCCTGTGACTCAGTTTGTAGTGTAGATCATCAAATAATCAGAAGTGTTTGATTTGATCCCCTGGTTCTGCTGTTCTCTAGGACCTTGCATGTGGAAGCTCACTGCCGTAGGTGTATAAACGAGGGGCAAATTGTAAAGACAGCCTTAAGCATAACATGAGCAATGTTTTGCACATTTACTCTTCACTCTGTTGTAGCTATGAACTGTTTTGCACACCATTCTCTGTTTATGTAAGGGTTAGCAGGCTTGTAAAAAAATTCTCTTTAAGCAAAGTTACGCAACAGCCTTCCTGGTAAGACACATTTGGCAATATCTGTTTGTCTAGTGTTATGATCAACCCCCCAGAGGTATATTCACCATGGCATCTTTTACAAGAGCAACGTGTGAAACATTCAGTTAATGTGTGCATGCACATCATTGAGATGTCCATCCGTTTTCCAGAAATACCTTTTCTTTACTCGTGACATTCCAAGGAGGAGAGAACAGCTTTTAAAGAGAAAGTGTAATAATAGTCCACTTCAAGTCTGTCAAAAAAAAAGAAGCTGAAAGAGCAATATCTGTCAATATATGTCTCTTGGAAGATATTAAGTGGAGATTAATGTGTTCCTGCTGAGCTCAGCACAGTTTGGTTTATTGTTTTAAATCATTCTCCTCTTCTCTTTCCAGGCTGGGCTTCTACTTTGCTGGGAGGTGACAGCCGATCAGGGAGCTCCCCTGCTCTGCCCAGAAAACAGCAGTCACGAGATAAATCTCCAAGCAGCCTCTTAGAGGATGCACAGGATGTGGGCACATTTACACGAGACCGCAAGACTGGCTTCTTCAGCTCCTTTATAAAGAAGAAATCGTCCTCCTCTTCTTCCTCATCATCCTCTCAGCTCCAACAAAACCTCCCGACGCCACCTAAGAGGAGCAGTTCCTTTCGGGAGATGGAGACGCAGCCTCACAAGAAATATGAACCCACTGCTGATTTCAGTGCTCCTCCTCCTCTGCCCCAGTCAGACAGTTTAGGGGGCTTCTCAGCCTCGCCTTCCCACTCCCACGGGGAACCCACGCAGGCCCAGGCACGCTGCTGTGGGGCTGCTTTTGGACAGAAACCCTCTGGTGGAGGCCTTGGTTCACAGGTCACGAGTGGCAGCAGTTGGGGTGGACTGGCTGGCTTTTTTACCCCTAGACTCATCAAAAAGACTTTGGGGCTACGAACAGGAAAGACAGCCTCTTCAGAGGAGGGTGGAAGTTTAGTTGGAGGGCCTAAACCCTTCCCTAGGTCCAATTCTACCTCCTCTATGTCTGCTGGGCTGCCAGACTTGGAGCGCATGGCTCTTACTTTACCTAGGAACCGCAATGCTAAACCCCCTTTGGAAAGGACTGCCTCCACAACCTCCCAGCCAGAGAATGGGGCTGCACGGCCCTCAGAAACTCTGCTGAGGAGAATGGATGAAGGGACTGCACAGATCAGGGAAAGACCCAAAGCTAAGTTACTACCCCGGGGCACTGCTGTAGGGGTGAGGGCACCAGGAGTTGGGGGGGAGTTGGGGGAATCAGACAGTCTCTCCCGCGTCAGGGAGGGTAGAGAAGAGAGTGGGGGAGGACTGGACAGGCAACAGAGTTGGTCATCTCCCTCCAAAACTCCAACTGCTACATCTGCTGCAGCACAAACTCACAACCACAAAGTTCCAGTCCTGATCTCCCCCACACTGAAGCACAGTCCAGCTGACGTGCACCTCGTCGGACTAGACTCTCAGGGGAACCGCTTCAAACTGCTGTCTGAGCACCAAGCAGACCGTGACAGGCCTCGACTTGTGAAACCTAAGTGTGCTCCTCCCCCCCCTCCCACTCTGCGCAGCCTGCAACACTCCTACAGCGGTGACGGGGAGGAGCAGCTAGGTGGAGCACCAGTGGAATTGAACGGGGACACATTAAAAGGTCACAGGTCAGGCCGAATGTCAGGAGGAGTGACAACAGGCAGACCGTCAGTGCCACCGCCACAAGTGCCTCCTGCACCTTCCTCCTTCTTTTCTTGTTCTGTCACCACCAACACAACTCTTCCCAAAATGGCCAATGGAGCCACCACCACTGCCTCTTCCTCACAAACAGCACCATCTGCTGGCTCTAAAGTGGCACTAAGGCGAACCAGGCAGCAGACGGAGAGGGCGCCCATGGAGCGGGTCAGTCGCGAGGCCCTGCTTGAGTGCGCTGAGTGTCTGAGCAGCGCCCTCCAAGCCAGCTCTGAAAGCCCGTCCAGCAGCCAGGTGCTGGATGCCGGCCACCAGCTGCTAGACTGTTGCTCAGGTTATGTGGACTGCATCTCTCAGATGAGGAACAAATTTGCCTTCCGAGAGGCAGTAGGGAAGTTGGAGCTCAGCCTGCAGGAACTGAGGGCCTCATCTTCAGGAGGTGGAGGGTTCAGCAGTGCAGGGTCCAACACTGTTTTGGACAACCTGCACAGCTGTATAAAGGAGATAAGTGATCTAGTACAGAGGTAGCCACTGTGACGACACCAACAGTCAACCCTAACAACACATCGCTTAGATTCCCATTTTTATGTTTCTGGTTCTATTTACAGCTTTTTTGGGGGACGAAACGAGATGAATCTCTGAAGTACCTCACACAAAACGTAATCTTTATTGTTTACAAACTACAGTTTTATAAAATGCCAGTGTGGACACTAACTTTGCTCTGACCTGTACATATTGAGACATGTTTATACCAATCTAATTATGGTTTAGGTCACACCATTAAATGTTTTGTCGCAAGTCTCCGCCTGGCTGTGATGAAAAAGACCTCTTTGTTAAATGAATGTGGAGTGCATCAGCTGTGTGTAGCCAGCCAATAGAGTAGGTAAAGCTCACTATGCTTCACTGTCAGTATGTCACATTACTGAGCAAGAATAACAGTGGTTGTGCCCAGCCTTACTGACAAAACAAGTTTAAGCAGTGTTTTAGAAATATGTGATTAGAGTATTTTGCTCAGTGTCTCTGTTATTGAGTGACCATAAGCCATTTTTAAAGCCATTGAAATTAAAGGATAAGGATTGGAAACAGCATCAGGACTGAATGTAAATCAAGGTTTTTGGGTCTCAATAGACACTTCTTTAATTCACAGTTCTTTTTATTTATTTTTTAAATTTCATAATGCAACTGACAGTATTTTTAGTAGTTGAACAAAATTTCAAAATAATTTTCCCCAAACAGCTTTTGTTAGTATAAAGTGTTGTTTTAGACAATAATCTTTAGTCATTAATCAATAACAATTTTGACAGTGACATTCCCACAAGGTGAGACCATTGAAAGTGAATAAAGTGAACACTTAAGGTGTTCATTTGGCAAGCGTGTAAATAAGCTAAGTTTACATTTCACTTAAACCAAATGCAGGCTTATCAAATCTAAAAAGAAAAAACAAGATATTTATTAATCTATTTTTTACTCTCCACATAACAGAAACGTAACAGGATGAATGTGGGGCGTCTTTATCATATGCACAGAATTTGTCTTTGTTTCAGTCGCGTAACTGATCTTCACACCTTAACACAGTGCCACATAAATGGGGAAAAACCCCAGTCCCCTAAAGCATTTCAATATTTATATCTAGTTATCCTTGCACACTACATTTTTTTTCTTTATATGATGCAGCATAAGAAAAGTGGAGCGAGGAAAGGGAGAGCACAGAGCAGCGCATGAGCAGGTGAACTGGGACAGTATTTCTATAAGTGTCCTTCTGAGTATGGACAGTGCTGGATTCCCTGTAGCCTTTTTGTGGCAGATGTGCCTCAAATTCTTCAATGTATGAACACCGCCAACATGCAGAGACCTACTTTACACAAATCACACAGTACTGATCTCTCAACAAACAAACTGCAGTATGTCTTCAGCACATGAGCGATTTGTACATTACATTAGAAAAATGCTTTTTAGAATGTCTATGTATGAACTTGAATTTTAAATTATTTTTCTTCTTTTTCTTTTTTTATTAAAAGCACAGACCTATTTTGAGAGAAAATGTATGTAAATATTTGATTTATTTCATATCCAGGAAACAAAAGATGTATGTGTGGTCACAACATGAAGAGCAATGTTTTTAGAGATGTATTGCAAGACCAAGGCCTATCCACATAAATCTGAATATCTGTTTTATGAATGTATTATTCTTCAGTTCTGAACCCAGTTGAATGTTCATCTGCATGACTTTAATCTCTAAAGGTGACCTTTTTTTAATTTATTATTTGTTACTGGCCCACTGTTCTAATTTTGGTTACACTAATACACTAAACTCAGAAACGCCTGCTCTGTTTTTAGAGAACAAACACACACCTCACATCTCAATTTACACTGGATAAGGCCTCCGTTTATTGATACGAATGATGATGTTGCATTTAAATACTACGTAACGGAATCTGTGAATACTGCAGGTCTGTAACACTCTCAAAACATCTGTTAATGCCACATGGATTGTCAAGTAAAAACTCTTGTCAGTTTGTTTTGCGGTGCATCTCATCATTTCATGTCATTGTGAATCAGTATATTTGTCCCATTTCTTGCCAAACAGGATGCATTGAGATAAACTGATGGTTAATTTCTATTTACTGAGTTTTAAATAACATACATTTTTCCATATTTCTTGGTGCCTTTTTTGTGGACAAATAATTTATGTACACTGCACTCTCATCACAATAAATCATAGGATGGCAGTGTTTAAGTCCATCATTTGAACATTCATGTGATATCTTTACTTTGCCATGTCATTGAGATAAGGCATCACTACCACATGCATTCTTGTCAACAGTCGGATGCAAACTTGAAACTGAAAGGTGCACTTTGTCTATTTACATTATATCATCATATTTGGATCCTCAGCTACTTAGGTCATTAGTCCTCGTTAACACTATTGATCCAGCCGCACCTGATAATGTTTCCTCTTTAATAAAATGTATATGAGTCTGCTGCACTCTACCCAAGCTGCTCTGTTGTTTCATAATCTGAACACACAAAGTTTCACACTAGCACCAATCTTCCCTGTTTGCCTGTTGCACACCTGATACTGATTTTTAGTGCATTTCTGTAGAACAGGCCCCCACCAAAAAGGGTGAAATAAAAACATGTAACGCTGCAGGGTCAAACCGCCTGGACATTTTTAAATAAATAAAACATTCAATCAGTGATTGATTCTGTACTAATGGAGATTTGATTTTCTCAAATCTGATATCTGAACCGAACCACAAAATTTCTATACGTTCTCCTTGTCAACGTCTTCTGCATTGCCTTTATTTATGTTGCCTACATTTATTCTGTTTTTCCTCCCGTCTCTATTTTGGAGAGCAGCTCTGGAGATGGTGTGTATGCATTATACCATAGGCCACGTTTTACAGTTGTACGAGTTCAATGTCAGTCAACACACAGACACCATAATAGAGTATGTGAATCTAAACAGGGAAGAAAATTGACAGATTTTAACATTAACTTTTTTTATTGTACAAAATATATATTTTGTGTTTTGTTTTTTGTTTTTATTTAAAGCTCACTTTATATTACTGTGAAGTTCTTATGTAAATAATAAAGCTATTGATGAATACTGTTCTGTTTCTGGTTGTCCGGCTGCCTTTAACAGTTTTATCTATAGTAAATAATTATTCATTATCGAAAATTGTGTTCACACAAGAATAAAGGTAAATTAGTCTGTACAGCCTCTTATAGGTCCATCAGTTAAAAGTGAGGAGTAGTCTGGCCAAATACAGTTCCTGGTACTGCTCTATGGGTTGGAATTATTTAAATTTTTAGGTGATACATTGCTTACATCTTTTTAAATCAAAGCTGTCCTTAAATTGTCAATATTGAAGCAGAAATGTTATAGTGAGGTACAGAAAATACATAGACATTCTAAATGTCATATAAAATGTTAAATTCAAGACCTTTTAGATTAGTTTTAAACTTTACTGTAAATTCTAGTAAACTTGACTAGTTGCCTTATCTTGCCTACATTATATCATTATTTTATATGATGAGTTTGTCTATAAAATTATATTTCCAAGTCATAGTCTTCTCACCCATTGACATTTGTATAAATAATAAAGACAGCTTTTATTAGACTTCCACTCCTTGTTCTGCATAAGTATGCACAAAGAATGTTTTTTCTTCATTATGATCAGGACTGTTTTACTTATTCTTAAGTTATTTAAACTGCATTAACATTCTTTCCTTTCAAGCAAAATCTATGGAAGAGGATGGTGGCCCTAATCCTCTTCCGTAAAAATCTGATACTTATTTTGATAAATTTTTTAATTTTAGTGAAGCTAATGAAAAAAGCTAAACACAAAAAAATAATAAATATTCATATCTTAGAATCTGAAACTACATATTTGAAGTTATTTACATGAATACTGGTTTAACAAACCAGTTTCAGATTCAAAGACTGTGGCTCATACATCTTGAGAAAGAAATTAAGTTGAGGTTCTTTTACTGTAATAACTGTTATTGTAATTGTTATTGTAATATACTGCATTGCAGCTCTAAGGTACTTAAATATTTCCATCTGCATATTTTATACTTATATTCCACCACATTTCTAAGAAATGTGCTTTTATCCCACTACATTTTATTCACACAGGTATGGTTTAGATGTGCTCAAGTTTGAACACAAAACATTTTGTCATCAGGTAATAAAGATGATGCATTAATTAATATTGCACAGCCTGTCCAAGTGAAAAAAATATCCTGTGCATAAAAAAATATATCACACCAACGTGAAGAGTATAGTATAATAAATCATACAATAATCAAAAAATATGATATGCCTTTCATAGAGACGCTATGACATTCAACATAACTCTAAAGCTGGAGATTTAGTTTGATTAAAACATATTACTACAACATAACTGTTGTAGTAATATGATTATATTTTTACACAGAATATAACTTTTGTTCCAAATATGTGTGGAGACTGAAGTTAGGATACATGGGGTAGCTCCGATCACCAGGTACATGCAGGAGCAGCTGTGTGTTTGTGACGCCTGCCCGGCCCACTCCATATCCGACTCCTCCCTCTCCGTAGCATATTGTAAAGATGGCGTCCATCATGGAGGGGCCGCTAAGCAAGTGGACTAACGTCATGAAAGGCTGGCAGTATCGCTGGTTTGTTTTGGACTACAATGCTGGCTTGCTGTCATACTACACGGTACGTCAATGCTCATGGTTTGAAAAATGCTGAGCTGATCCCCTCATGAGGTGAGGTTGTAGAAAGTGTCGCTGGTTGTCAAACCGGAATGGGATAATGGCCTTGTGTTTGTCAGGAGTTGGGAGTCTCAGCTGGCACAAAGAGGCGAGTCTCTGCGGTGACAGACCCGCACATTGACCAGTAGCAGCGGTCCGCCGACACCAACTGACGAATCCAGACGGGGTATTTTCCCCCACACATCCGCTAATGGAGCTAGCTAGCCTAGCTAAAAGCGGAGATACACTGACACGTAGAAACTGTGTTATGGGCAGTTTACATGGTTAGGTAAGGACAGGGCTATTTATGTCGGTGAGACATTTGTTTCCTGTAACGTGTAGCGTTGGTCAAATAAAGAGTCCAACCTGCTGAGCTGCTAGCCAAACAGGTTAGCTAAGAAGCCTCTGCCGGGAGGAGACAGTGGCTGCTACCTACATTTTTGATAGATCCCACGGCAGTGAATTAACTGTAAAACCGCTGTGATTAGCTAGTCGTGTTAAATGTAGAGTGAAGTAGAAGAGACAGTGGTAGGTGTAGTGTTTGTCAAACTTGTAAGGGAGATAAGTAAACTCTTCTCTCTTTTCGTAAAGTTGACAGAGTTGTCAAAACATCAGCTTAGCCGTATCGTATTTTTCACTTGATCAGTTACGTTAGCTAGTTTAGCTGATGTAGCAGCCATCAGCCTGATCCCTGTCAGAATAAAGTGGTTTAAAGTAACTAACCACTGTATTGGTTACTGTAATATTAACTTGTTCAAAGCAGACTCGATTATAATAGAAGCAGTTTTACACAGTATCTGATTTATCAGGTAATGGTAGAAACTTATCAACAAAAGTACGTTGTTAGCTTCCCTGACAATGGTTGTTAGGGTCTCCATTGCATAGGTAACAGTCCACAACATAGACGTAGTATGTACCCCTTTAACCTAGAGCAATAGTTTGGCCTGTGGATTTACATAAGAATATTGCTTACATGGTAATGAACTGAGCATTGCCATTTCAATTTAAAAACCAACAATAACTATACTATAATAGTTAAGTATAGTTAGTAACTATGCTAAACTAACCCTAACCCTACCCCTAAACATATAAAGTTAGATCCATAAATAATTGTTGTAAGTTTTTTGGCATTTGTCCTCTCTAGACCACCACACTGAAAGGCATTTCATTGTCGGCATGCCGGCATGTTTCAATTCTACAGTCAAGAGATGGCTTCATGGACATAAATATAGAGACTTCACAACAAGGTGCAAAACACTGTTAAAGCTCAAGAACAAAAATTGCAGATTAGACTAGTAAAGTATACTAGACTAGAAAAGTATGGAGAAGACAGCTCATGGTCCACATCACCTGTCAAAATTGGTGGAGGCAGTGTTATGGCATGAGTATGTACTGTATGGGTACTAATGGAACCAGGTCACTGGTGTTTATTGATGACCTGACTACTGATAAACGTAGCAGGAAATAGCAAGAATGCTGAACTGTATGGGCTATACTTTAAAAAGTGTGTATTAACCGTGAATTAAAATATAGATTGAGGCTGACTTCAGTCATCTCGTCTTCATCCACCATTTGATTTCTGTATATATTGTGTTTATTTTGTTAATTCTACTCAGATCTCCATATTGTAGACCCACTGTTTTAATCTCTGATTTCTTCTGTTATTTCACAGTCAAAGGACAAGATGATGCGAGGATCCAGAAGAGGCTGTGTACGACTCAGGGTAAGAATCTCAAGATGCAGTAATGCCATTTGTTAAACGTATGTAATCTGTATGTTTGGCTGAGAGTTGTTGGCCTGCTTTTCAGGTTTTGGAAAAGCTTGTTCAGGGCATTGTTGCACTGGGTGCAGTACAACATACTCCAACACCCCCTTTTAACCCCCTCACTTAGTGACAAGTTTTGCTTTGTCTATTCATTCTTTCTGAAAAAGTGACTTTTGGACCATATATTATATGTTACAGTTTTCATCTGATTAGCCAGGGAAACACTGACCTGTGTACTTTGTGACAGAATATAAAAATATACTAACTGCTTGATTTCTTGACCTGTTTCAAAATGGTTCTCGCAGCCATAGTTACCGTATATTGCTTTACTGATTTAGTTGTTCCAGTAAAGGAATGTGTTTTCAGTATTCAGAAATGTCCACTAGATGGCGTCAGTTGTCCTACCACTATGTTAGTTTTACCATAGTTCACAAGGAGAAAAGAGAAGATTGCATGTTCACCAGGCTTCTCAGGTAGCTGGTACTATGTTAGTACTGAAATTTAGAGCTCTCATCTTTTGGAAATTTTAAATTATTTGTCCATAGAGAAGCCAGCAAAGGACAAGGCCTAATATGTAGGATTATATTGGCTTAAGATGACCCATTACAGAACTATTTGCTCTTTACTTATTGAGACTGTAAGATGAGTCTGTGCTTGATTTGATAATCTTTCTAGTTCTTGTTCTGCTCTCTGTGCCAGTAGTATCTAGTAGTAGTATCTAATACCTGTTTTTATGAGACTGTGAGGAACTGTTGACTCACGGATAACTTTGTATATCTTCACAGAGTGTAGTAATACATAAGTATTATCAGTTATCAGGACTGAGTGTCCAAAGGCTTAAAAAACCCAACAATTCCTTTACACCTTAGAGCATGTACCTACCTGAACCAAACTTCATGAGCCTCATAAGTGTCTAATAATCAAGGTAATAATAAATATAGGAGGTAAAGTTTTCTATACGTTTTAACTAAGTGGGGATAGCTACAGTTTATGGCTCTACACTTGTTTTAGGACAAAATGCGTTACTGAGCATCATGTCAAATGTCACATTTGATATCACTGAAGGGAGGAAATATCTCCTGAAACTAAACTAAAAGAGGATCCAGCATTTTTATGGCCATATGTTCTTATTGTCTTAGGTCAAAAGTTTCAGTTACAACTGAATCAGTGTGACACAGTGTGTTGTACTCATAGAAACATGGTGATATTCATCATGGGGCAAAACAATTTATCCATAACCATTACTACTGACTGCTGTATTTTCTGTTTTATTATACAACTAAATGTAATTTGGATTTTTGACAGTGATCATTAGTGAAAGACTCTTTGATGTGAAACAATCTCGACAAATCTAAAAATTTATTATTTAATTAATTAAGTAGTTAAACGTCTGTTTGTAAAATGTCTGTTAGAATAACTAACTTTGTTATTGTCGGATTTCTGCTTTTTACAGACTTCCTTGTATCCAACCCTGATCCCTGTATTGTATATTGTACCATCTTACTGTGTCAGATTCAATGTCAGTATTTTTTCCACAGGCGCTCTCTGTAGTTCTGCTACACCAGGCATGCCTTGTCTTGTCTGAAACAACAATGTAGCCATTTTATGGAGTTATACTGGGTGTGTTGTTGGATTATTAAGTGTGACGAGGCAACCTTTCACTCAGTCAAATTATTCAGCTTCTTTAGAATAAGCATTGCCCCGTGGCCAAGAAAGGCATCTAGTGCAGTCCATTAAAATAATCTTTCAATCAGTTACTACCTCTGTTTGTCAGTGTTGGGTGACACTGTATCCAAAACATAATTTCTATAGATTGTTGTCAGCAAAAAAAAAACATTCTTCAGGCAGTTGGTCATGTGGTTAAAAATGCTGACTGGTATAAACATGAAAGGGACTTCCATCAGGGTGGAGATAATAATACTAAAAAGGAAATGTTAATGTTCCATTGCATCATGAAATAAAAACATGAACACAACATTGCCATTTTTCTACTATTACTCATTTACAAATCTCATAATTTGGTGTAACATAGTTAATTTACTCGTCCATTGAGCAGGTATTATATTGATATAGAGGAGAAAAGCTCAGAGAATAGGAAAATAACAAATAGTTTTCTACTATCTGTATTGTGGTTTGTGTATCTTTGCAATAATCAGCTATGGAAATTACTTTTATAAACAAAAAAGTGAAATGAGCCTCATCTATTATAATGGGCTTGACAGCATTTTACATATTTTATATAATTTTATCCACCTCAAGTTGTTTTTATTACTTGCAGATTTTCCATATAAGACTCAGCTGCTCTGAGTCACATGCCCTGTTTCTGTTGCTAGGAACAAATGCCCCAGCTAGCCAGCAGGCCATATCTATGCAGTTGGCTGCTAGCTGCTGCTCCCTCGTGTCTGTGTCTCTCCGCCTGTCCATCCCTTTCTCCTCCTTTGCTCTCCACCCCTTCCTTCTTCACTCTAATGTTCCAAAAGACTGCACTCGTATGTTTGACTGACTGAGTGAGCAAGAGAGAGGGAGAAGCACAGTGTCATTGTGAGAATGGGATTGTAAGGAAGGAGGATATAAAGCTTATGAAAGGGACAGAGTTGAGCTGCTGAGATGGGTAATTTTCAATCCGGGGGGCTGCAGAAACATGTGGACGGCATGTGGATAGAAGTGGAAAGTGCAGTGTGACGTGGCCTGCTGTCTGACTGCCTTCTTTTTCCTCTCTCTCTCTTTCTGTTTGCACAGGGAGCTGTGATCGGCATTGATGACGAGGACGACAGCACATTCACCATCACTGTGGACCAGAAGACTTTCCATTTCCAAGGTACGGTGTCTTTTAAATGTTGTTCTCATTGTGATTCTCCTCCCCTTCTCTTTGGTGCTATCACCGGACTTACTTTATGTGTGATCTTTTTTGCATCCATCTCTGCCGTTCATTTTCTCCCTCTCTCACTCTCTCTCTCTCTCCCTCTCACTCCTCTTTCCCTCCCCACCGTTTAAAGACTTGGATTGGTCTGCTCTTATACCAGGAAACACATGCACACAGGCATCTACATAATGTCGGAACCTTTCTCCCATCCTGTGGAACCTCTACAAGCTCTGTGAAGTTGAACTGACACGTATTTCTATAGATAAACAAGATTTGTTCCACTGCAAGTTAGATTCCTCTGAAACTGAACGAGCAAGTAAGGTTTTTTTTTTCTTCAGCCCTCCCGACTGTGGCTGAGGAGGAAGATTGCTGCTTATGTCTCTCTGCAGTTGAGCCTCTGGGAATAATAAGGGAATACTGCTGAGCTGGAAGCTGAGCTCAGGTCTCTTTTGGTTGCTGCTGCTGTTCGCCCTTTGCTACAATGCTGCTGCAGCTCACTATCTAGCAACCAGGCACTCCATAGGGACAAGATTGACTCCCAGCAACAGCATTGCCCCCCTCCTGTCCTCCCAACATCTTTTCTTTTTGACAGGGAGCTGTCCAGTCCTATACACTGCAGACATCCTTTTAACTTTTTACTCAAGGTCTTTAAATAACCTTCTCCATCTTTCTTTCATTTGTCTTTAAATCTGTCCATTTGTATCCATTTTGCCAACACCAACCCCCTTCACACTTCACTACCAGCACCCTTTCCTTCACATCCTTCTTGAGGGACACCACCAGTCACAGTCCATGGGCCTCCTGCCTCTCTCACCTCCTCCATGCCCTCTCCCATGTCTGTGTTCCGAAGCTGTATGCTGTGGTTCTACAAACGCAAGGGTAAGGAGAAAATCACGCACATATCACGGTCTGCATGCATGGCAGTCCTGGGCAAAAGGATCAAGGAGGCGTTGTTTGTTTGTCTTCTGGGATGTGCGGCCAGGGTGGAGTATTATGTTCTGTAGCGCTCTGGTGTTACAGTTTGTTATCAAGGTTCATGGACAGTTCAGAGCAGCGTGAATTAGGCTGTTTAGTGGCTGTCGACTTTAAGGAATTACTGTGGAGAGCATGTGCAGTGTCCCATATTAATCCAATGTTTGCACAGAGTAGGTGTGTTATTTAGAAAAGGCTGTTTGTTGTTGCTGATGTTTGTCCTGTTCTTCACTGGGTTTGCTCCTAAACAGTGATGCAATCTTTCCCTCAGGGTGGACATTTTCATAGTGTTCTTCAGTTTATAAAAGCTCACTGTTAATTTATTCTGGAACTTTCTGAACTAGCTGGTCTGCCTCAGTCACTTAAAGGTGCATTTGCTCAATTCTATACGTTATATTATTATTATATTATATTATATATTGTTTGCTCTTATCTGAATAACCTGAGCCGGAGATAGATATTATAGACAAAGCAACAGAAAATCTGCATTACAATGCTGATCTAATGTAATGAACCCAAATTTAAACATAATTCCAAAATCTTCAGTAATGTAATCAGTAATAAAATGCATTTGTGCAAAGATGCAAAATGCAAAGACGATGCTTATGTAGTAGATATGATGATGTAATTGTACATAGTATTAGAGTTTGAAAAGATCATACTAGATCCAAAATGACAAATATCTGCTCTTTCTGATTCAGCAAAATCTTCAGTGTCTGTTTATCTTTGAAAACAGGACACTCCGACCCTGGAATATCTTTTTGTTTGAGAGAAGACAATGAAATGAAGACACATAAGCGCTCTCCGTACCCAGAAGGAGCGCTGCACCATCTCGCGTATCATCAGTGAAGATACAGGCAGAATTTGCTTTAAATATGTTAACATGACATTCTGGAAACTTCAGCTGTTACCTTGGATATCAGGAGACGCACAGGATGTTGGGCAGGAGGAAATTTCTGTGTTGCTGTAAGATGATCCTAGTCTGAGCATGTTATGCAGTCAGTCTCCCAGGATTCACAGCATTGTGTAAATGTGCTTGTGTATGCTGTATGCTTGTGTGACATTATTTATGGACTTATGTGTGGGCAAGGTATGGTGTATATGATGAGTAGAGTGTCATTGCCAAGATTACGATTTGTAAAGAAACACACAAGAGCTAGAGCAATACATTTATCTGAATTATAATGTCCTGATAAATCTGCTTATAATACAGGTCATTATCACAGTGTTTTTATGGTGATAAATTAAAAATTTGCCATAATACTTCTTACTGGACAGTCCACTCAAGGGCTTTAGTTCTAAGCCGGCCCACCACTGCACCAGCGTTGAGAGTGCAGCTCTGTGCTGTCTTTCTATTTAGAGAAGCATCCATTATTTATCAGCCCCTCTCCCCCGGCGGTGCATCAGAGTTGCCTGAGAGCCCTTTAGCTTCCCCTTTTCCTCTTTCCCTCTCTCTGTTCTCATTGGGCTCTTCTCATTTACAGTACATGTCAGTCTTGTGTTTTCTTCTCTATTTCTGTCACTGTATCCACTATCCAGACTGCATGGGGCAGCAGTTCAGGATGAGAGCCCCTCATGTTTTCTTACTTTTTCCCTCTCTTTAGCATCCTTCTTACAACCTGCACCATGTCTGCCCTTTCCTCTTGGACCTCTGAATGTGTGTATCTATCATGGGTCTTTGTCTAAAATGTGTTTTTGTCATTTTTTGAAAGGTGTGTGTTTCGATTGGGTGAAGTTCATTGGTGTCGGATACAGTACTTCCGTTATGTGCATGCTCTCCTTATAGCTTCACTGTGCCTTTATGCTCTTTTCTAGCAGAGAAGCATCTGAACCTGCAGCAATAAGGTTTAGTAAACTCTGCACACTTTCTGGCTTTCTACTCAGCAAGTTGAAATCATAAAACTCATAAACTTGTGTTGTTAATGTTATAAGAGAAATGTTTAACTTGACTTTTGAACTTTTGTTCCTTTGTATTATATTTCTTTCTTTTTAAAGGGCTTGTTACAAAGTGTCTATGTTGTAAAAAAAATTACTTTTTTATTTGCCGATAAATAGGCACGAGAAAATGAATGAAAGACCGACATCCTAAATAGGTTCTTCATTTATAAATACATTGCTATTTCCTTCTGGCTGTGTCTTTTTCAAATGGGGACGGACGTTATGATCATGATTCTTGGCATCCTAACCACTAGAACTCATTAGCTAGCAAGAAGCCTACTATACTTCATGGTCATTATATAGCTAAAACTATGCCTTATCTTTTTTCCCTTTTTAAAGTCTTTAAAGGCCAAATTACTTGCTGGTTGTTTAAATAAGTAACTACATATTGTGTGACATATGTTTGTTCAACAGACTAAGAGCTCACACCTTATTTGGAGAATTTGGATCATGTGATAGATGTTGACCACAGACTATGACAAGTATTGGACTTGCAACACAGTTCATAAGAGTTACAGTATTCGTTTTTGTTGAATGGCCCTGCTACCCTGCTAACAACATTAGTCACAGTAATCTGTTCCTCTAGAGAGTCTGTTTGGCTGAGGGGAAAGCGAGAGGGCAGCGAGGATCTGTCTGAGTGGATTGGCCTGAGCCTTAGCTTCCTTTTAATGTATTTAAAAGCTTTTCTTTTAGCACTACCCAGCCTCTATGCTAGCACAGCCATTCATCTGCTGTTCTGTCTTGTTTCCAGCCCAATGAAAAATTTCTCTTATGCAGGATAGTTTTCCAGCTAATTCAGTAGCATATGTGTTATGAAAATGGTTTTTGACTGTGGTGGCTAACGTCTAGGTGCAAAATAGAGTAGAGAAGTAAAACTGCTTTTCATACAAGAACTGAAAACCTTTAATGCTAAACAGTCTGTCCTAACATGATGCAGCCTGAACAGAAGTTCTGTTCACTACATAGGGGCAGCTGTGGCTCAGGAGGTAGAGCAGTCGCCTGCCAATCGTAGGATCGGTGGTTTGATTCCCGGCTCCCCCTGTCATATGTCGAAGTGTCCTTGGGCAAGATACTGAACCCCAAATTGCCCCCGGTTTGTCAGGTCAAGCTGCATAGCAGCTCTGCCATCGGTGTGTGAATGTGTGTGTGCTTGTGTGTGTGAATGGGTGAATGAGAAGCAGTGTAAAGCGCTTTGAGTACCAGCCTAGGTAGAAAAGCGCTATATAAGTGCAGACCATTTACCATTTACAGTCCATGCTGGGACAATGTCATTCCCCCCTTTATGCCATTAGCATCCAAAAAGCATGCATGGGCCAATGCAGTCTGTGTGTTGCATGCTAGGGCCTGTATCGGTACCTAATTAATTTAAAATTAATTACAGAAGATATTACATAATGACCAAAATTAGTATGTAATAAATCATTTTATTGTCTAAGTGGATTTTATTGTCCTCTTTACTTTTCTTTAATACATGTCCTGTGTCATTAAATATTATTATTTAATTATATTATTATTATATTATTAGTATTGTCTTAAGTGTGAAATGGCAAACTCTTCAAATTCATCCTTCATCATCAGATGTGAAATTATGTATTACACATTCTACATGAGGTCAAGCAGAATTAAACAACATCAGATAAAAACAATCTCATCTAGACACAATATCTAGATCTCACCTGATCAAGATGAATACATATCACTGCATCACTAGTGTTCATGTCATTTCAGTGTTGTGTTCTGGTGTCAGTATTCTTACACACGGCTACTGATGGTGTCTGTATGGAAAACGTGGCTCACTGGGTGTGTCTGTCTGTCCTCAGCCAGAGATGCAGATGAGAGGGAGAAGTGGATCCACGCCTTAGAGGGAACTATCCTCCGCCACACTCTCCAACTCCAGGTATGTAATCATTGTACTTATTTGTACATACAGCAACGTTGTGTGTTATCCATATACTGCAGTTACAAAACAAGTTGTTCTGCTGTGGCAGGCATCTGGGAAGTTCCACTGTTTACCTATTCCTAAGCAAACCTGCTTGACTTTGTATTGCCTAAAGAGTATACTGATATAGTTAGGCTGAAGTCAAATGAGGATTTTTGAGCAAATTTGTTCAGGTGGAGATAAATACGTTACCTCTATATATTTGTACTTACCTTGTGATTTTTATGGAAGCTCAGATTACATAAATTTTGATACTCTGTCATAAATCATGTACTGTGCTTCCACCCATATAATGATGGTGAAGGGACTTTGCATCTCAGGTGTTGCTATCAGCACTTATAAGCTTTATGTCTGTGGCTTGTCCCAGCAGAACTGCTGAATCAGCACTTATTCGTGTCAGTGTAAATAGAAATAATGGTGACATCAATGTAATCATTAATTGAGCGTGTTACAGCAATAGTGACTGGTTTTGGCTGGTGTGGAGACTAGACTTTTTCATTTTATGGAAAGATTGTTTTTTATGCCACCGGTGTTTGTCTGTCTGTCTGTGTGTCTGACTGTCTCAGCCAGTTCACCACTTCTCCTGCCCTCCAGTTGTTTGTCTGCCCAATCATTTTTCTCTGCTATCCTTCTCTAAGCCAAATCTTTCTCCTTGTTCCCTCCCATCATCATCTACGCGCAATTCTTTCCACCCATCTCCTCCTTCTTTTCACCCTCATGACCCACCTCTTCTTTTACCCTCCCCTCTTTCTTCATTCCCTCCCTCCGTGGCAAATCCTTCTGATGTGCTACGTGTGCCTGCTTACTCAGAGCACACACATACACACACTTATGCAGTGTTAGCGTAGCATAGCTGTCGTAGCATCATGTGATCCAGCAATAGCCAATTGGAGACCCGTTTGCTTGATGAACCAAACATCTGCCTCATCTGCCTCAGCCAATCGGTGCGGCTGTTAATACTTGTTCCTGTCAGCCCGTGCTGCTGCTTTGTGTTTTTTCTTTTGCCTGCGTGAGAGGAAGTGAGGCTTTCCTGCCAGGGGAGGGTCCTGGATTAACTCAGCTCTGTCTGCCTCATACCAAATGTTCAGCTGATAACTTGCCGAAGGATATGTTGTAGCCAGACAAGCTGGCCTGCTAACACACAGTCTGAAGGCTGCTGTAGTTTATTTTGGCTGCCTGCAGCGGAGTGCAGGAGAAGATTGTTTTCTGTGTGGAGGAGGAGGGAGAAAGAACGCTAACTTTACCAGAGCCAGTGGTATGTTGCTGCAAGGAGAAACAGAATAACAGAGGCAAAGAAAACGATCTTGTGTCAGGCTAAGTGGCCTGATGGGACAGATGTACAAGGTTTAATGCAGCATGTCCATTGGAGCAAGGCACCCAGTAAGTAAAACGCACACACAAACGCCACTGCACCATAGCAGGGAGAACGGCTGCAGTGCGCTGTTGGGGCAGCGGCATTTTAAAGTGGGTCACACTGTGTGGAAAGACAAATAAAAATGGGAGGGAGGGAGAGGGTGCCAGGACAGTGTTGTTGTGTATGGAGCAGTTTAGTGGCTTTGTGAATTTTGGTGTGAGACTTTGCAGGCTGTTCTAAATTATTCCCACTATGTCACAGTCACTCACTGTGTATAAATAAGTGGTAGTGGAGGTTTAGGTGTCTGAGAATATTTCAGGAACAGTGAAGAAGTGACGTGGTGGTAGCTGTTTATAAACCAACCACCTGCCTCTGACTTTCCTCTTCCAACTTATCTGCTATGTCTGTCAAAAGAACAAAAACACTTCCCCTTCATTGTGTTATGTTTTTTTATTCAAAAAACAAGACTCTTGATTTTTTTATTATTTTTTTGACTGGTTTGGTTTTCTCCATGTCAGCTTCATTTTCCTGCTTTCATTTTGTTTTATCAGCATGTTTCTGCTTGCACTATATTCAAACACTATTAAAGTACAGTCTTGACTCATACTTCACTATGAAATTTAAACAGTAGAAGATTATTGTTTAATTAAGTTGTGTAACATTTAACTGTTTGTATACAGTATGCATTTTTAAGTTTTGGTCCACTTGCTGTAGATACATGGGTGTCTGTAGACATTTTTATACCGTTCTCTACGTAGCTGTGGCACCTTTAGGCAAAAATGATCACGATGTAATGCCTTACCATAAAGAAATCGCCTTTATTTCTGTTAAACCGGGGGATGTAATATGACTAAGTAACCAGATAGGACAAGTTGTTGGTCTTGGTATGTGCCAATCATACCAGAGCTGTTAATATAAGCAGATGTAAATTTAGGCATTTACATCTGAATAAAAACTTTCTGATTTTTGCTCTGGCCCTCATGTGGCCAGCTATGGGGTTTTTTTTAGTCCTGCTTACAGTGTAAGGACCTTTGATCCTTTGAGGAAGTTTGCCCAGTTAACTGCAGGCTTCATGGCTGCTGAAATAACTCTGACTTTGTTCTCGGTAAAGCTAGAACTAAACGTTAGGTCTCCGCCTTGGGCAGCTGCTGTCATTGTTTGCCAGTCAATGGCTTTTCTTCACATTCCTATGAGATCGTCTTTAACAGGAAGAAGAAACCCCTCTGACTCAGAACGCAACAGGACTATGCAGCGCAACAAATTCAAAGCAGCGGTAGCACCCAATACAGTTTAATAGCAGCTTGATTTACTAACACGACTTCTGTTTGAGTCTAACAGTCAATCACAGTTTTACTATTATTCTCTCTCCTTTTTCATGAGGTGGTGTTGGTATTTTTCCATGTCAGACTATCTACTGTGTAGCAATAAATTGCACTGACACACACTGTGTTAGTCATCTAACTGATTTGTTTGGCTTGACGTCGAATAGTTGTTGTGGTGTCACTGCTGCTGATTGTCCTCACTACTGACTGACTCCGCCATTAAATATGAGGAGGTATTGTCTGTGTGCCTATTTTCCTGTTTTTGGTTTTGTGTCACAGCCAACCAGATTTTTAAAGGGTACTTGAGTGAGCTCAGACAGATCACGCCCGTTCACGCCTATTCTGCCAATAGTCTAGTAATTGCCTTTTAATGGATATTATGCAGTGAAATTGTCTGTGCCCAAGTTTCTCTGTCTGTCCGTGTGTGTGCGTGGAGTCTGCGTTTCTGGAGTGCCTGTTAAGGCAAGCTAATTAACAAACAATGAATTTGAGTGCACCTCAACCATTTGCACACACACCTCTCTGTCAGTAACTAAATTATCTCCAGCCTTGAGTTTCCTGATTTAGTTTTGTTGTGGCCTGAAATTCGCTGGCCTTCATTTAGTCAGGCAAGCAGGCAGGCAGATGGGCCTGCTGGCCTTTCACGTAGGCTAGTCTTTAAACAATGGTGTTCATGTGTCCCCCAGTACAGTACATTGCTGGAAGATTCTCCTGAACTGTTGATGTTTCTGTCCACCATTTTGTGTAACGGTTTACAAAGCTTACCATGCCAGGAGGTGACATAGTCGAGCCATTTCTTATGAATGGAAAATATGTGACTATATATGGCTAGGATTATTAGTAGTGTCTGTGTATTTTATATTAAATATGCAAAAACTATCATGGCATTTGGAATGGATTTTCTTAGGGTTGTACTGATTACTTCTTTATCTTCAGGAGGCCGAGACAGGATTTGTTCCAAGCGTTCAAGACTTTGATAAGAAGCTAGCTGAAGCTGATGCTTACCTACAGATTCTGATTGACCAGTTAAAGGTAGGATTTTTTTTTTAAGATAAGATCAATCTTTATTGTCATTGTCACTTTTACAAAGAAACAACAAAATTTAATTTACTGTAGAAATAACTGTAATACTCATGTATAATTTTTTATTGATATATTTTGTGTAAATTGTAGGAGTTTAGGATATCTGCCATTCATTTTAAGACATTTGCCTAATAATCCAGAGGTAAAACAGTCAAGAAAGAATTTAAGTGTACCCTAAATTTGTAAATGTATCATATTGTATATTACATGACTTGCAACTTACTCTTCCTTTGTCTGTTATTTTGTGTCCTTCTTTGCTGATTTCACTCTCTTTAACAAAGCATGAGTTAATAAATATAAAATTTGAGGTAGTCTCCTTCGATGGTGAGCAGGGCAGGTTGCTTACCACAGCATTAGCTGAAGCCACAGCATCTGTACATATTCCCTTTCTGTTCATTTTAAAATTAATTTGACCGTGGACACATCTTAGCTCATATTTTTTTTCCTTTTATCTCTTGTTCCCCCTCTCTCACACACAGCTGTTTGATGAGAAGATCAAGGACTGCAAAGAGGATGAATCACGCAGAGTGAGTACCAGCAGTCCTGCTCTGTCCCTGTGTCTTGTCTCAGTGGTCCACTGTTTACGCTGTCATTAGTACCATAGCTAACAGCAAGACAAGCAGGCTGACATGTATCACTGTGAAAGGAAAATAATCTGAGTGCAGTTCAGTGTGGTATAGATGTTTGATATTGGTTGTCAGTTTTCAAAATTATTTCAGAAGCTGTTGCACTGATTCAAAAGTGAAATGTTTCTCAGCATATGTTTTTAAAAGTAATTTAAGAATTTGTTATTTTATTAGGTAACGAAGAGTTCTATAGCACAATGCATTGCTTATAGTATTACATTTTACTGCAACAGTGTAAGTACAGATATTTATATGTGACAGACAGACCCAATCAAACTTGGATCTATTTATAGATTTATCTGCAGATTATTTTGGTTAAAGTATTAATACGTGTGTATGTGTACAGCAAACTCAACTCTGCTCCTTGAGAGCCACTGTCTTGCTTGTTTTCCAACCACCCCTGCACTTACAGCTTCTGACTGACTGAACACACACGATCCAGGTAATCGACACAGTGGGCAGAGCAGGGAGGTAGGCAAACAAGCAGGACTGTGTCTCTCGAGGATCAGAGCAACCCATGGTACATAGTGTCACAAAATAGTAAAAATGCCCATTTGGATTTCCCATGACCCAAAAATGACATCTGATGATGTCAACTATCAAAAAGCCAAAGATATTTGGTTTACACTGTGAAGCAACATTAAAAACTAATGTAATTTAGGAACCATTGTTAGAACCATCAGTGTAATTATAGTTCATAATTTAATGGATATTAACATTTCAGTTGTCTTAGTGCTAGTTTCCAGGACCTTTCAGTGCACCAAACTGGGTTGTTTTTGAGACTATTTTCAGTTTGAGCCGGAAAGTAGAGGGCGATAGAGGAAGAAGTTTAGTTTCAGGGTGTAATAGTAGCCTTCAGAGTTTTTACTAACAGCTTTGTGATTCACTTCCTCTCTTAGATTAACACTGGGTCTTGGTCATTTTGACAAGTTTGTGACTGTGACTCTCATTATCACAACAATGGGAAATTGCCTTACAGATTTTGAAAGAAAAATAACGCTACTGCAGTACAGCTGGAGATTGTTGCCTTGGTGTTTTCTCCTAGTTTTGTTTTATTTGCTGTTAAATCTGTCATGAACGCCTGTGGCTGGATTTTACAGACTATTTTCTTTTCTTTTTGCAGAAAATTGAAAATTTGAAAGAGACTACTTGTGTAAGTCAGAAGTTGGCACATTTTCTAACTGTATTTTATGGCTATGTGTCACATCCTAGATGATGAATTTCTTTATATTTTTCCCTTTCAGAGTATGGTAGAGTCCATCAAGCACTGTATTGTGCTGCTGCAAATCGCCAAGGTAAACACAATATGAGTGCATGTTTGATTGACCTCTCAGTAGTGCGGACTGCAGTTTCACCATAATCATTATTCTTGTGAGACCACATTAGTGTGCCCTGTGTGTTACTGTGTGAGTGCCTGGGTTAGTTCCCTGCCTACAGTTGCTTTCTGGGTTGGTGGTTGATGAGGATGTAGCCCAGTATTCATTTCATCACATGTTCCATTCAGCCCAGTGGAAGGAAATGGAGCAATCACTTCTGCTTCATGTGGTTGTAAGGTGATACTTTTTTAAAACACTCAGACCACTTTTATTTGTGAAGAGGAGTCTAGAAAAATGTAGATCACTTTCCAGACTGGCATGATGGTTCAATCCTGTCTGTATTGATACAGAAAGAAATTAGTATTTTAACATGTGATGAAAGAAATACTGCGTGTGGCAAACTGGTGAAAATTATGAGGCTCCATGTGATGAGAGGGATGCATCTCATTGCTCTCAACACCACAGATGCTCAGGATGCTTAATGAAATGACTCTCAAACCTTCCTACACAACTAGTCTAACATTGTCTTCTCAAAATTTTAAGGACCAAAGTAACGAACAGCAACACGCAAACGGACTTATAGTAAGTTTGACATCCTCTGTCCATGACAAAAATTTAAATCAAACAAACTTCTAACTTTCTTTTCTCGCTTAATTTACTCTCCACTGTAGAAAAGCTGATCAATCAGATCTCTTTAGTGCATGCCGTCTAATCTGGAGATAAGCTCTATCTCAAGCTCTTTTCTACATGTCTGTCACCCCTTTCCTCTTCATTAAGTTATTAATTTCTCAATTTCATCTGAGATATAAATTATTTTCGCAGTGGTTGGGAACTATTCTTTCCTTTGTCAAGATACCAAATATGTATGTTTGCGTGTGTGTGTGTGTGCGCGTGTGCAAACTTTGCTACAAAATGTTGTATGTGTACATAGAGTACACATGTAGATATGTCTTTGCATGCCTGCATTTGAGAGAATGTTGCACTTCACTTCACAGACTAATTAGTCAACTATTTCACCATTGATTTGTGGTGTCCACACTGCCTACTTATTGAACCACTGAGCACTAATAGCTGTAAAGCCATCCAAAGGCACTTTACTGTCTCGGCAGGTGTCCTGTCTTCACGTCAATGGTCATGACAGGAGCTTTGCATGTTTTAACTACAAAACATCTACAGTACTATACATTTCACCGTAGGTTTTTAGATTGATTCTTTAATTGTTTTTCTTTCATACTATGTTGAAGGTCATCGGTAAGCACTGAAGTATGCATTAGATAATCTATCACAGTATGCATGCAGGAACTCTTCTTGTTTGAGGAAACATGTGTAGGATGCCAAAAAAACAATCCAAGTCAAATAACTCTTTATTGTGCTCATGTGCATCTTTAAGGTTTATTTTCCAAGACAGCAATCAGAAGTTGGGGCATCCTGGAACCTCACAAAGGGAATTTTTCCAAACAGATCTAGGTCACAACTGTATTTCCACACAATCTTTTCTAAAAAAGTGCTATATATTTACACCACTGTGATGAATTATACATCTCTATAAGGTCATATAAGCAGTGGGGTAGGAAAAAGGAATGGGAAAGGTTGTAGATGTGGAAAATGGGGAGGATGAAAATTGAGAACTATAAGGCAAATGAAATATTGAGAGCTTAGAGCCCTATAATAAACAGAACTTTGGTAGCTACATGGAAAGCAGAAAATCCATCTAAAATATTTCTTTATACTTTGGGAGATGGCAGGTCTGTACAGTCTGTAGGTAATGGACTACTATGTGGATAACCTCTTGTGTGGTTTGTGAAACAGGAATCCCACAGGGGCAGTATAGCTCATAGACCTGCACTGCTCTTATGACCAACTTAATCTTGGAGTCATTAAGTACAGTATTATGTAGTATAAATAGCACGGCATAAGCTCTGTCTACACATTTTACTGCATGTTTCATACACCATGCGCTTTGTGCCAATTAAATCTTTGCAGCTTTAAAACTGACACATTGTTCAAAATACTTCAAATACTAGTAGCATGTCTGAATGACCTAGTCAAGCACTGTCACATTGTCGAGGGAAATCCTGTAAAAGGCAGGAATCATTTAAACCGAGCAAACTAGAAGCCTGTTGGGTATTTATCTTTCACATAATTGATATGCTTTGATTGGTTTAGGTTTGCTCAGCTGTTCAAGCGGAGTGCTGCATTAATGTTTTATTAACTAAAAAAATTTATTGATCATGACATAGCACTTGTGGCCCTTTTTAGCTGTAATTAATTTCCTTTTCGTACTCTTTCCGTACTTCCTCCTTGTAAGGTCATGGGCTGGTTCTATTGTGAGAGACCAATATTTCTGTAATTGTCTATAATTAGAAGCCCTCGCCTTGATTTCATAGACACGTAGACAAGGCAAGAAGGGAAGGAATAGAGGCAGGAAGTTTAAATGTAATAGACAAGTGTGAACAGAAGGGACAATGGAGCAGGGATCTTATGCTGTTTTTTGCCATGGCATTTTCCTAGTGACCATTGGCAGTTTGTGATGGCTATTCTATGGACATAAAGAAGCTCCATATATTAATATTAAAAGAAAATTCTGAAAAATGACCCTGATTTTATCATGCAGCATGCTCAGTGTCGTATCCAGGTTTGTGAAGACCTGTTGTCCACCTTATTTCCAGCCCAGCCTTACATTGGCTAATGTTTATTCACCCTTACAGCTTAATGTCAGGGCTCAGTCATGGGACAGACTCAGTGTGCCTGTTCCTGTTAGTTTCAGATGACTTAATCAAAACATATCTGGAAAGGGAGCTGTAAACATCTCCAGCTGCAGGTCAAGTTTGAATAGTAGGATAACATCACTTTGACTATATCTAATATCAGTGCTGCCAAGTGCCCTGAGGGTAAGTTTTTAGAGAATGAAGGTCAGAATGGTTTTGCTTGAGCTTGTGTTGTTGTTAGTGTTCCTGTTTGTTTAGTTATTGGTGCCAGTGACCACAAAACCTCAAGCTTGCTGCATTTTATATGTGTACGTCTTTATATGTGTGTATTTAGATGCATTGGATTCATGTTATTAAGGTGGCACTAATGAAGGTGGGCCATGACTGTTCCCATTGGTTTTGACGGCAGGGAAATCCAGAGCCACAGAGTTTAAAGATGTTTCACATTTAGTCTGCAGCCCAGTGGAGTTAATTAACTCCTTTGTACAGTGGAAGATTGCTCAAAGTTCAGGAGGTGCCGTTAGTTATTATGTAAAGCTACTGCTGGTTTTCAGGCAGTGTTGTTGGTTTCATATTGATTACATTAATGAAAGGAAATTGATCTGCGATGCTGAATGGTGTATAATATTTCACGGTTCTTGTTGTTATGTTGGTGTGTAGGTGTAGCATTGGGCTTATATATAATCAAAAGGTTACGATGACGTCAAGCTTAAATATTATAGAAAAAGTGGGTCGTGGTTAACACGTAGACAAATTTAATTAGACATGTTTAAGAAGGCATGTTAAATTTTAACATTAATACTTTTACGTCAGACAGCATTTTATATTGGCAAGCAGGCAGTGATGTAGGTGTGAGCTATTGTTGAAGAAGTATTTGTTGTCCCTTTAAGGCATTTGTTTTTGTAGTTGATGGCATTTATGTTTTTGTTTCTTTCTTCCAGAGCACCATCAACCCAGTGGATGGGATCTACCAGCCCCCTCTGGACACCCCTGTAGTCAACACCACGATGCCAACACATACCACACTACCCACAGGTGTGGGACATCTGCCTTTTCTACATCTCTTATACACATTTAGATGTGTGTTCATGTGCTGGAAGTGTTATCATATCTATACATAGCCTTAGCTGCATCATCCAGAATGTTGTGTTCTATGTGTACAATGTTTTGCAACGTACTCAAAAGTAGCAACAGCTCCCCCTGCTGTTTACATATTAATCTTTTCTAACTAATGCTTCTACAATGTGCAACACAGTCGTTCTTTCTGACAATTTTTTATCAACCAAGACTGTAATGGAGACAGTGGAGTCACTGGAATAGAAGCAGTTCTAGTATGAAGATATGAATGTCATTCAGGAAATTAATACACCTAAAGTTCCTGGTTACCAATAATGTCTAGCCCCTTATGCTTAACACATGTATTATGTGATTATATATTGTTCTCTGAAAATCAATTGGCATGACTAACATCTGATTTTGGTTGTTTTAATCAGATGACTATGACTAGGCTGTTTAAAAATGCTGTGAAAATGAGCACTACAAAGTAGGCCATTCTAATTTCAGTCTCCTAATAGACTGTGTAATCTCCCTCACAGCTGAAGTCTCTGTCTGCAGCATCTCAGATTATTTTCTCAGCGTCTTGGCACAGGGCCTGGAATTTAACATGCTCTGGATTTGTTTTAATGCTACAACTCTAATGAATTTGTTTTCTGTTTTTGCTAAAGACGGTTCTCAGGTGTGTAAATCAGACCAACGACCCTCCACATTACCTGTAGGTCCTGTTGTCACGGTGATGGGCAGTCTGCAGACCCCAACTCCCAACAGCACAGGTGAAAGTTAAATCCAGTTTATTTTTGCTTTGGTGACATAGTTTATTTACATGCTACATGATTCTAACAGAATAAGAACTTGAACAAAATAGTAATACAACAATAAGGATTACTGTAATTACTGTACCTCTCCAACTAAAGTGCTGTGTTCATGAACATAAGGTAAATTAGAAGTCTAAGTATAAAAGCACTGGAAAGCTGAGGTTCCTGCCTTTTTGTTTTTTAGTGCTGAGGAAGCGATATTAAAATGCTGTGCTGAGCACTAAGGAAGCAGGCTGCGTGCTTGAGAGCACCATCAATATATTTTGCAGAGCAAGCTGTCACTATGTTAAAGACTGACTTAATATTAGTGTACGCAGTCTGCTGCTCTAGGCTCAGGTTTGAGTGCTTCAAAATGTTGATTTGGTCATCTTGACTGGTATACTGATTTAGTAAAGATGCTTTATTTATTAGATCCACCACTTTAAAAGGACATAACAAGTGGCATAACACTCAATGTTTTTTTTGTTTTCTTTGTCAGGGAGTGGCCCATCCGGCCCCAGTAGTGGCGTCGCTTCCCCAGCTCACATCCCGCTCCCTTCACACTCTGTGCCAGACTTCTCCTATTCCTCCAGCGAGGATGAGTTCTACGATGCTGATGAGTTTTACCAGAGCAGCACTTCCCCCAAACACTGCTTAGAGTGAGTATAGTATTACTCTTCATCGCAGCAACCCACACTGCACACAGTGAATAAACTGCTTCAGAGCATTATAGCAACACTGACTGTAGTTATAGCAGTCTGACAAAAAATTTGTCTGCATAAGGGGAGTCAGATTTTAAAACACCAACACAATAGGCTATGAAATCCCATTAATTGTTTGTCTCCTTATCTCGCCTGCTTCCTGCCTCCTTCCCCTCCCTTCATCTTGTCCTTTTCCCCCAGTCCCTCAGGGTCTCCAGCAGCCTCACCCCTCACTAATGAAGAAACGGTGTTGAAGCGACCAGACACCACAGAGTCCCTCAACTCGTCCATGTCCAACGGTACCACAGATGCAGGTAGAGAAGAAAAGCGCACAACGCACAGTTATACTAGAACTTTTAGAATTTGTGCATCAAACATCAAGTTTTTATTCACCATCCCAATACTCAAAAGTATCAGTGTAATTTGGGTTTGTCACCTGGTAAAAGATAAGTCATGTTACCGCAGTGACGACAACGTGTTCTCTGCTGTCGTCCTCAGATCCATTCGACAGCCATGATGACCGTGATGATGATGGTGAGGGCGAGTCTGTGGAGGAGCACAAGAGTGTCATCATGCATCTGCTCTCTCAAGTTCGTTTGGGCATGGACCTCACGAAGGTAACAACCTCTGAGCAGCATTTGTGACTTGTGTGTCTGGGTGCCTCCCTTTGTTGTGTTTGCCTTTCTCAGTCCATTTGCCTTTTACTCATCGTCTGTGCAAGCGGTTTCTTTTGAACAACCCACGCAGCTACAGCTTCTCTCTTTTATTATATTTCACAGGTGGTCCTGCCTACCTTCATCTTAGAGAGGAGATCTTTGTTAGAAATGTATGCAGACTTCTTTGCACATCCTGACTTGTTTGTTAGGTATGTAACATTTCAGCAACTCTTTTATTCTGTGCTGGCCATTGCTTTAACAACATTGTCAAATATTTTAATGACTGAGAACCATAAACACTCTCTCATGTGTTCCACTAGTATTACTGAGGAGCAAGAGCCCCGGGAACGCATGGTTCAGGTCCTAAAATGGTACCTATCAGCCTTCCATGCAGGGAGGAAAGGCTCAGTAGCCAAGAAACCTTACAACCCAATACTGGGAGAAGTCTTCTACTGCCACTGGGATTTGCCCAGTGAGTCAGAAGAGCCCCCGCAGCACACGGTGAGATCATGTACCTCTACAGCCAGGGTCATCAGCCCAAGCCGTTTCTGGACTACTTTGTTCTAATTTAATAAGCCTCTATTCTTTTAATTAGTTACAGTTACATTATAGCATCTTATTTTTACTTGTGAGACAAAGAAATCCTACTTAAGTTCATATTTAGTGCTTGGTTTATTATATATCAGTTTGTGCAAAATATAAATGGTACCAATTTATATGCAAAAATAAAATAACGTGTGTTCAATTTCCACCTGTCATTTTGGTCTTTTAAGCAGCTTGAGACACTATACAGTATTTGAATAAACTTGGATTAGTAGGATATTCACAAAATAATTGAACAAACATTGGTTTGAATATTGTTTATATTGCCACAATTTCTAATCACTTTCCTCTCTTCCAGGAGACTGTATCAGATGGACCAGTTCCCTGGGCGTCATCCAACAGTGTGTGTTTTGTGGCAGAGCAGGTCTCTCACCACCCACCCAGTGAGTGTCTTCTTTTTCTGAGTGATTACATTACACAGCACCTTCGGACTGTATGTTAAAGAAAACCACAATGAACAATGATCATGTTTGAGAAGTGCCTAGGAGCAACTCTGTTTTAACACGTACCACGTACGTTTGTGTCATTACATCTGTCTACATCTTAGAGGACGGAAAGTTTGTAAAGCAGCTATAGGCTCGAGATTAATTAGGATTTCTTAACATTGCTGATTTTTGTACTAATCCTTCAGTATTTGTTCTCCTCTTTCTATAGTTTCTGCATTCTACGCAGAGTGTTTAAGTAAGAAGATCCAGTTCAACGCACACATCTGGACTAAATCAAAGTTCTTAGGCATGTCGATAGGCGTCCACAACATTGGCCAAGGTAAAGACTTATAAATTTAAAAAATATAATAATTATATGTTACAACGTATTGTAATAATTATTTGCTGTTTTAGGTTGTGTGACCTGTTTGGAGCATGATGAGCATTACATCCTCACCTTCCCTAATGGATATGGCAGGTGTGTGTTATTGCTTACCTGTGTTTGTCTTCACTGTCTGGTAAATACTGTTTGTTTCACTGACCTGCCCCTTACTGTCCAGGTCGATTCTGACTGTGCCATGGGTGGAGCTTGGTGGGGAGTGCAACATCTCCTGCTCCAAGTCAGGCTACAGTGCTAACATCGTGTTCCACACCAAACCCTTCTATGGAGGAAAAAAGCACAGGATAACTGCTGAGATATTGTAAGTGGAAAATGTAATGCAGTTTAAATTTCAGTTTAAAGGTGAGATGGATCAAAGGTCTTGTTTTATTAACGAAATACACCACGTTTCTTTGTTCTTTTTCTTGCAGTGCACCTAATGATAAGAAGTCTTTCTGCTCAATTGAAGGGGAATGGAACGGAGTCATGTATGCCAAGTGGGCAACTGGAGTAAGTCCTTTATTGATTATCTGAACCAAAACAAATTTCGCTGTAGGCATTCTTTTCACTGGGGACTCACTATTAAAGGACAGTGTTTTACAGTAGATGAAAATATTAAAATATGAATGGATGTTTGGCTTGTGTGTTTGTAGGAGAACACGGTGTTCATAGACACTAAGAGAATTGGTATCATTAAGAAGAAAGTGAGAAAGCTGGAAGACCAGCTTGATTATGAATCCCGAAGGTGAGAGAAATGAAACTTGGACCAACTTTAAATCCAGAAACAAACAAACCAAAAAAATCAAGCAGTGTGTTTTATGTATTTGACTTTATCCTCTTTGATCCGTCAGACTGTGGAAAGATGTAACGTTGAACTTGAAGCTGAAAGAAATTGATGCAGCGACAGATGCCAAACACCGGCTGGAGGAGAAACAGCGAGCTGAGGCAAGAGAGAGGAAGGAGAAGGAGCGGCAGTGGGAGACCAGGGTGAGCTTCTCTGCCTTTGTTTTTTAGCCAATAAGGAGAAACATGACTGCTACATTAGAAACCACAAGTTCATCCAATATTGTGACATTAGAATCCAAATTGTCCATTATGAACTGTACATTTTACTTTTTTGAAAGTATATTGAATCAAAACACTTCAGATTTAGAAGTAAATGTTAAAGTTTAAGTTTATTTAAAAGTTAACTGATGTTTCTCTTTGTCAGCTATAGTGAGATTGTTAGACCAGTGATAGAAATGTCATATAATGTATTTTATTTTGAGACCAGTTCTAATATAGTTGTTTCAGATAAATGAGTGTAATATTTGTTGCATGTTTCTGCAGCTATTCCACGAGGATGGAGAGTGCTGGGTCTACGATGAGCCTCTATTAAAGAGATTTGCCTCGCAGAGGCACTGAGAAGATTACACACATTCTTCTACACATATGCATAACGAAATGCACAGAACAGAGTCTTCATAAGAACTCTTTTGCAAAACCACTTGTTGTCCAAGCCTTGTAATGGCTGATGATTGAACATGTACACAGCTTTGCATTTGACTGTAAAACAACAATATGGAAATGAATGAAATCTAATGGAAATGCATCAGAGATGTAACCTGAAAATTAGTAAAGCTCCTCTGTGTTATTTGGGCAATCTCACTTCCACCGCCACCGATACCCACCACCTGCTGACACGAGACTCTGCAGCATAGAGAGGAGACGAGAGAGGAGACGCGTCGCTCGACTCTGTCCGTCAGCTTCACGACTACACCCCTTCATCAGCTCCACAGGATGAGCCAGATCAGCACTCGCTTCCCTACTCACATGTTTTTATCTGGGGGTAAAGGGGGCGTGTGGTGGATGGTGTTTAAATCAAATAAACCTTGACAAATAAAACAGCGCTCTACAGTACATCTCAGGGAATCTGGTGACTGAGGAAATAAAGCTGCTGCCCCTTCTGAGAGTTTGACAGCCTTATAATGGTGGTACAGATGAGTCTTTAAAGGGCAGGGGAGAAATTCTCTGCTTGCCTGCAACTAGTTATAACTGTTTATATATAGATATACATATGATGGATATAAAAAATATATATTCTTTTTTTATTTTCAATGCTCTTTTTGTTTCTGGCAATAGTGTAAAATATTTGAGGTTATGACCTTGATTGCTTTACATCTTAAGAAGTCATTCCATTTATCCTCGATGTTCTGTTCCCAGTTAAAAGTTAACTTGCCACTGATTTGGTCCTATACATCATTTTGCATCTCAAGTATTATCCAGAAGCAAAGCCCTACATAAGCCATAGCATCTGAACACACCAGTAGGAGGACTTGTGATTTAGGGAATATATGCAATGTAGGTAGAAATCATTTATAGCCTGTCAAAAGACAAATATGGATATCCACTATGCCAAAAATGTTTAGAGAAAAGGCTAAAGGGACTTTATCTGGACAGAGAACAAACATTCTTCTGAAATTGTTTCTGTGGTACCTGAAGGCATTTACGAACAAAAATAATTGTTTACATATTTGTGTCTCTCTTTTGCTCTGCACATTACCGGTCGTCGTTTCCTCCCCAAAACCCACTGATGTCAGAGCCGATGAACCAGAGTAAACGTTGGAAACAGAGCTGCTACAGTCCAGACTTTGTTCTACCAATTCAGTTTTCTTGTAATCTTTTTTTTTTTAATTCAGTGTTTTTCAAGATAAGAATCAAATAGAGGGCAATATTTATCCCAATGTACACATCTGCTTTGAACCATCGTTCATTCTCTTCTTTACAGCTACATGGGTTGGATCTAAATGCAGTGATATAATAAAAGCAGGAAATAAACAGTTTCAACGACCAAGAATATCTCTCAGTGCTGTAGTGGATTCAGGACAGTCTCATCTTTGTGTGGTTATGATTTGATTATCCTCTCCTACATATTTGGTCACTACCTTAACATCGGAAGACCAACATATTCCTGGTGCTTTAAGTACATTCAGTGATCTACTAGGTGAACATCTCCAAGCCAGTGGTTGCAGCTGTTCAGTTTAATCATTCTCTAAAACAACAAAAATACAAATGCCTTTAGAAATGAGCCAAATTTTATTCAGTCCCAGATTAATTTAAAGCAGTAACTTTGTTTTTTCCTCCATGTTTTGTCTTTGTAAATGACATTGAATTGAGGCCTTGCCATACATTTCAGTATGACTCTGAGAGCAATCAAAACAAATGTATTTTTTATTTCCTTCACATCGTAACCATTGATTGTATTAGATTCTCCTGTTTATTGATGCATAATATTAAATCTTCATGGGTTTATTCCTGCAGGGTTTTGTCATGATTCTTCCAGCTGAGCAAAGAGTGGCAAGGCTCTGAACCTTGTTGAGTCAGGTTCTGTGAAGAAATAGTGTCTTAGTTTCTTTTCGACAAGAAATGCACTTGAATATTGCTGCACTTCACTGACCACATGCAGTTTGTTTTTAGTTTAAAGTGGTGGGTAAGCATGGCTAGATTAATCTGTGCTGTGACCTGTCAACTCAGTCTCACTGAGCATGTGGTATGTACATCACCACCAAACTCACATACAGCACTGTGCCTATAAACGTGTTCACCCCCCTGTCAAAGTTTATACGTACTACACACTCCAAGCAACTCCACCAAACGGTTACTGAAAAGCATAAATAAAAGGATGGATAGAAGAACATGTTAATGTCACTGAACATCCCTTGGAGTACAGTTAGGGTTAAATCCACCTTTAAGAAATGGAAGAAATACAACATCTGCATGCATCCCCAAAGTGACTGTGCAAAAAGGGGCCACCAAAACATGGTGGAAGACAGGACAGACACACTATGACTGCTGAAGAACCTGTCAACATAGTGCACCTGGTGATTTTGAGGAACTCCTGAGGTTTGAAAATACAGCTATCATCATAACACCCTCACTGAAGGTTTCACATTTAAAATCAGTTTGTTTGAAAGCTAGTCAGGTTTCATTTGGTAACTTAAACAATATGCGATCAACCATGGACACAGAATGTGCTGCGTGCTACTACTATGAGGTAGTACAGTATTAGTCTACAGTAGGTTTACAATGGTCACTTTTAAACCGTTAAACTTTTAAAATGAGAAATATAATATAGTCACAGACAATATCACGCCGCCCTATTGCTTTCTAAATCAATTTTTATTTTACTTCTGCTCAGCCGTCATTTTCTATTTTAATGACCGCACCATGTATGTCATTATTAGGCATTTTTACATACATGCATTAACTCTGCAAGCATGCGGGTCGTCGAGCATTTTTCCCATCAGCCAGTGCGACATCTCCTATAAAAACGCCCTGCGCCTTCTCTCCTGTCTCACTCCTCGGCTGTTCGTCAGGTAAAGAAGCTGCGTCTCATTTGTTCTGTGTTACACTTTACTGTCGTGTAACTACATATATTCACATTTAACATTACATAGTCATTATTAATAGGTGCTTTGGTTAATTATTTGATGTTTGAGTTGACTTTAATGTTAAGTTATAACCTTGTGTTAGCAGAGTTGAGTTAGCTAGAGCAGGCCGCAACCACGTGTTACTGCACATTGTGAGATTAGCCGCGCAGCTGAACGTAGCATTGCCCCATGGTAACATGATGAAATATATGTTGGTAGGGACATCTGAGTATTTGTGAAAGAATGCCAACATTTCTGACTGCATGGGACAATATTAATTTTAAATTTCTGCTCAGCGCTTCAGCTTCTAGGCTGTTAGCTGCTGGGTGTACAGGATTTTATGTGTCAAACATTTAACCGAATTGCATCTATTTTTGTGTTTGAGGTAATTATGTATTAAGTGTAAATCCACAATCTACTTGCAGATAAATTGACACTATCTCTGCAAAATGAACGTGGACAACGAATGGTAGGTACTTAAAAAAAATGTGGAATTCTTATATAACTACTGATGTTTTATAGGTAGAGAAGTGATTTCTGAAACTGACTTTTGGTGTTACATCAATCAAGACTATTTGCTAGAGCTTTGTAATTTGTATTCCTTTTTTTTGTTATAGGTTTGGGAAGATTGTTTCCAGTATTGGAAGTCATGAATCCCTACACTGGTAAGTATACTGTTTGTAATAAGAACAGATTCCCCCCATCAATCTTAAACTGGAAGTCTATGATGATTTAAATTTAAGAGTAGTGGACAGAAGTGATTTCTGAGTTATTTTATACTGAGGCTTTACTAGTCACACACTAGTTTGGTCCTGACATTTTTAGTATCTTACTAAAATGTATGTGTGCATCTGCAGGTTTCAGAAAAGTGAAGAGACCTGATGCACACGGGGGACAGGTAAGCTTTAGTTTTGCTCAAAAAGACAGAAAAGATCAATCTATGCTTCTCTGAGGTGTAGTCTTCTGCATCTAGTAGAACTTCATTCAAAGATGCATCAAATACATGTTTAGGATCAAGGTCTACTTTAGTCAGGCCACAGAACCCATCAAAGCCAAACACTCCCATGTGTTCTGCAGTTTTGGTGCAACAGACATATAATTAAGCAGTATTTATCAAAACTACAGCACCTGCAGAGAAGCATCAGCATGTCTTGGTCCTGTATGATTCCTGTGTTACAGTGATGACATTTATTTGCTACTCTTGACAAGATGGATGACGATGCTCAACCACCATGTTTGATTGTCTGAGGCACTGAGAGCTGCAAGTCTGAAAGCTTCAGCTGACTGTCATTACTCATTTTGTTGTGCTCACACAGGTGTGACCAATTTCATCTGAGCATCCAGAGCAGGTAACAGACTTGATTATTAACATCTAGTGTTCACCTTAAATAACTGTCAGTGATGATTTTGTTTAATCAATGGGAATCTCTCTGAAAAAGAGTGAAAGAGACTTTTTTTTTCTGATGCAGTTATTTTCAAACACCTGCATGTTTACATGTTTTGTCTCTTTGGTAATATCTTGTGTTTGACTTGCAGATGGTCGGCATTACTTGATCAGGATCCAGCTTCCATATTCATGGATAAGTTGCAGGTGAGTTTGTAGTGTTACGTTACCTTTCTGAATTGTTGTAACTGGTCTGATGCAGTGATGAGTACATAGTTCAGCAGATGTAACTGTGACGAAGAAAAATGTCTTTCGCTCCTAACTGATGCATTGGCCTCCATGACCAGTGAGACCATTTCAGGTATGATGTGACTCCTAATTTTTCCTGTTTCTTTTTCAGGCTGGCTTCTCTACAGAGAACAAGATGAAGGTGAGTGGGAAATCTGTAATATAATTTTTACTGCTGCTTGATACAATGATGAGTGCATAGTTCAGCAGATGTAACTGTGAAGAATCTCTATTGTCTTTCGCTCCTATCTGATGTATCAACTATAAATGTCCTGCAGCCTTGCAGTATGTGGAAACACAGTAATAACTAGTTTTTCTCTTGTCACAGATGTTTCCAGCTTGTTGATAGAATCATCTCTGCCTTTCTGGTAAGGATCATATCGCACATGGCTGCTGCACAGCCAACCTTGTTCAGATGTGATGAATGTGAATCAGGTCGCTGATCCAGTTGAAGAAATTAGTCTTAATATTCTGATCTGACCCTTATTAGTCAAAGAAGTGCAATTGTGTCAACATTAGCTCATATGAAATTGTTTGTCTTCACAGTGACTTGGATTCAGCTGTCATGTTCCAAAGTTGTGGCACAAATATGGTGAGTATGAAAATGTGGAGCTGTTAAAAGTGCCTCTGAACCAGATGACTAGTTCAGGTGTCAAACCCTCAATTTTAACAAAGAGTGACATCTCAGAACATGCACACTACAATAAATTGTATTAAGCTCATTGGTGAAGTAACTACTACGGTTGGTCCTCTGAACTTGTCATCTGTATTGTGGCCTGCGTATTGGGATTGCGGCTGCTGTTGTAGTAAACCTTGCTTGATCCTGTCATCTGACCTGTGTGATGACAAGTAAACTCTGACTTTAAACCATGGAGTCTCTCATATTAGCTCTAGCTGATCTGGTCAGTCCACAAACATAATCATAATGTTTCATGTGCATATTCAGCTTATGTTGCTCTTTCATCAGGTCATCACATGGAGAACTGTCTAAGAAAATACCAATGAACTGAGGTGAGAATGCAAGGACTTAAACATAAAAATGCCTTTCTGTGGGTTCAGTGATGTCTCAACAAATGTCTGACCTGAACACTTGTGTGGAACAAAAATCTGTTACTGAGCAACCCAACTGGATAAATTAAAAATTGTTAATCACACACTTATAATAAGCTGATTTTCTCTCTTTGCAGGAAGTGCCAGATATGTGGCTGAGCTTGGTAAGTATATTTAAACCAGAGTGCCCTTGTGTGGGGATTTATTTTCCCTCTCTTCAATAAGTTAAAATGTATTCAAATGACCACTCCACCTGTGATGAAAAGATTCTGCCAGATGATTTCTCTTGATTATAACAATTTACCGTTCCATTTATTCTGAGATGGTGTGGATGGAAAGTGTGTGTTCCTGCTGTTGCCCACTTATCTTTAGTAAAGAGTCTGTTCTTATTTCACAGCTGTGAAGCCCTGTTGTCCTAAGGAAGAAGCTGACAGTCCAGACCTTTCTCAGATGTGACAGGAGGCCTGTACTGTCTGGATGTTGTCAGAGCCTGTGGACAACACTTAATATGATTAACTGGGCAGATGTTTGTATTTTGCAACTTTGTCAATAAATGTTAGTTATGCCAGGCTGTTGGCTGCTTTGTCATTGTATTGACTCATAATTCTACAGTAGTAGAAAGTGATCAATGATGGGTAAATAAACACTGTTTGGGTCAACACATCTTGATGATGCGATTTTTTTTTTTAAATTAAATTCATTGAGGGATGGTGTTGCGTTTGCAAGGCAACAGTTTCATTACCTTCAGGAGCAAGAGTAGAAAATCAAAGGCTACTGCTGTGGTGGCTAAACATAATTTAAAAAAATGTGATCTGTCATAACAATCAACCGGCTGTACTGCGACCTTAAGCAAATCCCTGGAAGAGATGATTAATTTAATTTGGTTGTGGGGTGTTTAACTTGCCTCAAAGGACATAGGAGTAGTGATGGAATCAATATTAAGCACTTGCGGCCTTAAAAATTAACATTTACTGAAAACGACATCTGCTGATCAAGTCGTCCTGTATAAATATATACCATACGAAATATTCGGAACACAAGTGGGTTACTGTTTCGATTACCTATGATAAAGCTCAAATCTAAATATCTCAGACAATAGAAACATCTTCGTAAACTGAAATGTCGACACCATGTCCACGAACTAGTTCGGGAGACTCTCGGAGATTGGTCACGTGTTCGACGAAGATGGCCGAAGGTGATGAGCTGCTGTTACGTTGTTAGCTGTGATAAATTTAATTTACTCTTGATGCCTCTGGAGAAACTTGTATGTAGCAGTGTGTACTGATGTAGCAGTGAAACGAACTGTCGACAGTTTCATCCTGACATCAACCACCATATGAAAACACAGCTTTACGCTAACTAGCTCGTTAGCTATAACTCGTCTACCTTCGTACAGTCATGTGACCGTTGACTCGTCGGAGCGGTTCTACGACGGTAACGTAACAATAGTGACCGCCCGCCAGCGCTGTACAGGGTAAAGAAACAAGCGCAGCCTCTTCCTCACCAGCTACAGTGGGAAGAGGAGGAATACCACCCACAGCAGGCCGACAGCAGATGGCCAGGTGTAAATAAATGGGAGAGAAAAACTGGGACGCGTTGTGCTGTCTCGTCTCGACCGTGTCGGATCAGCCTCTTCCCCGATGTTTGTGCGGTGGTTCCTGCTTGTGCTCTTGGCTCTGTCCGCAGAGGCCGACTTCTTCCAGTTCGACAGCATTTCCAATGTTTCCACTTACTATTTTAATTACTTTTATTGCAATATATGGGAAGGGGAGTGTCAGCCCAACCAAGACGATGCCACACAGCAAGGTAAGAAATGAAGTAAAATGACGTTTAAAATTACTTTATGTAACTAAAACGCTGATATCACAAGCTATTATGTAATTTGCAGCCTCTCCGATAACAGTTTCATTCCTTATTGTTGATCATCTTGACTCACGGTATTGATACATCAGTCAGTTGTTGCAGCGCTGCTGTAAAAACCGATCCATTGTTTTTCTGTTGATGGAACAGTTCCTACCAGAGACCTTTGGGCAGGATTTCCTCAGGACTACATCAGCCTGCTGCATCAGTGGTACTGTAGCCTGGGCCAGTGCTGTGAGTCTGGAGACTGCAGGATTACCAACAACATAACAGGTATCCCACTCCAGCATTGTGTGTGCATATAGTGCATGATTGAAAATAATATTCTGTGTCCAGCACATACTACACTGTGTCTTACCATGACTGCAAATCCCTTTACATGCTTTCTCAAAGGATGTTTTTTTTATTTATTTTGTGTCTGTGTTAACTAGTCAAAACAAAATACTTCACACACACTGAAATAAGATCATCTAAGTTTTTTAAGGCTTTCATATTTCTTCACCTGTAAATTCAGGCTTCTCTGACGTGTGAGGTAACACAGAACATACTGTGATAGCACAATATACATTTTATCTGCTTTCATAAGGAAGGATTTAAGGTTTCTTTGTTTAAAGAAAGCTTTAAGTGCCCCTCTCTTCTTTTCATTCTCAAGCAGACAGCGTACACTAGATATGACAGCAGATGTAATAATACTGTAGTAGCTCTACATAAGTTATCTAAATAGAACACTGTCTGTACCATAGGTTGTAACCACAGATGAGTTCAGATATCGTGATGATATTTTCCACAAAGTTAGACTGATACTGATAGTTCAGGTTTTCTTCAACCACTGGAAATGTTTATTTTTGTTTGAAAATCTTTTTTACTCCAGGCTGAACAAATTATGAGATTTAGATTGTGAATTTGGTTCAGGGAATAGCTGCTGCTTCAAAGATGTTTATACTCCAAGGTGAGTGAGTTAAAACCATTGCAGAGTACTCCTGGAGAAGGGTTTCAGGATGCATTGCACTTTTAGGGGTCTGTTGTAGTTGCACCCACAAGAGTTTATCACGTTTAATTATCTTTTGCAGGTCTATGCAAAAGACACCATAAGATAGGTGACTTTTTTTTTCTCTGACTGTAATTCATAAGCTTGTACTTTCTGCACACGTGCAGGTCTGGCAAAGGACCTTCAGACAAAGCTTCACGGGCAGCACTTGGCTCAGTCTGTGGTTCTGAAAGCCATCCAGGGCTTTATTAACAACCCAGAGTCCAACAAGCCACTCACCCTCTCCTTCCACGGCTGGTCCGGCACCGGCAAGAACTTTGTGGCCCGAATCATTGCAGATAACCTGTATCGTGACGGGGTGAAGAGTGAGTGTGTACGTCTGTTCATTGCGCCATTCCACTTCCCACATGCCAGGCTGGTGGACACGTACAAGGTAAATCATACTGAGCCCACTTGGCACGGAGCTGGTTGTTCTGTTCCAGGAACATGCAGACAGTGTTCTTGAGACCACTGCTTGCTTAGTCAGATGTTTAGTCTGTGTTTGTGATTCAGCGATAACCGTAACAGTTTGGACAGACTCAAACATTGATCCCACAAATACTGACATGTATGGCTTTTTGGAACCTGGCATTTGTCCAACCAGGGCACAGATGCCAACCTGGACCCGTCTAAATGCATTTTTACACAATCATTGCATAAGTTTCAAAATGGTGTTGACACAGTATTATTACACAAATAAATCCAGATTTACCAGAGTATAGTACACAGGATAACCTTTAAACTGATACTATCAGAATCTCCAGAATCCCTAAATGTGGACTCTGGATTTTAAACATATCTGCTTTGAAACGTGTCTCCACTCAGGATCTGGCACAGTATAATGGAGGTCAATCATAAAAATAAAATTTTCAGAAACACAATGTTAAAATGAAAAAAATCTAAATACACATAGGTTTAAGAATTATTTACTGGTTTATTAGAATAAATTCAAGTGAAAATTTCAACCTAAATTGTTCTGGCTACTATCATATCTGTCAGATATAATTTATATTTAAAATCAATGCGTAACATTGAAGTAATTTATTGAAAGTCAAAAAACAAGTTTTGTTTTCCGTTTCTTATTTGATAATTTAGAATATGTAGTGATTTTTGACGCTGTAGCCGGGTTCTTCTCTTTGTGTCCAGGGCCAGCTGAGAGAAGCGATCCGGGACATGGTGCTGCGATGCCCCCAGACTCTGTTCATCTTTGATGAGGCTGAGAAGCTTCACCCAGGTCTTATCGATGCCATCAAGCCCTACATGGATCACTATGACAACGTAGATGGAGTCTGCTACCGCAGAGCCATCTTCCTCTTCCTCAGGTTGGTTCTTTATTTCGCGTGCACCCTGTGATTTAGAGCTGGCTCATAAAGTTGTTCCTACTCGAAATGTATTGTCCCTTCCGGCTCAGATAGTCCGGCAGCTCATCTGTGATGAAGGATGTTTTATATTCTCTATTAGCTCCTTTTATGGATCTTTCAAGTTTTTAATTACAACTCACGTCCGATTTCTTCTGCTAGACCTGTCTCCAGATCCTTTCAGTCAAATATAGAAAAACATTTTTAGCAACCATGTTATGATACAGTCATATGGGGAGGCCTGCGATCACTAAAACACCATGATATCATATACTGAAGAATCACATGTTTAATAATCATAATGATGATCAGTTTGTTCAACTAAATACTACATTAAATAAATTCTCTAAAATCTTTTTTCATTTTTCCAAAAACAGCAGCAACTGCAGAGATTTAACTTCATGTTTTTCCACTTTCTTGTGTCTCTACAGTAATATTGGTGGAGCAGCAATCAATGATGTGGCGCTGGACTTCTGGCACTCGGGTCAGAATCGAGAGGACATTGGTATGGAAGACCTGGAGCATCGACTCCGGGCTGAAACGATGGAGTCTCATGGTAAGCAGCAGTATTTACCTTGTGTGTTCCTATTAAACTCTATTTCATTTCATTCTGTGCAGTGAGTGAACAGGTTTGTGTGAGCTTCATGTCTTTTTTTACATGGGTGGTGGGTGGGAGTGATAATTAAAGTTACTTAACTTCCAATTGACCAAAACAATTAAAGCTGTATAGAGCAGAATGAAGCATTGATTCTACCCTTACATTAAAGCTTGTATATTCTGTTGTAATTCAAAAAAAACATTGGTTGGTGGAACTTTCATTTCTGAGCACTGTTTCTGTATGATTCTCTTCCCCAGGTGGGTTTGCTCAGAGTGAGCTGATGTCTGGCCACCTAATCGACTTCTTCGTGCCCTTTCTGCCTCTGGAGTACCGCCACATCAAGCTCTGTGCACGGGATGCTTACGCAGCCCGAGGCCTGGAGGCAGATGAGGCAACCCTGGATGAGGTGGCCAAGGCAATGCTGTATGTTCCCAAAGAAGAGAGACTGTTCTCAGCCCAGGGATGTAAGTCCATACCACAGAGGATCAACTTCTTTCTTCCCTAGAAGGAAACAAAGACAGAGAGGGGTACCTGGAGGAGGTGTGAGTTTCCTTAACCAGCCCATCTGGATACTGAGCCACGGTGGAGATGTGTCTTCTCTGCTTTGCCCTTTGTACTCTCCTCCCCCCTCAGCTACGACACGTGTCTGTCTGGGTCCCTCAGAGAAGACACCGGGGCATCTCCAGTATCAGGGTGGAAAGCAGCGTGGCTTGACCTGCAGACATCAGTAGTGACGCAGGAAGCGTGTTCACAGCAGATGGTCATGTGCAGCTGCCGGGTTTGAACCCTCACAGAGTCACAAAAGATGAAGAATTGAAGAAGATACAGCTAACAGATTTTCTTTTTTTATCATGTCACAATATTTATGTCTGTTTACCTTGGCCACAGTCCGTCTTGCACTGTTTTCTTTATTTTTACAGAAGATTTTGATTCATGTGTCTGCACCACACCTTGTGCTTATATTAGCACTGATTATTTATTGACATAATTTGTGCCACATTTGAACATGTTACTGTACCAGATTACTTTTTGTGGAGTAGTGAAACTTGATATGTACTGGTTCTGTAAGCTTTGTAACACTTGGCTTGTAATGAAATTACAGAGCACTGTGGTGTGAACAGTATGTGGTGTGTAACAGCCAGCAACACTGGAAGAAGGTTACTTGAAACTGATACTGGAAAACATGCAAGAGACCATGTTTCAAAAGCAATGAATCTATTTGAAACTTTTTCTGTGTGTTAAATTATTACAAACACTACTATACATTTTTGATATTAATAATTTTAAGGGGATATAAATAATAAATGTTTTATTATCATCATTGTTGCTTAATATAGAGAAAATTACTTTGGTGCGTAGGTTATTAGCTGACTCACTTTACCTCCCTCAGTTGCACGCTGACTCACTTACACTTACAGAGATTTACAAAACACATTGGTCTGCTTTAGTGATTTTGATCTTTTATTGTTGTGATAATCACATCACAACTATAATATTAAAAGAAATCATGTCAGGCATTACTTTAAGAAAATAAACACCCACAGAAAAAAACAGCATGTTTTTATTTAATGCAATAACTTAGGAGGATTCATGTCAAACACATTTGTTTTTCACAGCACATAAGTTAAATTAATTGCAATGATGCTTCCAGTTTCAATCCAGCTATTAGTGTTAAACTTAAATGACAATGTTGAGGGACTGATTCTTAGTTTCTTTGCTACAGATACTGTTGTGAAAGAGTGATAATTTTTTTAAATTTTTCTCAAGCAAGCAGAATGAAGGTTTCACAAATCTGAAACTGTTTTTAACTTTGCACATCAACTCTATCTCGTGTTACATGCAGAAGATAATGCATTGACCATAAACAAAGAGTGACCCCACCTACAACAAACACAAAGGACAATGGCAACAACCAAACTGGTCAAGATAAAAAAGGAGGAACTCGTTTACTGATAAATAAGACAAGGAATGCTGAAATAGTTGCCACATGTCTGTTAATTCTCTTTCTAGATCCTATAGCACCTATTGCAAATGTGAGCTGGTTTTTGATCCACTAGTAGTCCCCATTCAGTGTAGTCTACACTGGAAAAAAGCAATTAGTCTAAATCTCTAAATGTATGAGTTTTCAGAAACAGAATTAAAGTTTCACAACTCTTGAAACTCTCTTTATCAGACTTTAGTCTATGTCTGTTAATCTAGTCCTGACTTTAGGTTAGTGTAAGTGTTTTTTTCCTTTATGTAGATCTGGTATGATGTGGTCTATTTTGTAAAAAACTTTCCCTTTAAAGGTTAAATCGGAAGCAGCTTCTTTGGCTTTACATACACTTAAATGACTCATTTGTTACTATATTCGTAATATTTATCCAATTTTATTTAATTTTTAGTGCAAGATTTACCCACGGCGCGTCACAATTTTATGGGCGTGTATGAAGCTAACGCGTGGTCTGCTCCCATTGGCTGTAGCAACAATTCGTCTGTACTTCCTCTTCTTTGATTGGCTGAGAGATGTAACGCTTCCTTATTGAGTTTTGACGCCGACGTCCAATCAGATGTAGACATCTGTTCCGAGCCGAGAGGAGAGCAGCGGCGGCGTCTCAGCGTTTTTCACTGTAATAGCACTGTATGAGAGACTGGACTGGCGAACAACGCCGCTGCACGGTTTAGATACATTATAGAGACTTATTTGTATTTATCGTTAGTTATTTTTTATTTGGCAGGGTGCTTCAGCTCGTCACAATGACCGCCCTGTCGCTGCTTTTGATGGCCGTGTCGGCTGCATCTGTGCTGGCCGAGTCCACTGTGTATTACCGAGAGCAGTTTGAAGATGGGGGTGAGGTCCTTCACACAAACTATGTAGTCTTTATGTAACTGTGTTTCTGTGATTTGCTGAAACTGTATCATATATTATCAGGAACAGTGCACGACTCGCGAAGTGCACTAAGAGAGAAGGATGTTTCTCCTCATTGAACGATTTCGTCTTAATTTCTGATTCATTGTCTGCTTATTGTTCAGTTGTAGATGCATTTATTCCAACACCATTTATCTTTGACCCTTGTCTTCCCCGTCGTCTCCCCCCTTCCTTCCATCCCAGCCTCTCCATTTGTACCCCCCCAGCTATCATCAAACCCCTGCTGCATATCTCTCCCCTCGTCCCTCCCCTCCTTCACCTTTCTGTCTTGTTTTCACATACAGTGTAGAAAGTGCAGTCAGCCACATAATGTATGTCCCTGCAGTACAACACACTCCCAGTGCACCTGCACTGATGCATCATCAGAGGTGGATTAGTGGCATGTGAGTGTTTTTACTTTGACTGCTGTGCAGCTGACTCTAAAGTTGTTTGTGCAGATGCCTGGAAGAGTCGCTGGGTGGAATCCAAGCACAAGTCAGACTACGGCAAGTTCGTCCTGACTGCAGGGAGGTTCTATGGAGATGCAGAGAAAGACAAAGGTGAGTGGAAAGGTTATGTTTTACCTATACACGGTGTATCAGGGCAAGATGGTCCACTCATACTTGTTTTGAGTATTAAGCCTATGGGTGACTATGTTGTGTTTGATTGCAGCTGGTTTTTAGGGGATTCACTGAGGTTTAGAATTGACTGACACTCCACAATCATATGGTGCTTTTTTAGGATTGATTTTTGATGATCATCTTTAGGATTCACAAGAATATTTCAAATTTTTTAATTATACTTTGTAGTTTTCTTGTGGTGGTCACTAGTGTCACAAAATGGGCGTCTGCCTGATCTGTATTTAAAGTGATAGCATTCCCTGAACAGAAATGCGTGTTCCCTTAACCCAAAATCTCTCATATGTTGGAAATAAAGTCATCAAGACTTTTAGTCTTTTTATTGATACAGTTCAAATTACACTGAACAAGTGACTGATTTCTGTAGGCTAACATCTCAGTTTTGTTTTTAGATATCCTACCAAAATTTGTTTATGCTTATACCTTTTTAGTTTTTAGTAGCTCTAGTCTGTTGTTCAACTCGAGACAAATTCACACATTTAAACTAAACTGTACAATTTTATCGAGACAACATGGATGAATTGTACTTTTTAATGTACAGACACGCTGTAGTAATACTGTTTGTACTGCAGGTGTGCAGACGAGCCAGGATGCCCGCTTCTATGCCATATCGGCACGTTTTGATGACTTCAGCAACCAGGGCCAGCCACTCGTCATCCAGTTCACTGTGAAACATGAGCAGAGCATTGACTGCGGTGGGGGCTACATTAAACTGTTCCCCTCTGCCCTCAACCAGGAGGCCATGCATGGAGACTCTGTCTACAACATCATGTTTGGTGAGTGTGGATAGTTTCATATGTGGGTACTACGTGACTCTTTCTGTCTCTGTCTCTTTACTTGATCTCTTGTAGCATGGGGATCTTTTTACAGCTAGAGTACCCGTATCTTGAGACATGTCACCTAGTGGAATGGTGTAGCTTATTAATATGTTATTAATAGGTTTATGATAAAATGTGATCAAACAATAAGACCAATAAGATTTACAGTTAGTGGGATACACTCATTTTTTGGTTTGATCTTTCAATAGGATTTGCTGACAGTAAGATAAATGTATAAAATCAGTAGTATTGTCTTTCATTGTCAATCACACTAAAAATGTCCCACTTTGTGTTTTCAATAAATTTTTATTTTTGGTGACTTTTGGTTAATTAATCCTTTTTACTCTTGGCTGGGAGATTGAATTCTATTTTTTTTCTTTCTTCATATGGACTTGTTTAGGTCCTGATATTTGTGGCCCTGGCACAAAGAAGGTTCATGTCATTTTCAACTACAAAGGCAAAAACCATCTGATCAACAAGGACATTAGATGCAAGGTGAGATATAATTAAAGGGTTTGCGTTTTTCAATTTTTGTAGCAAATGGCGAGATTTTTCTGATTTCAAAGAATTTTATTGCAGAACAAATGGATGCTTGCTCCTAGAGTTTGTTCCTGTCAATTAACATTTTATAAAAGCAACACTGATGCTTTACCATGAGATTAAATCAGCTTTTTAAAATTTGACAACAAATGCATTCCTCTTAGAGCCGTTAATTTTTCTATTGCACCCTGCAGGATGATGAGTACACACACTTGTACACACTAATTGTCAACCCAGACAACACTTACGAAGTCAAGATCGACAATAAGAAGGTAGAGTCTGGCAGTCTGGAGGACGACTGGGATTTCCTGCCTCCCAAAAAAATTAAGGACCCTGAAGCCAAAAAGCCAGAAGACTGGGATGACAGGGAGAAGATTCCTGACCCTGATGACAAGAAACCAGAGGTCAGTCTTCAATGTCACATCCAAACAATCTGTATTTTTATAGTCCTTTTGAGCATACACACATACAGACAGCACTCAGTTGATTTCTATGAAACTCCTGTTTTATATGCTTCAGTGTAATCATGTTTTCACCTGTGTATCTCTTTGGTAGGACTGGGACAAGCCTGAGAACATCCCAGATCCTGATGCTAAGAAGCCCGACGACTGGGATGATGAGATGGATGGAGAGTGGGAGCCGCCTATGGTCACAAATCCCAATTACAAGGTGAGTGAGAATTTCAGTATTGTTTAATGAAGTGATTGTATTATTACATTATTACCTCAGTAACATGTTTAACTACTGCAATAAACCTCTAAATCAGCTTTTTGTGATCACTCTGACACTAACCACGTTTGTGTATGTATGTCCTTTCCACAGGGTGAGTGGAAACCCAGAGAGATCGACAATCCTGCCTACAAGGGCAAGTGGATCCACCCTGAGACTGACAACCCGGAGTACACAGCTGATTCTGAGATCTATAAATACGACAGTATTGGTGTGATTGGACTCGACTTGTGGCAGGTTAGAAGACAGTTGCTGACTGTGTTATTTACTACTCAGTAAGAAAGCTATCAGGAATTCTTATTCCCTTATTGTTAATAAGAGATGGCTAAAGAAACGCTGGTTTGTTGTGTGTCATTTTTATTATGACCCACTGCAAAGTTAAATGTTTAAGTTTGTTTCTAAAATGTCTACATCTGAGTTTTTTGGGGGGTTTTGTCAGTTGATGCAAAATTGTTTATTTTCTATTTTAAATGAAGATGTAATGGAAATGGAGGAAACGTTTTGATTTACTTATTTTGGACCTGACCGTAAAGTAGGATTTGCTCTTGACTCTTTAATGTAGGTCAAGTCTGGCACCATCTTTGACAACTTCCTTATCACAAATGACCCAAAACTGGCAGAGGAAGTAGGCAACGACACATGGGGTAAAACTAAGGTGAGTCCAAAACCTCCATCTTTTTTAGTTTTCAAAGTACAGAATTTTAGTAAAGATATTATGTCTTTAGCACTTATGGGTACACACGCTCTAATTTATGTGGCTGATGGATACAGGAGTAAATAAGGTTTAATCTTAAAGGAATTTGCCTTTTAATTTTCTTTTCATGTTCTCCAGGATGCAGAGAAGAAGATGAAGGAAATCCAAGAGGAAGAGGAGAGAAAGAAACGTGAGGAAGAGGACAAGAAGAGGAAAGAAGAGGCAAAGGAGGAAGAGGAGGAGGAAGAGGAGAAAGAGGAAGAGGAGGAAGATGAAGAAGAGGAAGAGGAGGGGGAAGAGCAGGAAGAGGAGGAGGAAGAGGAGGATGAAGGCACAGACTCTAATTTCAAGGATGAGTTATAAACTCCTCGCAGGAACTGCTCAGAGAAGACCCTGACTATCTGTGTCAGTGAGCCATTGGAACAAAGCTGGAGACTGAGATGATGGACCCTCACGACTGACACCCTGAGGTGTGTGGTTGGGGTTTTCATTTGTTCTTGTTTACAAAGTGAGGGAATTGGTCAAAGGGCACAATGACTGCTCTGTTTATTATTATTATTATTATGGTTATTATTATTATTATTATATGAGGAATAGTTATAGAAAGAATGAAAATGTGATAATGAATGTCAGGTGCAGACACTATAACATTAAGTTGTTGTTTTTTTTCGCTCTTTGTACCCAACAGAAAATATATAAATTGTCATTTGTGTTTTGCAAAAATCTGGGTTTTTATGAAGTCTAATGTAGTGATGCTAAATGCTATATTTAGTATGTGGATGATAACATGTAAAGGTTTTGTTTACCTCATGTGTTTTGTGTTAATAATCTGTGTCACTTTGTCGTTTTTGTTTTTGTTCATCTTTTTGTAGTCGGCCGTGTCTAACTCGACCGACTACAAAAGGATTCCTCCAGGTTAGACGACATCGTGCGGGTTATTCTGCCTGCTCGTATTTAAATGTTTCTGAATCAAACTAAGGTTAACTGCACCGAGACAAGCGTGCTTAAAGTCTGACACTATATGTTTGACAACCTGTTGATGGTAATATGGGGTGCTTTAAAATGAAATCCCTTGCATACTTTTGTACTGTATAGTTAACACTTTTTCAATTCAGCGCACATATTGTCGTCTTGTGTGTCTAAGCAAACTGTACTCAAACTCAGTTGTACCATAAGAGCACTCCAGTAGCAGGAAAGCTTGCGTTCATTTGTTAGGCATTCACATAAGGTTTACTCAGTTCTTGCAGTTTCTGATGCCGATCTCTTCTCTGCACTGATGTATCCGACAACACACTGTCCAGACAGTCTGAAACATGATCCTTTTGTAAAAGACACATTTTGTACTAATGGTAGTAACTGAAGTGGGAAGATTTCATGTTGCTGTGTAAAAAAACAGACAGGTGTTCTGTCCAATAAAACATTAGCAATGTCCTCCTTCGATGTCTTTTAATGTATTATTATTATTGTGAATTTGACATGTCACGTACAGGAGTAACTTTTATTGTTATTGCTGAACTTTATACAGCCATCTTAGGTCTGTGCAGTGTATTTGTCTATTTGGTGGTATTTACTTGGACTTTGTATTTTGACTTTAACATAATTATTTATACTGTAGTACATAAGGAAGGTGACTAAACATGTTTTTCTTACAGTACACTTATCTGACAGCTATAAAATCAGTAGTCTGTCATTCCCTATGTACAGTTCAGGGAAATACAAAGAGAAGTTTACACTAAAAAGACCTGATTTTATTTAATCAGAGTGATGAAGATATTAGCTTTAGAAATGTATCTGAAGTATATTTACTTATTTACTGTACTTCAGTACCATTTTGAGTAATACTACTACTATTTTGTGAGTTTGGGACATTTTCTACTACTTCATACTTTGACTTCACTACATTTCAGATGCAAATATTGTACTTGTATGTTTTATTAGAGTCAACTTTATTTATTTAGTTCTATTGTTTTTGACCGGATTTTTATTATGATACATTTTCTTTGCCATAATTTTGACCTTAGAGAGTTTGTCAAACAAATCTGGACTAGATTTACATATTTATGTTCAATGGCACCAGATAAATACCTACATTGTTTTCTTAGTGAGATCCTAAGTATTTCTTCAGGCACTTTGCAAGTGTGCTCGGTTTGCTCCTAGTATATCAGCATTTTTACACAGAACAAGGACTGTGGATTTGTCCTCCATCACTTTCATTGTAAGGGCTTCAGGAAAGAATCTGTTCATGACCACAGGTGAGATAATAACAGTACGATAAATTCATTTTAAAGTTAATTTGAGCATGTGACTAACATGAAAGCCTCGTTATGCCAAACTTTCCTTATGACAAACAAAAACCAAAGTAAAGTAATTATTTAAAAAATAAGGTAAAGAATCAGTGTTACTCTAAAGACTTGATGCGATCAGATAAAACAGGTGGTAAATATTGTGAATATTTTAACTACTTTATCCACTGCAGATGATTAATACATAATAATACATAATTTATAAGTTTTTATTTTTATTTTGTAACGACAATCTACATCTACAAACTGCATTAACTAGTAACTAAAGCAGAGTAATAGAAAAACTCCTGTGAAGTATAGTACTTGAGTAAATGTACTTAGTTACTGAGCACCTCTGCTCTGCTCTGCTCCATGGTGTCATATTATTTTGGGGGCTCACGGTTTGTTATGTGTGTGTATGTGTGTGCATGAGTTGCAGATTTGAGCGGGTCCTGTGGTGAAGTCCAGTGTCGGGTTTTTCAGCGGCCTCTGTCTGCGTGTGGCAGCAGCGCAGCAGCTTGAAAGCAGTGGGAAACAGAAACACTATGGCTGCCAGTCTGTCTCTTACTCAGGTAACACTGTCTTACAACTCTAATCTAACGACTACAGGCGTCCTTTGTCGTCTGGCTGTTCTGCTCGGAGACATTTAAGGAGTGTTAGTGAGACTGGGCCGATAGAAACACGGCCTTATTTCGATCCTAGTTCCGCTTTTTGGAAGTTTAGTCATGCTGTGACTGGGAAAAGTTTCTGCCTAATCTCTTTGGGGACTGCGTAAGGGCGTAGCTAGCTAGCTAGCCCGCCTGTTAGCAGCTAGTTTGTGAGCAGTGTAGGGCGGTTTTAGAGCCGCTTTATCAAACTTCGTTTGGTTTGGGATTGTGTATAATCATGTTTGTGTCGCCTCGTTTAGCTGTAGGCTAGTTAGTCCGGGCTAAACAGATGTTAATACGAGTCACCCATGTGTGGCTCTGTTGTGGTTTTACTGTGTTATCTTTTGCTATTTCAACCTCTGCTAACATTGTTTTCCGCTAAAAAGAAGTTACAGACATTACTAGCACAAAGTACTGTATAGTATATGTAGCTCTGCTGTGTGTTTATTGCGTTACTGAATAATGATAACCAACCAGTTTATTGCTATTATTAGAAGGAAGCAGGGTTCAGAGACTGAGTTTGTGTTTTTCCCCTTCGTCCTTTTTAAGTGGTCAACGTTAACTATTAGCTTGTTAGCCCGTTAGCTACTTCTGGGTTCACATTTCACAGAAAACAACTGTTAACAGATGTTTAGAAACCATTAAGAGGAAGTCTGACTAACATTAGCCGCCACTGCTGTCACAAAATGTCAGTCTACTGTTAGCTTAAGTAAATACTGCACTTGGAAATGTGTTGCTCCTAAATAAGTTATTTAACAGGTAACAGTCAGGTGTAATAAGTAGCTGTCAGTACAGGCTTGTTACCTGAGCCACTGTTGCCTCTAACAACAGACAGGAGCTGTGTGCAACCATCATTATCTCTGTCAGAAAAGTTTAAAAAGCAGGTGCTGATATCTGTGTGTAGAGACAGGTCACAAGTCTTGCTACTTACATTAATGTGTTTTACAGTGCTGAGCTTTCTCGAACAGACCAGACTGACCTGTCAACTCCAGCACGACAGCGTATATTGCTATCTGCTGCAGTTTTGAATAGGAGAGCCGGGGGAATGATTGAGAGATGTTTTTTCAATGCTCAATTAAAGAGTCACCGGTACAATGACCACAGTGTTACTGCCGCCAACAGTTCCTGGCACACTATTGTGTATCGGGGGGGAAAAATAGTTGCATTGGCCAGACACAGATAAGTGTTATCTTGTTGTAATTTAACAGTTAAGAAAACTGACAAATAACTTTGCTTAACACTGTTTTTCTTGTATACGTTCTTTTTTATATGTATAACAAGTCTAACATCCATGCAGACGTTTACCCCCTTCTTGCTTTTCATTTTTATTTTAATTTAGTTATTTTGCATGTCTGTCTGTCGAACACAAATGCAGCTCTACCCACTGGTTGCATGGCCACTCCCCAGTTGATTCACAGTCCAAACAATTACTGCCCCTTCCTTTCCTGCTTTGCTGCACCTGTAGATTTAAAAATGGTGCAACCAATTGTCAGTTTCAGCTATATGAAGAAGGAAATGCTGATTCTTTTCCTGTTCAGCCCAGCGATGGAGGGGGTATGGAGGATATGACGATATCCGACAGACGGTCAGATTATCTGTGGTTTGAGGCCCTGTTGTAACCGTTTAAAGATGAGCATCAGCAGCTTTGGGAAGTGTAGCTTATATCCCGAAGTGAGACAACTCACAGCTCATTACTCTACAGGTTTACTGTATGGCGTAAGACACAAACATTATCACTTGAAAAAATGTACGTCTTTGCTAAGAAGCACACAGCAGCAGTCTCTTTTATGTATTCATTAGTGCTGAAACAGTTAGTTGATTAGTTGGGCGAAAAACACTAAATCAACAACAAATATGATTCAATGTTTAAGTCATTAAGTCATTGGTGGTTCATTTACATCCATGTATTTGCTTATTTTTTTCTGCGTGTGAGTTGAATATATCTTACTTTCACACTGTTGATTGATGTATCATTTTACCATAACTCAATTTACTGCTTTGGGAAATTATACTGACAGACTTTCATAACTTTGTGGCATTCGAAAGACTAAACAAATTAATAAATAAAAAGAAACAGTTGAATAATTGTCTCACCCCTGCTGAAATACCTTTAGCATACTGTCATGTCTGGATTCATTATGATGGCCGCCTACCTGTAGGTCAGCCTTGGTAAACTTTATGCGTTGGGTGGATGATTAAAATATCTTCCTCCGTGGTATTGTAGAGTGAATTAAATGTTGCATTTGTTTTTTCTTACTGCTGATGTTATTAAAGTCAGTTTTCCTTTTCACCTGCAAACACTATTTGGGTCATTGACTTGAGCTATTTTAGTGAAATGTCTGTGGGCTTGATAAAGAAAAATAATGTCGAATTTTAACATATTGGTTTTTGTCAGTGTGCCTGACTTTTCCATTTGTAATGAATAAGTCTTTTTTTTTTACTTTGACAGCTGCCTTGGCTCAGTGGATGACTTTCAGTAGCCAGCACACACTTGTTGATCATTTGAGCTTGTACACTAAAGCTGCAGAATATAAAAAAGCATTTTATCAGTATCAGTTTATTCCTTGTCAGATTATTTTAATGGTATAATGCTGCATAAATGGAAAATAGAAGAGGCAATTTGAGTATCAACTAGGGAGGCTGTTATTGTTTTAAAAATCTGGTAAAAACTATTTCTCTTCTTTAACAGCTCTCCAGTGGAAATCCCATCTATGACAAATACTATCGACAGGTAAGCATGGCTTAACATTTTTTCACAACAACTCAATTTGCCCTTTCTATAAATATTGGACTGCCGTGAGTTTTTAAAACAGTTATATCTAATACATTGATTAAGTAGTGTGTTTATCACGCTTTAGTAAATCCTACTATTGTTTAATGTAATAATTTGAAGATAATTTCTCTTAGCTGACAGAAATATGTGAATTGAGAAGATATGTTTTTAAAATTTCAGGTACATTAACCCTTTAAATTTAAAATCTATGCTAGCTTTATCTCCATTAATAGACAGTGAGCAGTGATCTCATATCTGTAACATCAGATCCAGTCTCAGTGCCCAGTAACGGAAGTGTCTATGAATTAATAATGTTTCCCTTTGATCAACATGTAGAGAGAGCTCACTGCGAGCCTCGTGAAAGAGTACTGACAGTTCCAATAACAAGCTAATAGACTGCTGAGAAAACAGCTTTGGTTCATTATTATTATTCATTTTAACTGACTCAGACTCTCCCACAGAGATGATCTCAATATTCATTTGTTCTTTACTTATTCCTCCTCTGCTTAAAGCTAAGAACACACTTATTATCTGTTCTCAAATCCAAGCACTGTTAATAATCTGTCTGTGTTGTGCTTTAAAGCAAGTGACCAAAAATAATTGCAGTGCATAAGCAGTAGTGATGTTGGTATAAGCTCTAATCACTGTGTTTGTGTTTACGTGAAGGTTGATCCGACTGGCAGTGGGTGGGTGGCGGCAGCTGATGCGGCTCTGTTCCTGAAGCGGTCGGGCTTGGCTGACCTGGTCTTGGGCAAGGTGAGCAGCAGATCGATGCAGAAGCAACAACCTCACTGTTCTGTTTTTAATATTTACTGTAATGGTAATAAACTATAAACGTCTCCATAGATCTGGGATTTGGCAGACTCTGAACGAAAAGGTTCTCTTAACAAACAGGTACAAATATTTTTCAGAGTCACATTATGATGGATTTGATTCATCAATTGCTTGTTAGGTTTGTGTTATATATTGTATTTCTGTTTTCCTCAGCAATTTTTCATAGCGTTGCGGTTGGTAGCTTGTGCTCAAAATGGCCTGGAGGTGGCACTCAAGAGTCTTATTGTGGCTGTTCCTCCCCCGAAATTTGTAAGTCTGTACACTTCATCACAGGCTCTGTCCATGCTATGAATACTGAAGCTGTTAGATTTATCTATTATACTGCAAACCATTCTTATCTTTAAACATATTTGTATTATATATTATAAATTCAAACATGAAGAATCTGTTGTAGTTTTTTTTATTGTAAAAAAATTGAAAACTGAGTTTTGTTGCTCTCCAGCATGACACAAGCAGCCCGCTGTTAGCAGGAGGAGTGTCTGCTGACATGCCCTGGGTTGTCAAGGTGAGGCACTGACAAGTTTGTTATCTTTATGTCTTGTGATTTGTGTGTATTTCTAATTTACCTTCATATTGTTGTTTTCGTTGTAAAAGAACAACAGAATTGTTGAATAAAGTAGTAGTAGACAGTAGCATATCAAATTAAGTTATGTCTTAAATTAAATAGACGTTCACAGCTGCAGATGCACAATATCAGCACTGTTTGTTAACCAGAAATGCCTGTAAAGTTTAAAAGCAAGTAATCAACAGCATAATAGTTCAGATGATTTATTTTCACAGCTGACAGGCCTGAAAGTCTTTGTTAAACTTTACTATATTGTTCTTCAACATAAACAATTTGTTTACTGTAACTATCAGAAATCAAAGTTTAAATGCTTAGCCTCTAATAATTGTATATATTTTTCCCAGCCTGAGGAAAAGATGAAATTTGACTCCATCTTTGACAGTCTGGGTCCAGTAGGAGGCATGCTAACAGGGGACAAGGTCAAGCCTGTCCTGCTCAACTCAAAGCTGCCGGTTGACATCCTCGGGAGGGTATGATTTTCTAACAGGACAGTATCTGTTGACAGTGAATAAAAAGCATCATATCTGTGAAGTAGCAAAAATAAAGCATGATAAAGTGTGTTTAAGAGTAACTAGGCAGATGTCCTTTAAAAAACCCAAATGTTTCATATTTAACAGCCTAAGTGATAAAACAACACAATGCAAGCAGTTTAGAAAAAGGATGTGAAATTAAAAATCAGTCGGAGGAAGTGGTACCCTGCAGTGAGTCAGAACTTTCAGTGTCACTGTCATTATGTATCATATAGTTTTGTAATGATGCATGTTTAAGAAAGATTCTGTGTATTGAAGGTGTGGGAGCTCAGTGACCTTGACAGAGACGGCATGTTGGACAAAGATGAATTTTCTGTGGTAAGGAATGAGCTAATATCACAGATGGAAATAAATCACATAGGTTATGGTTACAGTCTGCAGAGAGTTTCAGCTTATGTTCTTATTATACTGATATTTTCTAACTGTACTGTTTCACTTAGATTATTACTGCACTCATATTCCATGCTTCACAATAAGCACAACAAAGTGTTCCCCTGGCCTTTAGTGTTTGAATATTTTTACTTTGTGAATAGATATGAACAATTCTTTGCTCATTTTTGTTCTTTATATATGAATGTGATTATGTTATAAATGCAGTTTTTAAAGCTATCACAGGCTGTGTAAAGGACATATGGAAGACGTGTGAAGAGTGAATAACTACAGGATTATTTATTGGTAATTGTCTTTTATCATTGATTTTTGTTGCCCTTTCCCAGGCAATGTATTTAGTCTACAGAGCGTTGGAGGGGGAGCCTGTTCCCATGTCCCTACCACCTCCCCTGGTTCCACCCTCCAAGAGGAAAAAGCCCTCAGTGCCTCCTGTGATGCCTCTGTTACCCTCGCCTCCCTCCGTCAAAGACAGTCGCTCCTCCCATGTTGGCTCTAAGACCATGCCCCACCCCCCCAAACCCGTCCCAGCTCCAGTCCCAGCTCCAGTCCCAGCTCCAGTCCCAGCTCCAGTCCCAGCTCCTGTCCCAGCTTCTGTCCCAGCTCCTGTCCCAGCACCAGCAGCTGTTCCTGTGAGTACGGGGCTCCTGAGTACTGTGCGTGGAGTTGTGTGTTTTGTTTAGTTTTTTTGCTACCACCTAGCTGCAACAACAGACATTTAAAATGATTTCAAACTGGCTAGTTCAGTGTGTTTTCCAAAAGAACAAGATGAGAGAGAGTGTGAAGGTAAGTGAGGTTTCAGTTAGTGTTATGTTATCGATGTAGGCTGCACTGAATGGTTATGAAACCACTGTGGTGCTACACTTTTAAAGTCTGTTTTGTTTTCCTGTGTAGTGGGTGGTTTCGCCAACAGACAAAGCCAAGTATGATGAGCTGTTCAGCAAGACAGATGGAGACATGGATGGGCTGGTGTCTGGTCCTGAAGTCAGAGATATCTTTCTTAAGACTGGGCTGCCCTCCGCCACACTAGCGCGTATCTGGTAAGAAACAACAAGACTCCCTTTTAGCTCCTCTGAGCATCTGTAAGACAGTTTTATTAGAAAAGAGCATGATCACACAACTGTTTTTATTTGGTTCCAATTATTGTTCTTTGGCCTTTATAAAATTGATTCATTAGATTATATAAATTTCCTCTAAAATATATTTATTTATATATCTCCAAATCATGAATTTGCTCACCCCAAAACACATTGAATGAGAAGGTGTGTCCAAACTTTTGGCCTGTACTGTACGTAATAGATGTTATGTGACCTGACAGACTCAGACAACATGTTACCATCAATCGAATCAAAATATATAGAATAAACAAATACTGATTGTCTTTTAATGAATAATTGCACAGTAACTGTGATGATGGTGCAGGATAATAACAGCAATGGTTGCTACAGCGTGTGCTTTTAGATGCAGTCAGTAGAATATCACAGAAAATTGATCACCAGCCAGGCTATTAAAAACACTCTCTGCCCGAGGTGTAAATCATTGTTCTCTTACATAACACATGTCTGTTCTTTCAGGGAGCTTTGTGACATTGGAGATATTGGGAAACTGACCCGAGAGCAGTTTGCTCTGGCTCTTCATCTAATCAATCAGAAGCTGACTAAAGGCCTGGACCCCCCACAGAGCCTCTCCCCAGAGATGATTCCTCCATCAGACAGACAAAACATCAAACAGGTGAGTTGCTCCAGGCTTTCGTGTCTGTGAATCAAAATTAGGAATGTCTGGATCCATTTTGTTCCACGTTATAAATGATTATATTTTCGTGATTAGAAGGAAACATGATTCAGAACTGTTGTGTCACCTGTAGCGCTCACAACATTTTTCACACGAATGATAAAACTGAGGCAGAGTAAGTTGAGTAGTTGGATTTTGAACATTGATTCCTCATGTTCCTCAGGCATTCTGTGTGTGTGTGTGTGTGTGTGTGTGTGTGTGTGTGTGTGTGTGTGTGTGTGTGTGTGTGTGTGTGTGTGT
>JAUYWH010000020.1:11415990-11433390 GCA_034779795.1 Ctenopoma multispine | reverse complement strand
GTGTGTGTGTGTGTGTGTGTGTGTGTGTGTGTGTGTGTGTGTGTGTGTGTGTGTGTGTGTGTGTGTGTGTGGGGCTTTGCATAACAAATGTACGTAATGTTATCTTTTGATTCCTAAAAAAGATGAAGCCATTTTGTGAAAACATGGGGGGTTAAGTACAATAAAAACCTACTTGATTTCTTTGTAAGTCATTTGAGTAATTTTAATTAACTACTAAATACCAGTACTTATCAAAGTCCCATTAAAGTTGGATTTGCCAGTTCATGTTTATTTATAAGAGCCAATTCTGTTTTGTTTGCTTCTGTTATTGATATCATTGAGGGTTTTCATTATCAGCTGAATAATTGCTGCCTGATTTTGTACTAATGGTTTATTTGTGGCTAAACCCAGTTTTACTTGTATAATTTAACACATTTTGTTGCATTAAGCACATATTTGAATAGCATTGAAATTTTTGTGATGAACCTTTGTAATATTAGGAATTATGAAAAATTTGATTAAAACAAGTAATTATATATGCCTTATCCTCAGCCCACCAACCCTTTTTTTTCCTCTCCCTAGCTGGGAGGATGAGCACACAGGCAGCACAAATGATAGATGTTGTAGTTTGGCTCATCATCACTCTTCACTCCTCCCTCTCTTGCTCTCTCTGTCTTCAAAGCAGCCATCTGCTTTTCACACCTAATCTCCCACACATTAGACTGAGCAAGCACATGCTCACTTTCTGCAACGCTCACTCACATCACACTCACAGCGTTGTGTATTTGCAGACCTGACGACACACACCTGCTGTAGCTGCAGGATTTTAAGTGACTCTCCGCACTCTGGAGTTGTGATTTCAGGACATAATGGTTGTTCAGGGAGAGGATATGGTGGTGGTGGTTCAGGGGCAGGGTGAAGAACACTCAGCGGAGAACTGGCTCGGGTTGGGTGGGTTTGGAGTACCAAGTCTGCCGTCTCTTTCCTCTGTGGCTAAATACTCCTGTTTGCTGTGCTGGTCCCCCAGGGAGAAGAGCACTGTGGAAGAGGAGATAAAAGAGAAAGAAGAGGCCATCAGGCAGCGCAGCAATGAAGTACAGGTAAGTCCTGTGTGACTGTAAGTTTGTGTCTGTCAGTAGACACAAGTGGAAGAGAGATTTATGGGCAGACAATGAATGGCATGGTTAGATATGTAGGAGAAAGACTGCTTCTATGCTTTCTTGTTTTTGAAATCAGTTCTCAGGGTTGGTATTGAAACATGGAAAAAAAAAAAAAAGAAGAGATTATGAGATGAGTAATTGCTAAAGCACCTCATTACTTTTGTTGTGATGAATATGCTCAGTGTAGAGATCAATAATACATTTGGCAGACGGTGTTCGACTCTTATTCAGATACACAGTTAATGTTGCTCAGAGAGGGAGAAGCTGGTGTCCTTGTGTAGGCGTGTCTGTCTCCTCCGAGTCTGAGAAATGGGCTCTATTTTGGGATCGGATGGCTTAAAGGGCTAGTCTGCTGTATATTGATCTCATGGGACTCACCCGCTGATGTAGCTGAATTTCATAGGGTTCATCTAGTACTTTTGGCTTTTTATACTGTTTTGTGTTTTTTAAGTTTGTTCCTGGACATTACGTATTGTGAGTCCCGCTTTGCCTGCACAGACTCTGCAGTAGACTAATGTAGACTAAATTATATTTTTGCAGGATGGGTGTGGTAGCAAGTCCTATTTGGACAGGCAGCTCATGTACACCAAGTTGTGCAGTGTAGAGGGAAACAAATAGCCCAGATACAAATGCAGTCTTAGTAGTGAACTCTTTTTATTTTCATACATGTTTTGATTGAGATTTAATCTGCTACTTTCTACTGATTTTGAATTTGTCAACTACTAAAGACTGACCAACCACCACGTTAAATACCCCTTCTGGTTCAGCATGGCTATATTGAACTGTAAAGGCAAATGACAGTAAGGAGAGACAGAAAATGTGGTGAGTTGGAGAATGACATAAAACAAATGTTCCCAGCCAGAATCACACCAGGGGATTAACAATTGTTTGGTGTTCTTTTAGTCTAGAGACTAAAATGCCCACGTTTATGCCCTTTACAATGCTATTACTCATTTCTTCCTCCTGACTCAATCTTCTGAATTCACGTTTTTGTCCATCTTCTCACTGTCTGGTACAGTATCAACAAACATGCACTGAACTGTGATTTCTGATGTTGGATATTTTTTCATTTGTCCAAATTCTTAAAACATAGCAGATGAAAGTGTGTCTGTTTTTTGTTTTTTTTCTTTAATTATTCCTATTTTAAATAAGAATCAGTGTCCATTCATCCATTCCTCTCTCTGCTGCTTTCTCATTTTTTACACACTTTTTTTCCCCCTTTGGTTTGTGATGTACAGGACTTACAAGGTGAGATAGCGAAGGAGAGCAAGGAGCTGCAGCGGCTCCAGGCTCAGCGGCTTAAAGTCCAGGAGGCCTTGGACGAACTGGACCAGCAGAAAGCTTCCCTAGAGGAGCAGCTGGCTCACATTCGCCAACAAACCAGCCAAGAGAACCAATTGGTAGGGTTTTCCTTTTAGAGCAGACTCAGTAACGTTAACACTGGAAAGTTATGTAATTAAAGAGATGACAATTATTTGATAACATATTATAATGACATCACTTCTTACTCCTGACTCTGTGACTCATGAGCAACATCCACTTCCTTCCTTCTTTTATAGATCTCGTCATTGCAGTCAGAGCACGAGGAACAGGAACAGAGAATATGTCAGTATGAGGAGGAGTTGGTCCAGGCCCGAGAGGAGCTCCTGGCTCTGCAGGAGGAAAGCAGGAAACTGCAGGAAAAAGTGCAGGCTGCTCAGGAGCAGCTCACACCTCTGCAAGAGTCTGTGCGAGGCTCCTTCACACAAGTTGCACAGGTCGGCTTGGGTGCATCTGCTTATGCCCCAACGTCAAGTCTTTTTTCTTTTTTTTTTTCCTGCATGAGCTGCAGATTACATTTATTAACACACTGATTTAACTTTCTTCATCTTCTTTTTTTTCACCATCTCAGGTTCAACAGAAACTGAACAACCTTCGGGAGGAGGAGCGGTCAGTGACTGCCCAGCTTAGCTGGAAAAGAGCCCTGGAGGACAGCTCGCCTGTCATGGTCAATGGTTCAGTGTTGCACCAGGTGGACCCCTTCCAGCAGGACCTCTTCCAGGATGACCACCCTAAAGAACTGATAGAGGAACAACCAGCTACTTTTTGTAATCTCCAGAAAGAACAATCAGATCTAAAAGAAAAAGGAGTGAATGAGAGGGAAGAAGAAGAAGAAGAAGAGCAGGATGAGAGTCCAAATATAGAGGAGGAAAAGCTGAAACCTGATGCCTTGGATGATCTCTATACTAGTTTAGCTTCTGCTGATATGTACAATAGTCTGTCAGCTTTCACCAAGCCACAGGAGAACACTATTAGGGTAATAAACACATCTGCTTCAGTTGTTGGTCTTTTTATATATGAAAAGAAAGCCTACAGCATCACTTCCTCTTCCTAAACTGCGTCATTGTAGTTTTATTTTTTTATTTTATTATTTTTACTTTTTGTGTAAAATTATTACAATTCACAAATTTTACCAAACAAAAGAACAGCAGTCTTTATTTTGTGTGATTGGTTTAAAGTAAAGTTAGTCATTGCTGTTTTTTCTTCTCAATTGTCTTCTCTATTTCTTAAGGAACAAAATAGCCCCGCACTCGACATCTCCTCAGAAGTCGCAGACGATTCAGAGGAATCGTCTAAAGAGAGCCCAATGAAGGTAAAATCCCTGACTTACTGAAGTAAACCTGCGCTATACAGGTGATAAATGGCATTGGACTATTTCTGTTTTCCAAAATTATTGTGTTTTTATTTGGCAAAGTAGATTTTCAAAACTTTTTTCGAAAACTCATTTTATGCCAAGACTTACATAGGACTTGCTTACAGTATCCTGTAGTATTTATACAAGACACAGCCTTCATTTGTGCGCCATTGTTTTCATTACTACACTATCCAACTGTGATTCAAAAAGAGAAACATTAGTCTGGATAGTAAGTGTTGACATGTAAATACTTAACATCTTAATAACGTGTAACATGGACATCAATGAAGTTTTCACGCCCGTCACTGTTGAACAGGTTGCATCGCCGGAGCCAGAAAGCAAATATGAATTAGCGGAAACAACCAACTCCTCATTACCACCTCAAGTCGGCCCTCGCTCCATGCCACCGCAGACCAGCCCCCCCTCCCTGCCTGAGATGGACTTCTTCCATTCAGATCCCTTTACTGACCGTAAGTCACAGATGTTAAGTTTATAGCAGAAAAATGAGGAGTCAGACTTCATGCTGAGGGTTCACGTGTTGATCGATTTCTCAGGTTCTGTCCTAATTCTTTTAGATTGTTTTTACAAAAGGGTTTTGGGTACTTATGGGTAATTATGTTATTAACTATGAATTTTTGATAGTCAAATCAATGTTTGGTGATCAAACTGAAGATGTTTTTTCTTTCTTCGTAGATGATCCATTTAAAGATGATCCTTTTGGAAAAGCAGATGTTGCAGGTAAATTTTTTAAGTCATACTCTTATCTGAAAGGGATTCACTGACAAACTAACCCCATTTCTGTAGATAAATTTCAAACAAATGCATCATTGTCTAGTGTACACGATGTCTAATCTGACAGGTGAGTATGCTTCGGCATTATCATCACTTATATTCCGTATCTGTTGCTGTTTTTGTTAAATCAGATCCATTTGGGGGAGATCCGTTCAAAGGCTCAGATCCCTTTGCTGCAGACTCTTTTTTCACACAGAACTCCAGCACTCACTTTGCCCCAGAGGATCCTTTCTCTGCCTCAGCTGACCTGTTTGGTACGACTACTAGCATGCCAGAACCAGACCTTTTTGCAGCCAAGCTGAATGATGCAGCAGCTGCACCAGCAGCTAGTCCTGATCCCTTCACCTCGAAACCTACCAACCCACCTCTATCAACCAAGGATCCATTCAGCTCCGCAGGGAGCAACAAAGCTGGGTCGGATCCGTTCGGAGGCAAAGTGAACGCCATGACGGAGGCAGATCCTTTTGGTTCTCAGGACGGAGGGACGGATCCCTTCAGCTGCTCTCCACCAAGTTCTGATCTGGCAGTGGTGAGTAGACCTTCTGTAAAATCTTCACTTCCAAAGTTATTTGGCATTCTTACTGAAAAAGACAGCCCTAAATGAAATGTATTTATTTTTTAATTATTATATAAAAAATCATCTTGGAAAGAAAGCCTTTAATAATTTAGTTATAAGCTGTCAAGTGTTAACATGATAGTAAGGAAAAGCCTTGTTTTAATAACAATTTTCTTATATACTCTAGGTATTGGTAGTATTAGAGATTATTGTTGTCGGCTTGACTGCAGCGTTTTATAATTGTTAGAACAGTAGAGAACAGTATTAAATTAGCGTTGTGAAATCAGTATAGACTGAAACACAAGTCAAATGAACTAAGGAAAACACTGTGATTTCTGTAGTAAGTCTAAATTTATCATACGTTAAGGTAAAATATTAAAATAGGTGATAATGTAAAGCACTTACTTTACATCTGCACACTGCAGAAATAATTGTATTTTAACCAAGTATTGTATTTATTTTATTTGTTAATTTTATTTTTTAATGTTCTGTTTTTAGAAGGACACAGCTGCAACCAATGACCCGTTTGCTCCAGGTGGTACTACAGTGAGCGCCAGCTCAGATCCAGGTACTTGTGGCATGGCGCCATCCTCTGGAGCAAGAAGCCACTGCAGCTGCTCAAACCTAAATGACTGACATGTTACATTGTACAAAATGCAGTATGCAGTAGTATGTGTGAGTGTCGCTACCTTCATACTGTATGTTCAGTCATTTTTTTATGTGTTTCAGATCCATTTGCTGCTGTGTTTGGTAATGAATCTTTTGGAGGGGGCTTTGCAGATTTCAGTGCCTTGTCAAAGGTAATTTTCAGAGTTCAGTAGCTTCACATACACAGTGCTGAAATGTCAGTTAGTATAGAGTGAAACGCACTCATATCAAGTCATAAATATTGACCGTCGGTTAAGTAGACGGAAGTAGAAACTCATGTCTGTAAAACCAGAGCATGAATTGACTCAAACTGGAACACTGTTGGTGACAGTGTTGTGGTATATGAGAGGAAACTGCTGGAATATGTGTATATAATTGTCCTCTAGGGAGAATTGTTTCTCTTAACTTAGCAATGTTTTCAGTTTATGTGCAATAATACGTCATGTGTAATATGTCAGGTGTGACAGGCACATAATTATTCAGTCACATCAAATTATTTCTGTATCTCTGTGCACCCATGCACTGGAGGTATCGTTCGCTGTGAAAGCACAATATGCTCATGAATGCTGCGGTTTGTCTTCGCAGCAACACTGTCAGCTTTTTTTGTTTTTGCAAATACCTGAATGAATGTATTTGAGTTTGTGTGAACCTTCTGTTTCAGTCAAGTGGTACTGATCAGTTCAGCATCAACAGTAAGAACCTTTTTCAGGAAGATACTCAGTCTGCCAGGGCTGATGTGCCCCCTGCATTGCCCCCAAAAACGGGTACACCAACTAGACCCCCTCCACCACCTCCAGGTCAGTACATATTAATCTTTCTGTGGGAAAGGGTGCACATCACTTGGTGATAACTGTTTCTTTTAGACATTTGGGGATGCATTAACAGTGTGTGCTATTTGAAATAAAACGTGTGCTCTCTGAACCTCACCTGCTCAGGTAAGAGATCGTCCCTCTCCAGAACAGAGTCCTCTGAGTCCTTCCATCGACGAGGGCACTTGCTCCCACAGGCTCCAGGAGACTTCTCCTCCTCCTCCTCCTCCTCCTCCTCCCTGCCTGCCAAGGATCCTTTAGCCGACCCCTTTGCCCCTTCCTCCCCTCCTCGTCACAACATACGGGAAGCTGACCGATTTGCCAGCTTTGACAAAGTGAGCACCTCCCTCTCAACCTCTCCCTCACCTCCACCTGACTCTCAGTAGACATCTTCTCTTCTCTGTTTTCCTGCTAATAAATCACATCTAGTTGTTCAATAAGGTTACAACCAAATCATGTCAGCTTTATGAATCATTCCATCCACTGCCAGTAAGAGTCCCTAAAGTAAACTAATCAGCTTATGTAAAGTTAATATCACAGCTTCTTGATGCCACATTTATGTTTATTTGATAACTGGACTATGTTCACACAACATGCTGAAGTGTATCAAATCTGATCCTTTTGCCCTAGAGTTTGTTCACAGTATCAGATCTTTTCGAATCCGATCTGCAACCATTCAATTCAGATCCAATCTTTGACAACATGACCACTGTCAGACTGGAAATCGTGTGTTTTTGCTTGGTCTGTATGTCTAAAACCTAAACATGCACAGATTTGTATTCTGTCATCAACTGACATTGGCATCTCATCATACAGTAAAAATAAATACAGAGAAGGGCAACAGTAGAGACGGCTGAATGCAGAAAAAGTGTAAAATTTGTTGGACGTGTGTAACTAAGAGGTTCTTGTGGAAAAATGACGTTGTTATCGTCACATTTCAGTTAAATTCGGTCAGTGTAGGACGACACCAGGGCTGGATACTTACATCACTTACAAACACAAAACATTAACATTAAAAGATTGGATCTAACTTAAAAATCAGACTTGAGCATTAAAACATGTGATGTGAACATAGCCTCGAACTAAGCTGATGCAAACTATTATATCCTCTATATTTCATTTGTTTTCTTGCATCCTGTCTGCTGCTGTGTATATTTTAGCTTTTTATTCTGAATTCTACGTGTCTTTGCCTTGTAAAGATAATACTTGAAAAAATATTTTGTTACTGACGCACTTAATTTAAGCCCTATGATTGAAGTTGCACTGTATTACTTTAAAATCTAATCCTATCAATTGTGATGCATAAATATATTAACTGTACAACATATTTGTAGTTAAAAAGTTCTGGCACAAGTTAATTGCACAGATCTGTGTTTATATACCAAGTCCCTTGTAATGATTGGCAGTGAATGGAGAGATAAGAAGCTGCTTGTATTTGGCTTTTCTTCGCCATCCCAACTCAGCAAACTGACATTACATCCTATGGTTATTCTAAAACAAAAATAAATATGTTCTGTTGTTTTTCCCAGTACATGCACCATAAACATTAAAAATTATCTCAGGTAAATTTTAAATTGGTGTGAACTGGTTTGATATGTTCAGCTGTGACGTATCAGTCGACCTTCACCATCTTAGACTTTCTCCAAAAACGTTTCTTTCTTTTTTTTTTTACAAACTTATTAATAAAATGTCTTTCAGAAAACAATTTGTAGCATCTAAACTGCACGATAGATGCCTTTTGATGAATGCTATTTTAGATATCAGTGTTGTTAATGCAGTGATTAAATTACTTCACTAAGAGGAACAAGGAAACCTACAGTTCCCTGTCTTTTTTTCTTATATGTGCGTATAGCTCTACGCCTAATATTCAGGATATAAAAGAAGTTAGTTGTTCTAGCGAACAGGAAAATGATAGATATTTGTCTAAACATAGGTTGTGACCCTCTGTTATTCTATCAAGACTTAAATTGGTAATAGTTTTAAAGTCCTCCTAGGCCTTTCATTTGTAATATTTCATATTCAAATGTACTGTCAAGCTTGAATTTGGGATGGATGACTTTAAAGACAGTGTTGATTCTAGTGCCTGCACCCGCATGTCTCTTGACCCCTGACCTGCATGCACTAACTGTGTGTGTTTGATTGACTGACTCTCACATTCACATCCCTGCCTCTGCCATTCCTCAAATCATTTTTGTTTCCTTTTGCACATACTGCTATTTATTTTTTCCACACATCCTTATTTATCTGTTCATCCATTCATTCCTTCACCTACCACTTTATTCAGCCCTTGTCTGGTCAGCAGTGCGCTGCAGAGAAACAGATCACCTGTATTCTCTCTCTCTGTGTGTCTTGTCAAATTTAAATAAAGTGTTGAATAACGGGCTCCATCTCTGGCCTCTATGTGCATAAATGCTACTCAAGTGCCACTAGAAGATGTTTTGCCTCCCAACCTCTCAAAGAACTGAAGAAGGCTTTCATTTGTGTTATAGTGAAACTAAATTGGAAAGGATGAAAATACAATTTACAGTATGGTGTGCTGTGGGAAATGTTGTGTAGAACTAAATGGGCTGAAACATGCAAAATCCACAGAATAATACTACGCATCTAATCACTTTCGTACCTGAAAGTAAAGGGGGAAAAAAGAGTTTTCTTTGAAAGGTCAGGAATAAAAAAAAAAAAATCAATCATGGTGTATCTGTACTTCACAGATGTCTGATTGCACTCGTATTCAAAGCAGCCGTGGGTTATATCTCCAAGTCATGAGTGCATGTTCTTAGCTTTGTAAAGTATATGTTTCTTAAATGTTCTCGTCATTCATGTGTTACGTACTGCGCACAAAAATCGTTTCTAAATATCTGTCTGTGACAACTTTCCTTTGCATGGGTGAATACACTGTAGATGACCTGTGACGTCTCGGTCTTTGAGAATAATGTTTAAACAGTGCAGGTCTGCTCTGCAAAGATTAACCAGCGTAATGTGAGTTCCCTTTGTGGTTGTCATTGCAAACCTTTTAAAAGGATGTGAGTTGGTCACATGGCAGAATTCGTGATCTTATTCTGTTGTAGTCACGAGTTTCCTCAAATCTGATACAGGACATATGAGCCGAGTGTGTCACGCGCACTTTGTGGTGATCTTTAATCCAGAGAAATTGAATTACATGATTAATCTTTTTTTATTTTTCCCTGGATTGGTTGTGTAGACAACAGATTTTATAAACAGAAGAACCGAATTTATAAACCAACTATAACAATAGTCAGTACACCATTCATTCATATTTTCTTTGCCCGACCTTATTGATGGTGACAGATTTGATCCCCTTGGGTGTTGATGACACCATTCATTTGTGTCACTTTTTGTCACTGTTCCCAGATGATCTTTCTGCTCTGAAGATGTTCAATATCTCTCTACATCTAGTTCACTCATGCAGCCTCGTATCAGCGCACTCCCACCTCTGTTTAAATGTCAAGACTATGTCGTCAATGTGGATGTCCTGGTCTTATCCAGCACAACCACAGTATTTTGGTCTGATGTGACCAAAGAATGTCCTGCCAGTAATTCATCAGGCTTCTTTTCCTAATCTTACAGTTATGTGAACTATGGATTTCTACTTGAACTCTTCAGAGGTTGACTTCATGCAGCGTCCTTCACATGGTCTGATCAGTCACTAAAACTCAAGTTTCCTTAGATGATTCCTGTGCCAACTCAGAAGCTTTTTCCTGTCTGGTTTTGCAGGGTGTGTAAATAGTGAATTCTTAATTTAAATTTTTTTAAGAGATGACCTTGTGAATAGATTTTCTGTAACTCACAGTTTCACGTTACTCTCGCAATCTGCTTTTTACTTGTTCAAGCATTACACAAAACTTAGGCCAAAATCTAGAAAGCTGTCCTGTTCATAGAAACATTTATAACTTATTCATAAAATTAGCCTTGATCGGAAATCACAGGTGTACTCAGTTTTGTTGCATTCAGGTTGTGTTTTGGGAGGTAATTTAAGCGAAGCTCTTTAATATTGTAGGAGTTAATTGTTATTAGCAGACTCTTAGCAAGTTTTCATCTTTAAGAATGTTTTAACTACGTACATATTTGTCTCCTTTCTTTGCACCTGTGTCTGCTTTCCCTCCCTTTGTGTGTGTGTGTTGTCTGTGTTCACGGAGTAGTATCCAACAGAGGAAGATATGATAGAGTGGGCAAAGCGCGAGAGCGAGCGAGAGGAAAAAGAACGACTTGCCAGACTCACCCAGCAGGAGCAAGAGGACCTGGAGCTGGCCATCGCTCTCAGCAAGTCTGAACTCTCCTGAGGAGTCATTTTTCACCTCCCTCTCCTCCTGCACCGGCTTGGCTCAGCTCGGCCTAGCCCAGAAAGCACCAAAGCAAAGTGGGGACTGTATAAGACTGATTCAGCAGCACCTGCTGACCCCATGAAGAGACTTTCTTAGAATAAACTCATCTCTGAATCTCTGTACACCTCTCTCCCCGGGCTGTTTTCACTGTTCACTTTTTCCATCCCGATGGTCTCTGTGGTTTCGTTTGAGGAAGAAGACCAAGATGGAGTGTTTGTTCTGAAGAGTTGATTGCAGTGGGTGTGGATTTAGAGATTGTCTAGTGTTAAAACTGTCATGCTACACGGGCTGCCACCTTAACTCTTCAGAATGTAATTTATTCAGAAGGATGAAATTCAAAGGACCTGTGTTTTTCCACTAACTCAAGCTCACTACACTTTATCAAATGTCTCTAGCTCCTAAATTTATATTGAGGATTTGATGAAAATCTGGTAGTTTATGATAGACATGCTAATTTTAAAGAGCCCAAAATTCTCAAGTTTGTTTCCTTAAAACTGTGAAAATTGAGGTTTTGGAGCCACTGTAACAAAATCTAAGCTTGTATCTTTAATGTAGTACTTTTCAAATAGTGACCAGTCCTTTACGACAGCAGAGATTTTCTTTCCTCAGCACAAAGTGACAGAATCCAACATTTCTTATATATTTCTCCTTATGGTGAAATGGATGGGAAGATTTATACTACAATGGAACAAATCCAGCACAGCTGCCACATTCAGCCTCTAAATACTATTATTTCTCCCAAACTATACTAATGCATTGCTTTGCCTGTCATCTGTTTATGTTTTTTTTTTTTAAGATACTAAAAGGAATCAAACTACATCCTTTACATGTAATAAAGCTAGACATGAATTTGCATTAAATCAGGACTCACTAGAACAAACTGCAAAAACCTAAACCTACATTAGAGTCCAACATTTAATAGCTGAAAGTTTAAAGTGCAGCTCTAAAGTGGTTATTTTGTTGTGCAAATACGACATAGATGACTTTAAATACTGAATATGTGTGAGTTGAACAGATACTTGTTGACCTGTTCTGTTTCTTCATACATTACATGAATTGTTTGTCCAGATTAAGCCGCATCCTCCTCAGTGGGAGACCAGAGGTCAGGATCAGGCATGGAGCAGTCGTCTTAAAGCAGCGTCTTGCTCGTTGAAAGTTTTCTCGGATGCTTGTTGGGAATTTTTTTTTAAATCAAGATGTGTACTAAAAACTTCCTCAAGCAGTCGATCATTTCACAGGTTTCACAGCAGGTCCCAGGTGCCTCTGTTGGTGCCTCTGTTGGTGCTTCTTTTGGTAGCATCCGTATGGACTTACTTTTCCTAACCGGATTTCAGAGTGTTAGACAACATCAGTACAAGTTGAGTGTCTCAGCGTTATTTATTTGGGCTCCTCAAGCTCTGTGCGTATTTAACTTGCAAAACACCTGCTGGTGTTGTGAGGAGAAAGGCTCCTGTTGCACTGCATCCTCACGCCTGTTAACATCCGCACAGCAGTTGGCTGGTTGTGATTCTTCTTGTGTAATTTTGTGTTTCTCTGAGAAAATCAGCATTTTTATGTTATTTAACACCGAGTGTTAAACTGTGAGAGAGGGTTTCTGAGAAGGGAAGGCCTGATTGGAGAGCAGTAGACCTGAGCTAATTTCTCACCAAACATTGCACAACACGTTAAGTTCCTTTATGTTCTGACTTTTTCTGTTTGAGTTTAAACTGAGCAGCATCATGTAATGTACTCTTCTCATGTTTAACCAGTTTACTGTCTGAGCACTTCCTGCTGAGTGCACAATCTCATTGCAGTTCATGTTTATTGTAAATATAGGAAAGCAGGAGTCATCTTTCTGCTTTTCAGCCTGGTCTTCTTGTCATCCCGCAGTTTTGTTCTCTCACATCTGAAGAACACCAGACACTTTAATGTCATTTGTACAGACTCCTTAAATTGGACAAATTAAGAACCACTTGTGTGTATTGGCTTACCCATGAAAGCTTTTTAAACCTCAAGCTAAATGTATTTTATTTTGTAATTTCTAACATGTAAAATCAATAATGGGAGTTTGGCCAGAACATGTAATGCATTAAATTGTACCAGAATAAATATTAAAAGTGTAGTTTTGCAGTTTGTATATTTTTACATCATCACCACTGATACGGTTGTTTGTTTAATGTAAAGGGTTCGTCAAAGAGAAAACAGGTATACTTCCTGAAATCAGAAATGCTGAGAATGAAATAAAGTTTGTGTCACCCAATGGGAGCTTTTACAAGGGAGGGTCCAGTTGCATTATGGGAAATGTAGGATGTGATTTGGATGTTTCACCTGTACGTGTTTTTCGTATTCATTATAAGTTACATCAAACAGCCAGTTTAACATTCATGAGTCATTTTTATATGTAGTTTATTACAGATAGTCTTATGTGTTTGTGCAAACTATGCTTGTTATTTGGCTAAAATCGCAGCTTAAAAGTTTATTCTTGACTGGAAAAAAAAAATCCACCTCTCAGTTCTGCCTTTAGGTGTTAGGTAAAAGTGTAGTTGTGAAGCTGTAAGTGCAGGGATGGTTGAATATCTGAGTGTGGAGGGCGTTAGGACCGTGCAGCCAGACTCTGCAGCAACTAGGCTTCATTCCTGCGAATTTAAATAGGAAAGTCATCACTGTGATGAGAGCAACACACCTTTGTACGGCAGGAAGGAGGAGGACACACACGCACAGAGCAGCAGTGTGATTTCAGTGTGACTGCTCCTCTCCTCTCCTGTCTGTCTGAGTCCCTCCATGCCCGCTGTGTAAACCTGCTCTGTCCGGGATATTCTGTTGTTTCGCTGTGGAATGAGTTTTATCACCAACTGGAGACGAAGTATGAAGAAAAACGACAGCAAAAAGTGAGTAGAAAGGAAATGTTCTAGAAATCAGTGTATGTCCTGGTCCTGTCGGTGTTTTTCATGTGGCTAGCAGCACCATTCACTGCTACTTTATGTTCATCATAGTGCGCTAGATCTGTGCGCCGGTTCTGTTATCATCCCGCTGACAACATGACACTGATAGACAGTGTAGACCACACACACTTCCCCCTGCGGGACAACGAAGTCTGACACATAATAAAACCACAGCAAACGTTTTACCAGTGCGAGCCAGTAGGAAAATGCTGGAGATTACGCTGCGTCTTTTTCTGACTTGGTGTGGTCAAAATCTGAGTCTGACTTACTTAACTCATCCCTCTAATTTAAACTGGCACTGGATAAAATAAAACGTGCGCCAGTGTTTCTGATGCTGTGTGTACTTGTGTGTGTTTTGTTGTGTCCTTTCTTTCTTCCTGTTTTGTCTGCTGAAATCATGTCTGTCTTGCAACAAGGATCTAGATTTGAATGATATGTACCTAACTAAATAACAGCTATAACGATGAATAATGTTAATTCTCTCTTAGTCAGTAGGCTGTGTATGTTTGTTTATGCCTCTTTAGTCCTCGCTCACAGCTTCAGTTCAGACTTTCAGGATCCTAACATCTTGTCACCACCATGGGAGCCATTCTTACGTTCTCTCTAAGTTGACCTTTGACTTCTTCACAGGGATGCCGAGCAGGCTCCAGACACCCTGGACAGCCCTGACTCCCCGAGCCGGTACGTTCACATTGTGAACACAGTCTATTAATCCTACAGTAAAAAACAATTGGCAGCGTCACACAGACACGGTATACTGTATAAATCCAGACACACTGAGTCATGCACATGTTTCTTTCCCACAGCTTGTCCATCATAAATAGTCCAGATCTAGATCCTGTCATCACAGACTTCAGGTAAGAGTCTAAATAGAAAACATCTGAATGACATATGTTCAAGTAAACAAACAAACAAAATAGAGAAATGCATGTTCACTGTTGAGATAAAGATCATCAAAAGCTCAGTGGTTTTAATGCAGCTTCTCCTAATGTTCCACCGTATCAATTATGCAGACAGTGAACCTGAGAATAACAATTGTGCCTGTCAACTTATGACTGAGTGACTGTGTTGCTTGTTCCGCAGTGTAATCCTGCGTTATGTGTCAGGACTTGTAAATGATTTATGAGCAGTCTGAGGAAGAGGATAACTGTGCCAGCGTATATCTGAGGCAGGGAATTAAAGGAGAAGATCGTGGATGATCAGTAAAAACTGAATGGAAGTTAATTTTCAACAAACAGAATTAGTATGTGGAGAAATATCCTCCATAATTCATTGCCAAGAAATACGTGGCCTGGGAGTGTCCACATATATCACTTCTGTGTTTCTATGGCTTTCACGATCATGTTCCTTGAACAAAAGCTGCCTTTTCAGCGGGTTTTCATCCCCAGAGATTACTCTCTTTTCTCTAAACAGCCTCAATTTTGTCCCACTGTTTCAGGTTACAGCTACCGGACAACAATGATGCTCTGGAATCAACAAATCCATCAAACGGGTAAGAAAGTAGAACAAACACTGACTCATCACATCAGAAAATAAAGGTTCTCACACTACTTCTTCATTTTCATTATCTGAGAGTGGGGGATGTCTAGTTGCACTGGAGAACAACATAAATCTTAAATGTTTTTTTTTAGACGGTAATGACAAAATGTCTTGGTAGCTTCTTTGTATAAATAATTTCACACTATGTGTCTACTGACTTTATGCAGGTTTGATTAAATGTACGTTATTGTTGCTGCTGCTAACTAAGTTAAGATTACGTCACTTAAAGACAAAGTTTGTCACACAGGAAGCTGCTTTCGAGAAAATGATTTAATTATTTAAGTATTTTGGTATCTACACTGTTTGTGGAGTCTACTGCAAATGCTTTGGATCATTTACTGTTCTGTGTTAAATAAAAAAAGTAGAGATTTGTATATTGGTAGATTACATAAAATAAAGCCTAAATGATTTGAAATGACAATCACCCACACAGAGGCAATTAAGCCTTCTTTTTTTTTTTTTACAACCGTCTATAAACACAGATGGATTTTCCCTCATATTTTTTGTTGGGCAAAGTGCTTTGCTTTTGCATTTTTATGGGCTGCTGTGGGGGAGAAAAATGCTGTGTGATATAAGTTAGCACTACTATTGTGCTTTTATGTGAGCCAAAGAGCCCAGCAGTAAGATGATTGTTAGAATAATAAGTAACACTGACCTGGAAGAACACAGATATCATTCTTATACCCTAAAGCAGTGAGGAGTAACAACAAGTAAATCATTTTCTATAAACTTGTATAAAACAGCAGAGGATTGGTTTGCGGGAGTAGTAGATTCATATTGTCCTGGATGTTTAAACTCTGTTTAATCCAAACCAGGTGAGTTTTGAGATGAAACGGTTACTTTCTCAATCAGTTAGCTGATTCACAGACAATTAAGTGCCAAGTATTTCATAATCAGTTTGTCATTTTTCAAACACGAATACCAAACAGTTGCAGTTTGCTATTTTTTCTTCCTCTCGTTTAATAGTATACTTAAGGTGTCTTTAGGTTTTGGACTGTTGTTAACAAAAACAACAATCTGACATGTCATCTTGGGTGTTGGATGCATTTTAAAGCTATTTTCTAGCATAAAGCAAACAATACATACGTAATAGTAATTTGATTACTGTGAAATCCAAAAACCTTCGAGCAAAGCGATTTTAAACCTTCACTACACAAAACAAGACTGACTGAGCACTAGACACACATTTGTTCTCAGTGTGCTTTGTTATAATCTCAGTGAATTTCAGGTGCAGTTTGTACTGTTGACAATGATCCTTCTTCTGTTCGAAGTGTGTCAGCAGCCATGACGGCCAGCAAGCCTAAATAGCAGCAGCCCTTTAAACTAGTCAAATGTGGTAGTCGTAGTCATATGTGGGTCAAGTCTGTCCTCTCTCCTTTTTCTACTTTTATGTACTTGTGCTCAGTTTATGGTGTTTGATCGCCATAAGCATCTCTTCCCTCGTCTCTCCTGGCACTACGTCTATATTTCCTTCATGATTTCACAGGTCTTCTGCACCCACAGTACGAGCTGCTGTGCTGCATCTAAGTCTTCTATTTCCGGAAGCCTCTGGTCGCTGCAGTGTTTAGTCTCTGCCACTGCAGCAGACCGGACCAGCTGAGATCCTCAGTAGCGCTCTCTTTTTTTTTTTTTTTCATCTCTTAAACCCACACTTCGCTGTTTCACCTGAGGCACAGGAAAGCGTGGCAGTTTTTGTGTGACGTGAGTGAACGAAGGCCTCATGATTGTGACATGGTTGGTTCTGTTCGCTATCATTCTCCCTTTCCTCCAAGATGTTTTGGTAGTTGTACATCTTGTATAAAAACCCTCAGGCCTTGAGTCGTGGGCATTCAGCCTCGCCCCTGGTTTAGTGTTAACCAATTGCAGCAGAGACTGCAGTGTGTGATGATCGGAAGAGGTGGGACAGGCTTTTGTGTGTGTGTGTGTGTGTGTGTGTGTGTGTGTGTGTGTGTGTGTGTGTGTGTGTGTGTGTGTGTGTGTGT
>JAUYWH010000020.1:11362234-11413993 GCA_034779795.1 Ctenopoma multispine | reverse complement strand
TTTTTACAAACCGTAATTACGGACAAACATCAGTTTACGCACAGATCTTTTTTACACACGCACAAAATCATTGTGGCAGTGATTTGATCCCATAGGAAACTGCTGGTCATATAGTGAACACAGGAGTCACCCGCATATCATTATGCAGACTCACCAGTGTGTGTGTCTGTGTGACAGATTGGGACAGACAGGTTTACAGTTCCTCTGAGTTTCTAATGGGCAGCACTGTAACGTGAATACTGTCTCGTCATTGTTGTTATCCACATTAGTTGTAGGTGTGTTCTGCATTCATCTGCTAACGTTCCTGGACGACTATCTGCGTCCCAGCTGCTGAATGTAAAGGGGGAACAATCATGTCATGCTCATGTGGTTAGTATGGTGGCCTACAGCTGAATTTCACAAGATCAAAGAAAAATGTTAATCAGACTTTCAGCGTTCAACATGTGATCAATGCAGAAATATTTGCCATTATTTGAATCATTTCATTGTAAAAATTAGTATTAAAAGCAAACAAAATGAATGAATGAATGAAAACAGTAGAATTTTACATAACAAACATATTAATAATAACCCTGAAGAAAGAGGTGACATTAGCGTAATAGATAGACTATATTCCTAATTCATTAGTTCTTTTCATGATGGTGACTGTATTTTTTGGATGCTGTGTGCTCTTCTCACCCTGAGGGAAGGAAATGAAACATTCATTTATACAGATCCATCAGTACAGTGCTGATTCTCAGTCATGACTTCTGCTCACTTTGGCCAAGTTAGACTATACACTCGTCATGTGAGGGTCACATGCTCTGTGTAATGAACTCTGAATACACAGTGACTTTGTCAACAGCCATCAGGAGGTAACACAAAGACACCTTACATCACAGCGTTGCGTTTAGGAGAGGATACATTCTGAGGCATCTGTTCTTTGCCTAAAGAATGATTCTGTTCCCTTTGTTAGTTTTTCTTTTATAAAAAAAAGTGTGGGCTTTGCATGTTCTCCCTGTGTCATCCAAAGACATGCACGTTAGGTTAATTAGTGCCTCTAAATTGCCCATAGGTGTGAATGTGACTGTGAATGTTTGTGTGTCTCTATATGTCAGTCCTGTGATAGACTGCAGACCTGCTCAGAGTGTACCCCGCCTCTCACCCAATGATGTATGATGATAGGCTTCAGCACTTTTGTGACCCTTAAGAGGACATGTAGTTAGGATGATGGATGGATGAATAGTTGTGCCATTTGTAGTGTAGTTTTTACTGATTCCTCCTGTAATGCAAATAGCAACAACATTAGCCAAGCACTCACTCTCTCGAGTCAATTTGCTTGTCTGGCTCTCAGTGACTGTTTCGCTTCTTTTGTGAAGAAGAGGAGCGGAAAGGATTTAAATATACAAAGAGACCTGATACTAAGACCATATTTTTTTCTGTTGTAGGTCAGTGTTTAAAGGCTGTTCTTACTGCTGTAAATACAAACGGGGTCACACACAAAGAGAGATAAATGGGGAGGTTGGCAGAGTGAGGTCATTTTAATCAATTTTGAATTTTATAGGAAGTCTATAAAACATTAGGGAATGTTTATGTTACCAGACTGCTGAAACAGCCTTTGACCAATGGCTAAACATAAAGAAAGAAAATTAAATCAGATTTCTCAGACTTTACAGCTATATCAAATCAAATATATGTCAGTTGTAGTATTTGTTTAATTTAGCCATGGTGATTTTTTTTTTGAGTGATCACAAATGCTCTCTTAGATAAGAAAACGTCAGACCCTCATCTCGGCCTGTTTATAAGTCAACACATTCAGGAGTTTTCACCCTCGTCATCAGCATTATGTGTTTGTTTTGGTTCTGCAGGTGCTCGCGGTCAGACCTGTCTCTGGCTCTGGGGGACTGCATGGCTGCCTTGGACATGTTTCTGCAAAACGACTTTGAGGAGGCACAGGCTCGGCTCAGATGCAGGTACAGTGAGATGATAAGCCCAACATGCTATCCTAACATAGCTGCCGTGGAGCTCAGATCCACCTGCAGACAAAAATATAATGAATGCGTGACAAACAGCTGACTTTGTGCCTGTAAGCAACTGTATTTTTTGAGTTCGGGGTGTTTTTTCAGAAGAACCTGTGTTTACGCATGACAGTTACAGTAGGAAAAGCCCAGGTATTAATAATAAAATGAATGACTTCTGAATTCCACTGAGTTTTTTGGAGCATTGTTCATGCTGCATTTCTGTCACACTGCTCATGATTTACATGTAATTTGAACAAAGCCATTATTAGCATTATTTGTAACACCTGTATTTTTACTTTAGTTTTTACTTTAGTCGCTATTATTTGTTAATGTACGTCAGGGCTGCCTATTAGACGTTTCTTTGGCCGTATGTTTTACATGATTAACAAGCTGCTTTGAGTTACATTCACAATCACAAACCTTCCTTAGACTTACGCCCTCCTTAGTGTTTGGTACTGCAACATAGTGCCATCAAGTTACTCTTTTGTTCACAGCTTATTCTCTGTTTTATTATCAGAATGTTTGTTAGACTGACTGATTTTTTTATTTTTTATTTTATTTCATTCACAAATAAAGACAGTACATTTTACAAGAACGAAACAAAAACAAGTGTAAGACAAACAACACAAAAGACAAGACTTATGTTACCTATGTGCAGTGTGTGTGTTTCTATTGGTGTAGTGTATGCCAGAGAATGGTTAGGCGGGGTGGTGGGTAGGCAGCAAGCAGAGAAGATAAGACTGACACCATCATTATCCTCCCTTTATCTTCTCCTTGGGGCTGTGGGACACTCCATAGCCCCAGTCTTTGTTACAATACCAGATTACATACATTGAGACAGAAGCACCCCTCCCATCATCCTGTACTCTTTTTGTTATTATTCTGATTCCGTACATGTTCAAAAAGTTCAGATTGGTGTAATTAGTTAGATTTTTTTAGCTTAGACTTTCATTGCAACATTACATAATTATTTTGTTGCCAGGTGGTTGCCCTCGTGTCGTAAACATAAAATGTTTCAGTATTTAAGTCACGATTTGTGAAATATTCCAGCTCAGAGAAAGATCTGTCTTAATCCTTACTGACAACACCTCTTGCTGCTGCTGCTGCTGTACCACTTCAGCTCGGTAGCTCGGTGGGTGTCTAGATATTCTTCCCACAGCTCTGCTTGGGCTGTTGCTCCCTCTTTCAGTTGTTGAAGTGTATCTGAACTGACAAAGGTTGTGAGTGGTTTTAGCTGCTTTGAGCCCAGATGGTTGGATTTGACAGAGTATTATTGTCAGATATCAGTGCTTATTAAAACCAGGGATTGTGGCATGGCATATCTAACATATAACAGGAATTGCATGAATATATGGCCAGATCCATCAATATGTGTATAATATAATATAATCATCTCGTCTTTAAATGTATTATTAGGTGTTGTTTAACACTGAGATTTCTTTGATCAGTTTCTCCTCTCCACTTCCTATAGCTGTTCTGACGCAGTTATATACGAGCAAGGGTAAAACAGAGTTTCTGCAGCGCATGCACACTCACACACTTAAAAGTAAATCACAGGTGAGATTCTTTCAGAGAGCTTTAATGACCTGTGCAGTTTTAATTAATCATATGCCAATTTTACCACCATGTTCCACTTTATGGCCAAAGACAGCTGGCGCTTTTCCCAGCATGCACTGAGAGGAAGACAGGGCTAGCCATCATGGGGTTAATGATCTCAGTCTAATATCTAGGTGCAGTTTAATGTGTCATATCCACATGGTGCCAAGTCACTGTGTCAAGATACTGAAATATGCATTAAGCATATGTCTCACTGAAAGTGGGTGTTTTTGAGTCACTGAAGCATCGACCGTCACCATGGGGAACATGATCCTGATGAAAAGTGTGACTGTATAATCTTTTGATGGATATTGAGTCTTTTTTATCACCCTGATCTTAAGGCATAGTTCAGATTTTCTGAGACATTTGAGTTAGTCAATGATGAGGGAGAGGAAGCTAATGTGCAGCTGTAGCTCAGTTGGTACCTTCTATTGGTTTTGTAGTCCCAGCTATTGCCCATGCATCTTTAAATTACTTAACATTACTAGGACTACTTTTGTAAATTTGAGGTGCAAGCTATATGTGAGCTGTAGTGAAGGATCTAAAGCAGATTCGTCTACAACAATGAAGAAACATGCCTGCTAAAAACCCAGTCACATGTGTTTTTGTTTCGTGGAGGTTTCTAACGGTGGGGTTTATCTGCCAGCTCTCTGTTCATACATGCCACCCAGCCAAGCACAGCCAAAACAGTGCAGTCTTTCCTGATGTTCTGCTCTGCTGTTCCCTGCAGCTGTAGCAGGGAGTAGGTGCAGGAGGCGTAAAGCAAATGTATCACCTATAGCTACAACACAACAACAACAACAAAGGTTTCACTATTTTTCAAAGGCTGTTGTCTTATTTGAGAACTTTTGCACTGTTTCAATAATAATGTAGTGAACCTCTCACCATTGCTGTACTTCCTTCTTGTTACTCATATGTGCAGAACAAAATACCAAGCATGCTCACACATGAATTTTTGAGAAAGTACAGGACAGCTCCTCCTTTGCATCATTGTGGTGAAAAAATGCAGGAGGCCGAGCTTTAGTGGTGTCACAGTGCTGCTGAAGGCTGCTGAGCTTGGAGATAATGCCGACTGGAAACTATCTGAGTTGTTCTGTGAAATATTCGAAATTCTCAACCACTTTCAGCACAACTGCAAGAGATTCTGTTTACCTCACAGCTCCATATTAAAAGGTTTCTCAGCTTGAGTTTGGGCAGTTGCATTATACAAGTAACACAATGGAAATGTAAAGCAGGCAAATATATCTGCTTCCCAGTGTCTACGGCCACTTTTACTGACTGTCTGCTGTTTCTTTCTGGTTTTTTTGCTGAGTCAGCATTTTCTGCCATTTGGTCACTGACTTAGAATTAATAACAGATTTGTTTACATGAAGAGTTGAATTGCTGCAAAAACTTTTTATTAAATGACAAAACCCTGATTTATTGCCACAATTTCTCGAGTCACATGGATAATAATATGTGTCTGTAAAATTTATTGAAGTCATGATCAACATATGTTTGTCTGTGTTTACACTCTATTTCCATGGGCAGGGAAATCTGTTTATGCAAATATAACTTATGTGGCTGTGAAAGACGTCTGGTTTGAACTCTGTGCTGGTCAGATCAGTTTGTCTGTCACACAGCAGTGAAATGTCGTGTATGCAGACTGACAGCATTCCTCTCTACACACCCCTGCCTTTATGTTTTACCAAAATTATTCCGCCACGTCTTTGTGTGTGTATGTGTGTAATATCAGCACGAACATATAATATATAGGTAAAAAAAGGTATATAAAGATATTTATACCATCAATCAATGCTCATCAGTCCTATATGTCTTTGTTGTTCTATTCTTTTGTATAATTATATTTAAGTAATTAGTTTTAATAATGGTTTAGAACTCTTGAAACAAACTTGTTTTTAAACTGGAACAACAAGTACATCTGCTGGAAAAACGTGTGCCACGCTGTCATCCCTGCTGCTCAAACTTTCAATTCCTCCTTCATCACTTTGAAACCTGTAAGAAAAACTCCTATCAAACACAAGCTGTGATGTTAAACACGAACAACCGCTAGTATAAATAGACGCTGCTCTTTCTGTGAAGTCGTGTGGTTTTAGTATTCAGTCACACAACTGTTCTTAGAAAGACTCGATTATCAGACTACAGCTTTTTGTGTTCTGAGCCCACGTTGTTCCTCCTTGAGTGACATCTGTATGAAACGTTCTCTCCCATCTTCACAATTTCTCTGAGCACATTATCCATCTGAAACAATCATTTATTTTTTTCATGCCAGCGTAGTATCACTGAAAACCTATACTGTCTTTTTTTACAGAACTAAAGACAGCATGTACCACGCCCTGACGTACGCCACCATCCTGGAGATGCAGGCTATGATGACCTTTGACCCCCAACACATTTTGGCTGCAGGGAACACCATGAAGGAGGCTCAAGCTATCTGTCAGCGGTGAGCCTTACCCACAGCACCATGGTGGTATATAACGGACCAGCTGATAAACTGTGACAGAGGAGTTTTTAATCCCTCTCTAGGTCGATTTTAGAAAATCTAATTCTCTGGTGATTAAAGTGATGCTGCTGACTCAGGCTTGCAGAAAATAATGTTGTCTTTCGACCAACAACTTGAAACATCATAAAAAAACGCACAACCTCCTGATATCATTGTGACTTACTGACCTGAAGAATGTCACAGCTGCCTGTCACAGTTTGTCCTGGTGCTCCTGTGAGAATCTGTCATGGATCACAGCAGATAGATCTAATTAGCCCACTCTGATAATTGGACACTCTTCTTCAGACTGATCTGATCTAAAGTCAGCGCTGCAGTTTTCCTTTCTAATGTTGTGACTGCTGCTAGGTAAAATAATGCACGGTCAGCACATTTTGGTAACTTCACTACTCAGCATCCTGTCTTTTGCTGGAAAGAGGCTGAGTCACTGATTTGCAGAGAAACAAGATAAGCAAAGAAATACAGCATGGTGCAAGACTGCTGAAACATAAGCCCTAAGATTTTCAATGGAACAAAGACACTAATAACTGACAATGTTTTTCTGCTCTGTCTGTCAGGTACCGCAAGAAGTCAAGCTTTTCCAAAAACTTCACAGAAGGTCAGTAAAGCCTGAATTGACAAGATGAGTAAAACAAGTTTCAGTTGTGTTTGAATGTGTGAGTACTTAAGTACAGTGAGTTAAAAGTAAGGACAACTAGGTTGAATCTTTCCTTATAGTGTGTGCATGTGCAGTCATGTTAAAGTACTATTTGTGTGTGTCTGTGTTTGTGTGTATATGTATTTGTATGTGTGTTTGACTATGACGCTGCAGCCCTTGAGCTCTGCTGAGCTTTCAGGCTGTCTGATCGAAGATAACTGTGACATAATCATTTTCACCTCAGAGGAACTCCACGCTGAAGTTTGCTACGCCGAGTGTCTCCTGCAGAGGGCAGCGCTCACCTTCCTTCAGGTCAGAGTGAGGTTTCACAGAACAGCCTGTGACACTGAAATCTGGCACCACTGATCAATGTAGCCTATGTTTTATTGAAACAGAATTTCCTTTTTTTTTCTGTCTTCCTCTTTTGCTCGTTCTCTGCTCAGGATGAAAACATGATCAGTTTCATCAAAGGGGGAATCAAAGTGAGGAACAGTTACCAGACATACAAGTAAGAATCAACTGAGAATGTCCTCTTTTGCATTTGTCAAACCTTTGTTAGTTTTTGATAATTTTAAATATTTTTTCTGTCTTCCTCATTATGTTAATTATTTCCTGGTATCTTTATATTACAGAGAACTCCACACTGTTCTCCAGTCAGCTGGATACACTCATGGTGACAACCACGGCCATTTTGAGGGTGGTGTTAAATTGGGAGTAGGAGCCTTTAATTTAGTAAGTAGAATGCTGTTTTTTTGCTTTTGTAATCGAACATTGGTTCAAAGATACTTGAACTGTGGTATAAAGCATTTCCAATTTCCCATTTCCAGTCTGTTAATTTATGATTGTTTTGATTAATGTAACTTTAATATTCAGTATCACCTGGTGTTACTGGACATTTGCAAATCTATCTGTGATTGTGATTTAATTTACTTGCAGTGTAACCTTCGTAGAACAAAACCTCTATAATTACTTGTACTGCCCGTGTAGGCCCGTAAACACAATGTTTAGGAAGTTCCAGATTATTTCCCTGAACACTGTAATAATAAAGAAAGTACCCTGTAATCTTGCTGCAAGCTTCTCACTTCCACTTCTTGCCTACTTCCTGCAGATGATTTCCATGTTGCCCACGAGGACACTTAAGCTGCTAGAGTTTGTCGGATTCTCTGGTAATAAGGTGCGTTCTGCTGTCAAGTGAGATCTTTTTATGGTTGACAGGAGTGTAACAACTTGTTAAGTGAGATATACCTTATCTGACTGGAGATGCTACATCATATCTGTTATTAACACATTAAAAACTGTGTCAATCATGACGTGTATGTGTGATTTCAGTTTCACTAATCAATTTATTCACAGGAAATCTTTTTAATTCAAACTACGGATGTGTGTGATTGTGTCTGTTCATGCAGGAGTTTGGTCTCCAGCAGCTTCAGGAGGGATCCGCAGAAAGCACGTTCAGGTCTTTCCTTTGTAACATGCTGCTGCTCTGTTATCACACTTTCATGAGTTTCATACTAGGTGAGGAGTGAGACACACAAACATGTGTTTGCACATGTAGCTGCGACCAACTACAAACACAGACCAGGATCTTACAGTTGGGTTTGTTTTGTTTGTGTCTTGCAGGAACTGGAGAAGGAGATGTTGAAGATGCAGAGAAACTGCTGCAGCCATATATCAAAAAATACCCTAAGGTTTGCCATGATTTAATGTTTATTTTTTTTACTTTCAATGTTAAACACATCATTTTATGTTTAATGCTCCTAAACATACTTCAGTGTGTTGCTGTTTTTTTTTTCTTGTAGGGATCCATCTTCCTGTTCTTTGCTGGTCGAATAGAGGAGATCAAAGGCAACTTGGATGCTGTCAGTCCTTGTCATTTCTTTGCCCTGAAAAATAACACACACACTCACAACTTAACCACAACAGCGTTTTAGCATTGGACCCAAGGACTGCTCGTGTATTTTAATTTCTGTTGGTCATGCTACTAACTGACACTGTCAATTTTATCTTGCAAAGCAGTTCAAACAGTTAAGTCTGTCAGTTTATTGTGTTACAGTGTTGATACTTAATTGAGCTTTATTCCAATTGAAAGACATCACCCAAGACAGAAAAATTGCAGTAGCCTAGATCTAGTGCACATAGCATGTGGAATAGCTGCACTTTGGGCTCTTTTGCTTACATATTAAACAACAATAAATGTCAAATAAATCATATAAACTCTGTATGTCAGGATTAAAATTTTGCTAGATGGGTTTATGATTACATTTTTAAATGGAAACCATTTAATTGCTAATATTATATGTTTAAATTTTTTTTTCAAATACGTTGCAGTAGCAACAGACAAACTTTTAACATATAACAAGACATACAGTATTAGTCCATAAAATCTGTCACTGATCTATCATCTGTTATGTCACTTATTATAATTGAACATGCATCCATTGATAAAATACGTTTAAACCTTTAAGTTGAGCTTTCTCTTTCCAGTACACATAATGCTTAACATCATTATTATTATTGCACAAGCCATGTCAAAAATACATTTACATTAATAATTTGTAAGATGTAATTTGTGTTGAGTTGCTCACTAGATATGAACTCAGTTCACACTGAATATAAAAAAGAGAGATCTCTTTGTTCCCAGGCTATAAGACGCTTCGAGGAGTGTTGTGAGGCTCAGCAGCAGTGGAAACAGTTTCACCACATGTGTTACTGGGAACTGATGTGGTGCTTCACATACAAGAGACACTGGAAGATGGCCTACTTCTACGCTGACCTTCTCAGCAAGGAGAACTCGTGGTCTAAGGTGAATAAAATGAGCAAATCTGCTTATATCAGTTCACTGGAAAACATATCTTCAAATAGAAAAATTACCACCAGTGGGCATGTTATAGCAGCCTAGTGGTTATGACGCACATCTTACACAGAAATGTGCCTTCTTTGGAAACCAGTGCCTCCCTCACCCTGAGAGCGTATAGTCAGCAGCTTTTAGAGACTGAAAATAAAACATGTCTTCAAACCAAACTGAACATCAAGAGTGGATTGGATTTCTGGTGCTCTAGTCTGTCTGTAAATGCTACACAATCAGCTCAGCTCATTTGAGAAAAGAAAGATTGGGTTCTCTCTTTCAGGCTACCTATGCGTATATGAAAGCAGCCTACCTCAGCATGCTGACCAAGGATGATTGCCTAACCTTTGGGGAGACTGCGCTCACACTGTTCAGGTATTAACTAAAAACCGAAACTGCTCATAGCAACCACAGTGAATCAGAGATGATTTAGTGTGACAGGTATACAATCTATGAAATCATAACCTCTTGCATCATACTTCAGGCAGGTTCCAGCACTAAAGCAGAAAATTGCTGGCAAGTCTTTACCAACAGAGAAGTTTGCTATAAGAAAAGCCCGTCGCTACCTCACAGAAGACCCCTTTGCACTTCCTGCTCCTCCACTGGTCAGTACTGGATGAGGCCTTCTTTGGTTTGATTTACAGAGGTAGATGCAGACATTTCAATACAGTGTTTTTTGTGCACCTTTTGTGCATCTTTACCTCCCTTTGTCTCAGGTTAAAGCTAGGTGTCATTTTGTCTGCTGTTAGATGGTGCAGGCGTCAGACTTGATCCCTACCATCATCCTGATTAATGGTCATTGCTTGTGTGAAACAGAATGAAGGACCTGTCTTGATTTACTCAACCAATACAGCCTCAGTAGAGATCTCTACCTGTGTTCACATAACTGAACAATAAAACAAAAAATAACACACAGACAAAATGTTTACCCATACGTGTGAAACTGTGCTGCTAGTTTGTTTTCCGTAATGTATGTGACTTTGTGTGTTGTGTAGGAGATGATGTACATCTGGAATGGCTATACAGTCATCGGAAAACACAAAGACCTAACTGAGGGCATGCTGAAAACACTAGATGAAGCACAGGCTAAACTCGAGAGCAGCCCAAGTACGCAAAACTGTTTACCCTTTTAAAAGATTAGTGCCATGGATAAAAACTAGATTCACTGACTGCTACATTGACTTTATTTTTTTTTTTTATTTTAGCATCTCTAAAGAATTATATAAACATGCTAACACACTCATTTTGAATGTTAATAGTAGTTTGATTTATTCTGTAACTGTCCTGTTGTATGTTTGTCAGGGAATGATTTCACCATAGATGATCAGTGTCTGCTGAGCCTACTGAAGGGACTCTGTCTCAAACACCTAGGGCACCAAGAGGAGGCCGAACACTACTTTACTCTTGTACTCTGCAAGTAAGCCTCTCTCAGTACACAGACATGTACAGTATATGCATACATAATATACACATATGCACTTGTTTCTGGGAGTTTGTTATCATTAGTTAGTCTGATGCTATTTGTTGTGCATCTTCTGGTTAGGAAACACAGTTCTGATAAAAAAAACTCTCAAGAGTTGAAGGAAATCTATATTTTCTTTCACTCCAACATAACCACTATGTCTTGGCATTATCTGCAGTGAGAGTCAAATTAAGTATGATCACTACCTGGTTCCTAATGCCCTGCTGGAGCATGGTCTGCTGTGTCTGGAGCAAGGCAGAAAAGATGAAGCTGTCAAACTCCTAGAAGCAGCAAAGTAAGTTGTTTAACATGGATTTAATGAACAATCTACTGTATAATTATTTGTGTAGTGATAAACTACAAATTATCACTTTTAGCCTTGTTTTTTAGATTAAAAGTGCCAGAGATTTGTCTGTATGGTTTTAAAAAACCCTCTAGCAACTGTTTTATTAGACAACAACTTTGACTTAATTCAAAATCATCACCATGTGGTTTATAGGTGTTTATGAGTGGCAAAGAACTCTGATAAGATGACTGATATTTACCACTGATGTGACTGTAAAGATTCTTCCTCTGTTTCAGGCAAAATTACAAAAACTACTCAATGGAGTCGCGGACACACTTCCGTATTCAGGCTGCTCTGCACAAGGCCAAGGGCACTGGAGAGAATGGCATCCATGTTCACGCCAGCCCATGACAGGCAGAGGAGGGCACACTAGAGCAAAGAGATCTTTCTGTTTCCATAGTTCCACTATGCAACTCTGCCCAGCTCAACCCCACCCATTTAAGCGGGCTGTTTGTTTTTGTCATTGTGTGTGCTGTCCTAACAGGAGACATGAGCTTTTTGTGTCCCTGACTGGCAAAAGTGGGTTTGCTACACCCTCTGCCGGGGATATTATTTACATGTTATGATTAAATTCACTTCCTCATGTGATTTAAAATAGAACCAAATTACCTATATTTATGAAACACTGCTTCTAGCAGCTTTGTTTGTTCTGAAAACAAGGCCACATCTGTATAGTCTGAACTTGAGATTGCCAGTAGGGTTCATTTCAGGGTAGTGGGGTTAGACTTGATGGAGCCAAAGTACCAAACATCCCCTATAAATTACTGATACTACCCACTCCAGGCCAGCACCACTATTTGACCTGGTTGCTACCCCCACTTCTTTTCATTTAATGTAATTTTTGCAACAACTATATAGCATATCATGCAACTCACAACATAGTCCACGATGACTATGAGATGGTTTTGTACTGTGTCAACTGATATGTTTTGATTGACAGATTTCACACAGAGGATTTATTATTCTTACATTACATAATATTTTGTTCATTGTTTTTCTCAGAAAGAGTGAGTATTTTATTGTTTATTTTAATATTCTTCCTTCCCTTTAGACATATGGAAACATGGAAAGACAAGAAAATCTTGTGGAATAGCTTTTGAAGATAGCTTTGAAGATTTGCTAATATCTGAAGATATTAGCAAATCTACAATCATGTTGTATTTACAGTTACATGTAAAGGCTTTTGCACAAAGCTTTGTAAATCAGCCAGCCTCAGATACTCTCCAAAGTCAAAAATGTCTTGACTTGCAGTGTGAGTTTCTTTACATTTATATACTGTAAATGGAACCTTTTACACAAATTGTCCCGTTTTAAGAGGACAGATGAATGTGTCTTTTAGAAAGGCAGACTCCCTCCTTTACTCCTCCTGGTGTGTGGGACCGGCTCCAACAGTACTTGAGCATGAACAAACAGGCCATTCACGCTGAGCAGGGAAGGACTGCGTGCTTGTCCGCCTGTTGCATCTTTAGTGGGTAAAGAAGCTCTAAACGACAGCCATCACGGTCTTCCTGCTTTGTGAGCATCTCTGCTGCTGTATCAACCATGCTTGGCTAGAACTATCTATAGAAAGACTTGAAGACCATAGCCACACTCCTGTATCAAATAATAATTTGTAAATGAACAAATACATGTAATGATTGGAATTGTAAGACAGGAATGAGCTGCCTCTAATTGTGATGTTGGTTAGGTTATTTGAAGGTACTTGTGCTCCGTATCAGAGTATCCAAAACCTAGAAACTCAGATGGTGTCTCAAGTGTTGGAATTAGAGCACTGCTGATTTATTCATGGTTAGACTACAGTTTGAGATTCAAGAAAATTACTAGGAGTCAGTTTCAATATTTTTTAATGGTGGAGGAAATGTATTCTTAATGCTGTTTGACAGCAGTCCCTCTGGTATATTCTAATAACAAAATGTTATATTTTATTTTCTAATAATTAATTAAGCTTATTTTTCTTTTTTTAATGTAGTCTTATTGATAGCTGAAAGAAATTCTAACCAAATTTAGTGGCATTGTGATGCTTACAGTCTGCATATTATAATGGGCATGGCTACCACAGAGCAGAATGACATTCCTGTACATAATGAATGTTTCTGTTGTAATTTAAGATGGAATGAAAATGAGCAACAAAATAATCCCACTTTGTGTTTTATTTTTTGTCATTTGTGCATACAGTGTTGTATATGTGTACAGAACAGAGGGACATTTATTTTCAGAACAACGATGCAAGTAGAGCTTTCATAGATATATTTGCAGTGCTTTTAATCCACAAGACAGCCTAAAATCAAGGCAATGGCAGCCAGAGATAAGAAGACCGACGATCAAGGAATGGTAAAGACATCATATTTAATTAAAAATACTCCAAGAAGACTTAAATTGACCGGTAAGAAAACAGTAAACGAGTAGGTGTTCATATAATATTTTGAGGATAGTACTAGCCATTGCAAACTGAAACTGCAATTACAAACAGATTATAAAACAGGACTTTTTTAATCGATTTTTAGCTGTTTATGTTTAGCGAAGGGCAACGTGATGATGAATTTGATTGGCTGTGGGTAAGCGCTTCCTGGATGTAGGCGAAAGCTCATTGGTTCGTGTTCCGTCGAGGCGGGGCTTCGTGTTGCTACATCACCACCTTTTTGTCGTTGTTCGGCAGCTGCAAGCTGGAAAGTCCCTGACAACCAGGGAGGTTACAATCAGGAAAACTGCGACTGGCGTTGTCAGTTTAAATGACTCATATTACCTTTTTTTTTCCCGTCGCTGTCTCCGCGGGTATAAAATTCTGTGAGGTTGTCCTAGTCGTGATTTTTTTGCCAACCGACACTACATGTTCCCTTGCGACTGCTAGCTGTGTTAGCAGGCTAGCTTTTTGTGTGGCTAGCTGAGAGATGTTTTGTTGTTGTTGAACTGAGCAGCCCTCCTGTCGTCTGGGAGAGAAGATTCATCAGTTGTGTGTGAGGGAAAAAAACGCCTTCGTATCCACTGACATTATCCCGGCGAAATACGCTCTTAGTAAAGCGAAGCTGAGGGAGGGAAGCGTTTGACTGAAGTGGAAGGAGATGGGAAACTGTCTGAAGTCTCCGACCTCGGATGATATTTCTTTGCTACATGAGTCTCAGTCGGACCGGGCCAGCTACGGAGACGGCGCTGACCCAGACCAGGAGCCACCGCCCCCTTATCAGGTAACTTTAGTCGAAGTGTTTGGACCACTATATGACCATCAATTTACTGCTCTTTTGGTATAAGGTTATCCAGATTCATTGTGAAGATAAAGTTTAGATGATGTAGAATAGATCTGGTCCATTACCAGTCATCTTTGACAATGACAGCAATCAAGAAACTTGTGACTGACAAAGAGTATGTGAGGCTACATCAGCTGTTTTATCAGCAACCCGCTGAACCTGTCGCTTCATGCCTCCTATACTAATCCTCTTTATTATATCCGAAGGTCACATCTATATCATCCCATGTTGTCATATTGTGATTTATTCTCCACTGATATGACAGCAACACAGTATCATTAGCTGGTGCAGTCTTCATTCAAACACACTGATCTATGTAGCTGTCACACAGACTGTGTAATTTGATATGTGGTTCACTTTAACAGTATACATTATACTTTTAATGCACTAGAAGCTGCTTTTTTTGTTATTTGGACAACAGTGACTCTTATAACTTTCTCAACTGCTTCCTTCACTGACCCCCGCACCCATCCTTCAGGCTAATGACTTTGTTTGTGCAGTGCCCTTATTTCCTGAATTAGATCATCCACAAACAAACCACACCATGTTGTAACAGTAAATATGATGCATGATGTTACCCTTCTCTTGTGTGTTTTTCTATGTTAAGAGGCAGCTGGTATGTGTTATGTAAGGCCTTGGCAGAGAGATTGTCTGTTATTAGGTTAAGCCAAGCTTTATCTGTAGATTTAACATAAGTGTTTTTAAAGCATGGGAGACTGAAGGTGATCTCAGGTCAGTGCAGTATGAGAACTCTAGTTGTAGAAAGCTGCTTAATACTGTAGTTTAGATTCAGATTAGCATAACCAAGTTGTAGAATATTCAAAACAAGGATTAAAACAGAATAAGAAAAATGTGTTGTGCAGTTGTTAAAAGCTTTTATCTAAATGCAGTAAAATCACTTACGGCAAATAATCCAGCCCACAGCTCAACCCAGTACAGTGAGCAGTCCTGTATCTGTTCTGTATTCATGTTTAACAGCTTTCTGACCTATCACTGGGCCCCCCAGTGGATATCAGGCTGTGCTGTCAGAAATCTGTGGGGCCTTGTGACAGGTGACACTGTTTTCTCACTCTAACTTACAGCTCCTTTAAACCTTTTTATGTCATAAAGATAGATTGGACTTTTTTATATATCTCAGCCTGTCAAAGCTATGGGTGTCAGTGTGGTGCTTGTTTATCTTTGTATTACTGTCATTACTTTTGTTTTAAATACCATAATTGTCAATTAATATAAAAACCATTGAAAATAAATAATAAAACTCAGGCATATTCTTGCATTTGATAACATATTGCTTGAACAACAAGTTTGTATACACTAATAACACTGGGAGTATTTTTGGTCTTTGGAAAGTAGAGTAGTCATGTGTTGGGTCAGCTCAGTCTTTTTTCCATTTTGTTCTATACATGACGCTGAAAATCATTATGACATTATGTGGAAAATAAGATACATTAAACTCTTATATGTATCACAATGACCAGAAATCATCCTTAGAATGTTTTGTATTTAATATTAAGATCATATCTTTACATATAACTTACTTTTTTTAATTGATGTACTAATAATACTGAAATAGCATTTTTTTAAAGGAACCTCCTGGGTTTAGGTTTTTTCAAATGTCACTCATGCATTATCTTTAATTGAAACTAATTTGTAAATATAATGTGTGCTACATTGAGATGCACAAACTCAGGTCTCAGTATAACTTTCTGGTAACATCATAGAGAAAAAACATTTTCAACTTATGATTGATCATGTTATTTTGTTTTCCATGGAACGTCACTCATAGATGACCTACATCAGAGTCAGTCACAGATTATATCTTAACCGGGAAATGACTCCCAGACATGTATCTGTTTCTACATGTATCATGTCTAGCTTACAACAGTGTGTAATTAGGCCAAAGCAGCCGGCTCTGCTGAGCAATGGAGAAATAATGGACACAAACATTGCTTAGTGTCTTTGCAGCTCTTGACTAAGCTTTTGGTTGTGTTGAGAAATCCATGTGAGGTTTGTTTATACTGACAGAGTTTCATGAGAGGGTTAACTAACTTGCTAAAACCTTGTTATAAAGGAGTCTTTCAGACCTGCCAGCTCTTTTCTCCCTGGTGACTACGGTAATCAGCACCTTCACCATCTGAACCCAGTCTGAGAACACAGCACACATTTTCTGTTTGCTTGCAGTTCAGCTTATCACACTTTGGAAGTGTTGTGTATAAAAAAGACTAAAGGCTCAACCATACTCAATTTGAAATTGAATTTGCCATGGAAAGCTGTCAAGTATGGCCCAGGGTTTTTAAATGCCGCTAAACTCAGTGCAACAGAAGGTCTCTCCTTCTTAGTGGGGGACATTTTACGCAAGATGCTGGAACATCCCAACAATGAAATCCTAAAGACAGTTAGTATGACTTAAGACTAATCCTAGTATTTTAACCCTAGAGCTAGAAAAACCTAACAACAATACACAGGTTGATGGGATGCATATATCACTTATGTTTATTTGTCTAGTAACATCTTAGATAAATGTGGACATTTCAGTACAGCTCACAGTCACTGTTAACATACAGTACTGTGTAAAAGTTTTAGGCCATTTTTTTAGCACCACCGTCATGTCCATATGGCTATATAGATTTATTTTTCAGTTTTTACATCACAGAACCACAAAAAGTGGTTTCTATCTTTCTGCTGTCCTTTCATTCCTGATCATTTTTTCGGGCTTTGGAAGGATCAACTTGGCATCCAGATGAAGCTGCCCGATGCTGAGTCATCAGACTTTCGCTCCTTGACCTTTCCAGATTCCTCACGTGTACATATTTTCTATAATTTCTAGTTGTATCATAATAAAGAGTCTAAGAAATAAATATATATATGATCATAATAGCACTGCCAAAACAACAAATCTAATAGTGTCCTACACATTTTGTACAGTACCGTACACTGCAGGCTCATAGGACAAACTAATCACGCTGTGGGAGAGTGAATTGGGGAGCTGTAAGATGGCACTGTGATTCAAATCTTAGATCTACCCTAGACTGTGGTACAGGTAGGTACAAAAGTAAAACTGCTGTACAGAATTTTATCTTTCAAGTTAATCTTGATTTCCCGTGTTAACAAATGTAAAACAGCTCGTAAAGTTGTATCTAACACAGACACGTCTCTGAAATCGTCCAGACACAAATACAATGCTCTTAAAACAGTTTAAGTGCGTGCCACTCTACAGACTGTTATCCTGAGCCCTAGATCAGACTCTGGATTCTTGGAAATCCACAGTTAGTGGTGAATCAGAGGAGAGTGATTTCCAGCATCTGGAGCAGGGTGTGTCTACATCATCAGCCTAAGGCTAGATTTGGGGCTTTTGAATAATTTCCTGGCTGAAAAGATGCTGTGCACAGACTCGCATTTTCAGGGTTTAGGGCAGTAATGTATGTGTTGCAGTGCGCCTTTATAACCGTGAGCCATATTTTAATTTGTGTGGTGCATGTCAAAAAATCCCTTTAATGTGACAAAACTGTGCTAATATTTTTATGCATAAAATGGCAGTTCCTTGGAGGTAATTAGATCAGACAGTATCTTAAATTTGCTTAATGTCAGGATAATGTAGATTATGTAGACACTGACCATACAGACGCAGGACATTGTAGGGGAGGATGGAGATATGTTGAAAGCTAAGTGGTTCAATCTTCTCAGCTTGTGAAATAGCTGACAAAATTATTTCAAAGTGAGCAAGTGTGTGTCTGTTTCCTGTCAGTTGTGTGCCTAGAAACCAGAGGGAGGTGCGCTCCTGTTTTAATATTGTGCAGACTGTAGCTGTGAGTCTGTGCCCATGCATTTCTGTTGTGTGTTGAGTGTGCTGATTTGGAAAGCAGCTGGTGAGACATGCTGAGTCATCGCTGTGAGACTGGACTATGGGAGATAAGACACCACTGTGTGTTTACATTTGAGAGGGAGGGGGTGGGGGGAGAGAGAGTGTGTCTCCACATTTGGCCCCATGTTATTGCTTGTAATGTCCCTGTCTCCCCCTAAGTGAAGTTTTTATTGATTGCATTCAGTTTGGCACAAAACCCTTTATGCCGCTGTCAGCTAGCTTTACGACCAGACCCTCTTAGCTCTAACACCTCTCACACTTTCAAAGATTCACAGAGTTTGGATGCAGCTGAACTTTGTATTTTGTAATAACACCCGCATTTCCAGTCTTTTTGCTCTTTCTGTTTTGAGCGTAGATAAACAATGATAAGATAAACAATGAAGTGCTACTTCACTGTTGGAACAAAAATGCGATGTTCGCCAATAAAATATTGTCACGTGCTGCTGCTGGTTGCAAGTTTTTTCCATCCAAGTCTTAGTTTAGGAGGAGGCAGGAAAAGAGTGTGACATACAGCATTGTGAATCGTTTAAGACAGGGGGGGGTTATGGGATTAGGAAATTACTCTGTTGTGTAAATATGATAAATAAAAAATAGTTAGTTAGTTTAATAAAAGAACAACATACAGACCTGTTCTATAGGAATGATAGCCTGAAATGACTCCTAATGTGGTCTGGCTCTGTACAGAAAAATCTAATAAAATAAAATTAACTTGATGATAATGGCAGGGGAAACACTGTACTTACTTACCACAAGCACTAAGACTCAAATAACCAACCCTACATTCTTTTGTCCTCTTCGTGTGTCCTCACAGTTTAGTTCAGATTATCTGCCTTTCATTTGACAGTTTGCAGCCCTGGTTCAGATGAAGAAGGGTCAGCGTTCTTTTGATCATTATATTATAATGCCAAAACTAAGTGAAAGGCTGTTAAGGGTTGATTTAATGTGGTACAGACTGTCATAAATCCCCTTATTACTATTGTTAGTATTGATGGATGCTGCTCCAAAATGGCTGCTAGTGAAATTGAAAATAAATAAAAATGTATTACTTAAGTTTTTTATGTACCTACTGTGAAAGCTTTTTTTTTATTTTTATTTTTTACCCATGTCGTGTATTAAGGGTAAATATCCACTGGGCGTGAGGCAGAGTACACCCTGGACAGGTCAGCATCTCAGGGTCTATCACAGGTCTGGCATATAGAGACAGACAACCATTCACACCTATGGGCAGTTTAGAGTCACCAAATAACCTAACTACCCACACAGACACAGGGAGAACAAGCAAATTCTACACAGAAAGGCACCTGACCAACTGCTGGATTTTAACCCAGACTCCAGTAGCTGTGAGGCAACAGTGCTGATCACGACACCACCAAGCTGCCCCAGTGAGTAACATCTAGGGCTTAGATTCTTAGCTCATATAAAGTAATGCAATACACACATACCCATATTGTTACACTGTCAGGCTGTCCTGTTATCATGTCAACAAACAAACATGCTAATGTCCATCCTTCTCCTCCTTCCATTGTTGTCCTCATTGCCCTTGTGTGTATACTGTCTGCAGGTTTTGTTCAAAGATTCTGTTACTCTGCAGTCCCTGGACAAAGATATATGATTTCAGAGCTTGCAAATGCTGTTATGTCTGGGGTTACTTCACCTTAAGTGCTTAATGACATTGTTTTGGTTGCAGAAATAATATGTTAATATTTTAAGTAGATATTTTCTAAATGGACATAGTTAGACATGACATTATAGTGTTTTTCTGTGTTTGCAATGTCTCTACACTATGATGTTTTGACACTGTGTTCAAAACAAGGATTATGTCCTGTCATTGTGATGCCTGTCTGCATCCCCCTTTTCCACATGCACATTATCCCTTAAATGCTCTGGTATGTTGGCGTCATGTCGGCTCAGTCGGGACCTGTGGTTGAAACGGTTTTCCTGCTCTAACAGTTTTCCAGCTCAGGACCAATTTTTCTTACTTTATGGACTGCATGCAACAAGTTATGTTTTTATCTCTGAAAAGCATGTTGTCATTTTTTCAGTCATTGCTGTTGCCCAGTTAATAGGAAAAGGTGCCAGATGTGTCTGGAGCAGATTTTTAAAGTTGGGAACAGTGCTAAAACCAAAATGTGGCAAGGGGTTTGTGTCTAGCTAAACCATTTTCCCTTCCTTCATATGACCAAACATTTGTATACATAAATTGATCTGTTTCTGGGGAGAATCTAGACTTATGGGTGTTGTTCAGACCGTCTCTTATCATGTGCGGCTTTGCTCATAGAGCTAAAAGTATTGCTTGTTATTGAACTTGTGGGATTAGAGTGCCTCTGTCTTTCATTTTCCCAGCCCTCTTTCCCCTGAATTAGTGATGGAAGAGGTTGGGTAAATGCCTTCCCACTTCGTTTATATTTCTTTCACTTTCTGTCTGTGCATTTGCTCTCAGTCCTTGTTGTCTGTAATCTTCACCTCCCTTCCCGTTCACCATTAGGAGCTTGGGGCTGTCAGGTTGACAGTTTCTGCTGCTGTGTGTGGCTCAGCAGCCTACAGCATTCTTGGCAAAGGAAACTCAGCTAGCCACCGCCCTGTACCCTGCCTTTATTCTTTCACCTTCATTTTCTCTCTTTGTCTCACTCTATACCTGTCTGACTGTTGTCCTTCTGGTCAACCTGAGGTCATATAATGAACAGTTGTACCAGCCTAGCGGACACACCATGTATGAAAGCTGTGACCAGCATATGACAACAATTATACTGCTGACCGCTGCACAATTTACCATCCTACTAACATGCACACACAGCTGCTGCCCCCCTCTGAGGCCCTGTCTGTAGCTTTTATTCATGCTGCCTGCCTGCCATCTTTTTTTGACACGGTTAAAAGGAATGACTGTTAGGGGAGTAGCAGACTGCCTCGACTGCTGGAGTTATGATGACTCATGGTTTAAAATGCTACAGTGGTGAGAGGCTGACCGAGTGGCCATTGTTCTGCATTTTTCCTTTGAAAGCTTCTTAAAAGACTGTTTAAGAAATATTTTTGTGCCCATTATGGTTAATAAAGCATACATAATCATTCTTATTTGTATGATAAACTCACCAGTGACAGCACATTAATCAACATGCTCTGTAACTGAGAAATACTTTTCAGGTCAGGTTTTTTGCTTGACTGTGTTAGTGACATAGTTTAATGTCATCATTCAACTTTCATTATCAATTAGGAAGATGATATTATCATTCAATAGCCTCTGAATGGAGACAGTGTTCCAGATTTTAATTTATAACAGACTGTGCCATGCTTGGTTTTATGCTGATGTTAACAGCTAGTTCACACTGGCACACTTTCCAATACACTTTCCAATAACTCCTAAAAATACAGAAAATCTTTATTTAATGGCAATATGGATACATTTAAACTGTGAACTGATGCAAGATCAGCTGTTGTTCTACCTACATACGAAGTCTCACACTCGTTTCTTTAGAACTACAGAAATAGTTCACCCTGATTGTTCAGAGGAGTGACACATCTCACCTCATAAACGATCTTTGTTTCCTGCAGCGTTGTGCTGAATCCTGTTTTTCTACGAATGATTAAATTCTTGGAATTCACATTAGTGACAACTGACTGTCCTACATTTATCTGGCAGCTATGATGATTAGTTAATGGGAAGCTGCTAATGTAACCTTGATCATTTCCATCTTGACCTCAAAATCACTAATGCACCCTGAAAATTAGTCACATTCACAGGATTAAGCTTTGTAAAAGATGTTTAAAGGGAAGAGAGTCTACAGATAGCTGACGATGCAACGTTAGCATTAATATTACCAATAACACAGAATAAATACGCTACTGAAAATGTGTCAATCTTTTTGGTCCCGCCTCCTAATTTTTGTTTCAGATGACAAGGTAGGATCTCTTTGTTTGCTAATATAGCTCAGATCCTTTATGTTAATATGTGACATTTGCAAACAAGCATAGAACAAGAACAATTAATCAATCTCTATGATTCACCTGAACTGAGAGATTGTGAACATATTATGGACAAACACGTTTAGAGTTTCTTGCTCACTGTGTCAGCGGTGATGAAGTTTGTATATTCTCAGTCACACCCAGTCTACGGTAACATTTTTGTTTTTTAACAAAGTAAAAATTAAATGTTATCTATTTTTTTTATTCTGACATACTTTTTTGGATTCCCATGAGAGAATTGTTGAGTGGACAGCTGCACATATATGGGGTTTTGGTGTCTTGTCCAAGGACACCTCGCCATGTAGCCAGGAGAAACAAGCATTTAATTATTTAAAGTATTCAAATCAAGCTGAGCATGAATACGCAACCCTTCCTGCTCACATGCTTGCTTTTGTTGCTTTTCTCTGAATTGACATATAACCACCGCCTACTACTATTCAGCCAAAAAAAAAAGAGGAAATGAAGAGTGGTTTTACTTTCATGCCTAAAATTCAGTCTAATAGTGAAGTTTAGTGCAGTAGTTACTTTACCAATTACTAAACAGAATACTAAACGTCACAAGTTAATAAAATATCACATTGTTTTTTTTTTGTTTTTTTTTTTTTACTGTTTGACATACAGGTTAATTCAAGTGCGTAATGCTGTCTGTCAATAGGTCATCTCTGTGGGTGTTTATACAGATGGTTAATGAAGGAGCTCACCTAGTGACATAAGAGTGGACTTATTCACAACCTGGCTGTTAGATCCCCTCTGTTGCTAGGCTTGATGATGTGGTTCACAGACCAAGACAGAGGAGAAGAGACTCTGAACTAAGGCATGGGCCCAAGGAGTAGGAGAAAAAAACTAATGCACACACCACAGAAGAGTAAGAATTATGAGAAAAGATGGAGGAAAGGAAGGAAGTGGATTAGACTGAGGCACAGTCACAGACCACAAAGTGAGAGAGCTGACTAAATAGAAAGGTATGTTTAGTGAGGTTAAAGATCGAAAATATATGTACATCTATAATAAGGATTTGCGTCGTCCAGTGCGCACTGACCGAAACAACCATGTCCTACATTGATGACGTATATTATATATGTATTATATTTTAACATTCTTTTTTATTTTAACATCCTTACATGCTGCAGCCCTTTCTGAGATATTGCATTAACAAGAATGATTTAGACGTGAAGGCACAGTGACCTCGACGTTTGACCTCTCTGATATCTGATCCGATTAGTTCATCCTTGACTTTATACATTTGTATTTTGAAGAAATTCCCTCAAGATTTTCCTGAGACATCGTGTTCACGGGAAGAAGAGAGATGTTTGGATGGAAAGGTGAAAAAGATCTGCAGCTGACAACATGGGAGTCCAAAGCAAAAACTGTGTAGATCAATCTGTCACTGCCACTGTAAGCTGAAGCTTTAATTTCTCACAGGTCATGTATCTCACTTTGAAATTATGCATGGCATCTCGCTGTAAATAGGTCAACCTTTGAATTCAGAGTGGAAACTCGCGGTTTTATTCTGTCCACTAAAAAGTTGTTTAAAAAACAGAATCTCCTAGAGCATTTTCAAATGTCTTGTTTCGTCAGTCAAACAGCTCAATAGCAAATATATGGCTTCTATGGTTTACTCATTACTATCTGATACTGAAACCCCGTTACTCACTTTGATTTGTTGTCACTTTCATTCCCCTTTAAACCTCTGCTCATGAGAATTTCTGCACCTATATTTAAAAAAAACAGCTGACAGACATAATGAAAGGCTCCAGACTTTTCACATTCAGTTTAAGTTGGTTTAACACTAAGACAGATTCCATTTTTTCTACTTTGAAGTTTAGCGCATGCTTAGTGCATTACAATTTTCCACACTTTGAAGAGTGGACTTGGACCATAAAAACAATTGTTTGGAAGAAGTTCCCACGATAGTTGAATGATTACCATGATGATTGGTATGTGCTGTCTACAGTGAATTCACGGTTCTGAAAGTGTTGTCTTGACTTTCAGGAGAAACACTCAGAGAGAGCTTTGCCATTTGGTTTGTAGTGATCACATAAAAGTCAAGCAAAATTGTTTTATTAATCATATTCAGCACATTGGGTGTAAGTGACACCAATGAAAATACACCATTTTTATTTTCATCTAACAATGACCATGTCACCATCTCTGCTGCACTAGCGGTTGTACAAGGTGTGAGGAAACACTACCACCTACTGCCTGAGATCATAATCTCTCAATAAGGCCAGAAATTTTGTTAACTTCTTATTAATCATTCTGGTGTCAGTTATTCACCATAGTTATTTCAAACATTCAGTGCAGCAATCCTCCTTCTTAAGAGGGGTGATTGCATATTAAAACCAAGAATGTGTGTTGGACTGTGAAACACAGTCAGATAAGTACTTTCATTGTCTAATGAGCCTCAGTGAAATTTACTCTTCTAGCTGATTTATTTATATGATGAAGCTTGCCAGTATTATACTGGTAATGTCTCAAATCACCTAGATTTGGAATGACATCCACCAAAAGTGATCATAAGAACAACGACTTTCAAAAATCAAGATCAAAAACAGCATCTTTGACTCAACTTCCAGATAGCTTTACCTGAATGACTGAGAATCTTTTTACTCCTCAGTAAGGAAAATTGTTGTTATATTATTGTTCTATTGGCTAAAACTCACTAGAAGTTGCTAGATGAGGTCATCTCCTAATTTGCATAATTGCTTATGTGTATGTAAGTGTAATGGATGCTGTAGGAGAGAGGAATGCAGTTGGGAGAAACAAAAAAATAGTAAAAACACACCGTATATTATTATTTTACTTTACCTTCTTGAGTCTGGTTTGGTTAGTTAACCTTATGGTTCACTAAGGAGCCAGCCACGACTTGGCACATGCACAAACAATGTGCAGTCTGGACGCGGAGGCGTGAATATATCCTGCTCTGACTGCAGCTTGGAGGGACAGATGCGCCAGGACTGTTCGCCTGTGAGTGCTTTGAAACGGCAGAGGAGCCCAACACAACACCCGCTACTCGTTGAGAAAGGAAGAAAGCAGTATGTACTTTAGCGACAGAGTCGCCAGGTCGCTGAGTTGGAAACACTGGATTGGATAGTGTTAGAATTTAAGGTGTAAAGAGTGATTTGATAAGCAGGTCCTGCGAAGCCAGATTCATATGTATATTCAGACTTCAAAATAACATGTTATTATTTAGAAGTGTACATCTATCTGTATCTAACTGTTCAGGAGATTTAGTGTGAGAGGTGCTGAAGTGTTAAGTAATTTTTTCCTGTGGTTTTCTCTCATGTGACACTCGCTTATACTTGTGTACTAAATTTAATGTTACAAAATTGTTGTGAATAGACTCACAGGAAAATAGTTTTCTCTGACTTTTATGTGTAGTTTATGTGGTTTCTTTTTTCTATTTCTGCAGGAGCAGATCCATGTGCCTGTCTACCACCCAACACCCAGTCAAGCTCGACTGGCCACTCAGCTGACAGAGGAGGAGCAGGTCCGCATTGCCCAGCGTATTGGTCTCATCCAGCACCTCCCGAAGGGCGTGTACGACCCAGGGCGGGATGGCTCTGAGAAAAAGATCAGAGAGTGAGTAGAAAGCCTGTCTCAGCAGAGGGAGTTTTTATTTTTGTAGAGGAGCAGGGTAACGTGCTAAGAAGAAATACTGGCTCACCTCTTTGATCTGTGTTTCTAAGTGCTTTAGACAGAATTATCTGAATTCATGGGCAGATTAAAACTAAATCAGTGACATATTTTCTGAAATAATTAGTTTTGAATTGTACGTGTGCACTTCTACTTGCTTTTGTTATTTGTAAATGAGGCTATGTAAGACGTTTGTAATGATTACTGTGCATGTGCTGGCATAATAGATATTTTTATGATATTGTTATCAAGTATTGTATCATTTTACAGTAATTCACATTGCTGTAAAAGCAGTTTATGTAAATATTATTTCTATAGCATGTACTATATATTATAATACGATGCATGTCTGCAGAAGTTCTCACTGTTTCTATTTACACTACCAGTCAAAAGTTTGGACACACATAGAAATGACCATGTTTGTAAAAGAAAAGCAGATTTCATAACATCAAATTGATCAGAATGAATGTGTAAACATTTTTCATATTGTAAATGGCTATTGAAGCTGAAAACAAAAGGAATATTTACATAAACAGGCCTAAATTCTACAAACATTAGCACTGTCTTCCAATAGCATGTTTTGTTTGCTGATGCAAATGTATTCATTTAAAAGGAGAACTGATCATTAGAAAACCATGTGCAATGATGGTAACACTACTGAAGACATGTATCTTTTCTTTTCTATGTGTTTCCAAACTTTTGACTGGTAGTGTAAATAGAAACAGTGAGGACTACTGCAGACATGCATCGTATTATAAAAAAAACCCACGTATATTTAAAAAAAAATGAAGTTGATTAAATTTACGTATTATCAAGTGAAAAGTACAAAATAATGCTTAGAATTTTTATTCCTCTTTGATTATTTCTCTGCATTTTGTTTGTCTATATCCATATGATGTGAAACAGTGAGTGTCTGTGTCCCTCTCTGCAGGTGTGTCATTTGTATGATGGACTTTGTGTATGGAGACCCCATCCGGTTCCTGCCCTGCATGCACATCTACCACATGGACTGTATAGATGATTGGCTGATGAGATCCTTCACCTGCCCTTCCTGCATGGAGCCAGTGGATGCTGCGCTTCTTTCCTCCTACGAGACCAACTGACAAAGAAATGCATATGCCCACATACCCATGTGGATCAGACTAAACAAACACACACACATACACACACAAAATGCACACAAATTGACAATACACACAACTTTCTTCTTACTAACCTGTATCCTGGATTAGTAAGGTGGTGAAATCAAGGCAGTGATAATGTAAAAGATTCATGTTTGTCTATGTGTGTGTGTGTGTGTGTGTGCGCGTGTGTGAGTGTTTGTGTGTGTCTTCCTGCACAAGTTCCTCAGTTGGCCTGCTGGACAGGATTGCACCTGGGAAAGTATTGGAGGAATGAACATTGTTGGCATTATGGACAAGCAGGAAGGATCTGTTTTGAAGAAAGGAGAAAAAGACGAGAGCTAACAATGTTGGAGGAGTCTGAGAATACAAGTGCAAAGGGAAGATAAGGGGAATGGATGACGGTTAACTGATACAATTAAAAAACCTTTCTATGAACCACATGTAAAAACACCAACACTTCCTTAATTACCCCCTATTACTGAAATGAACCATGACTGATTTCAGAAGGAAGGACGTAAATGCCATCATCAGGCTGCAGATTGCATTTGTTGCACTGCCGAAGCCTGATTATCCTAACATCCTACTGCAGGAAAAAGGAGAAGCCCTTCAGATGATATGCCAGGCACATGCTGCAGAGTAACAGGTGCAAATGTGGGATTTAAAAGACCACTACACACTGGGATTTCATTTAGCTGTAGTATCCAAAGTGTTTAAAAAAACGGGATGTGAGCAGCAGAGCAACAGTTCAGTAGCAGCTCCTGGAGGGGGTGTGGGTGGTGTGGAGGTTTACGTGACAGACACTGACAGCCCAGACGGAGACAAACTACTGTTAGTATTTTAACAAGGTGATGTAGATAAATTAGTCTGTCTGTACAGATCTCTCTTAAAAGCAAAAGTAAGATTTTTCGGCAAAGGGATTGGTTGTCTCTGGCTTTGTGAACTTTGTTCTGTATGTTTTGTCAATTGCCATAAGGGCTCAGTTGAACCAGTTTTTACTAAAAAACACAGTGGTAAATACAGTATGTGCTTTAGTCACTAATGTGATGGATAACTGCCGGTGCATTATCTTCTCAGTCACAATGACATCTCAGATTATTGGCCAAAGCACAAATAGACCAGTTAATAAACCAGTGATACAAGTGAGAGGTATTTTGCACTTTTTAATCCCATTTGTGAAAGATGTTGACCATATGCATTCAATAATTACTGGAAGTAAGTGATGTGCTTTACTTAGATTTTCATTGCCATTGAGCGATTTGATAATGAAAGCCACTGTTTCTGTGAACCAGAAGTGGGTGAATAATTTATTAATAGTTACATTAATTTAACCAAACTACTGAATTAATTCAATGTTTGGCACCACTGTTATTGTCTAAATTGTGTAATTCTAAGGACAAAATAAAAAATGTGCTGGGTTGGGCTCATTCGTATTGCTTAATTCAGCATCATGTGCTGTAAAAAAATCACATTGAACCTAAAGCAAACATTAACAGAGGAAACTGTTAAAGCTGGCAGGTGTCACCACAGGACGGTGATCGTGAAGCGGATCTTGTGTTGTGTGTGACTGAGGCCGTTTACCTGATATGATCAGAGTCAGCAGTTATACATGGCTGAATAAGCTCTCACCTTTTGAAAGACTATATGTTTCTCCAATGCAATTGTCTTCATATTTCATGTCAGGTTCAGCCTTCAAACTAAATGATTAAACATTTTCCTATAAAAGCACAAAGAAACACAAGTTGAATTTTATTTTTACTTCTCCCTGATAACTTTGGCATGCAGGTGAGTCAGCGAGAAAATATCGAGAAAAAATTGGGCAGAAAATAGATAATTTGACCTCCTCCTGCATAGCAGGCATGATACAGATCCAATACAGTTTGAAAACATGCCTTTTGTGATCTGTTTATGTGTGTGCACCTGTGTGTGTTTGTACAAGACTTTATGGCCTGTGTGTGTGTGTGTGTTTGAAAAGACTGGGGGGTGAAAGTGGCAGTCAGCGCCTTAGTTTTTGCACAGTACTCTAATCTCCTTAACTCTTTATGTTGTATATTGTCCTCCATCATTATGGTGGAGCTTAATGGCCTTAGTTACACATGAGAGAGAGTTGGTATCAGCTGCTAAAATGTGAAGGATAGTCCAGTTAACTTCAAGAATACAAGAGAGTGGGTGGGGGTACACAGACAGTTAAGACTGCAAATTGTCCCACCACAGTGTCAAAAAACTAATAAATTCTCAGTGTTTCCTTGAGTTTGGATTCGTGTCACATCACCTGGCTCTATTCCTGGGGGGTTCCTGCACATTTGCATAGCTTGTACCCACTGCTTTTCGCTGCTCTCTCCAGAAGCCCTCTGCTATGACAGTTTTGGGTACAAAAAGAAGTCGAGGTTTTTGTTTCAGTCTGGGCCAAATCAAGGCTGCATAGGACTAGCACTACGTGGCATTGTGGGGATAAACAATGTTAAACAATGCTGTTGTGTATGTGTTTGTATCAAAAATAGTTCCTTAAAAGTAATCAAAGAATCTGTTTCACAGACACACACATAGAAAGAACACATACAGTAATATCCGGATTGCAGTGAAGACTAGCTCTCTCCCAAAGCCACATTTTTATTCATCAGTGTGACACTTTGTTGGACTCTAACTTGTGAGATATGTTTGAGCCGTTTTACCCAAACAGATTTCCTGTAATGTGCTAACAGTTCTTAGCTGAGAATGTGTGCTCACATCCCCGGAAGATGACACAATGAGTCAGCAGTTCACTAACAATGAAATCTTTGTTAAACACAAGCCACAGAAGTTGAGCTATGACTTCAAAAGTCAAGACTCTTATTTATTTAAAATGTCTAACTCACAAGAATACTATGTATGTGCAGTCTTTAAGGTGGGTTTGTTTTGCTTTAAGTACAGGACTGAACATTGAGGTTTACTTATGTGAATGGGATTTGTGTGTTGTATGTTTGTGTGTGGATGCTTGTTAGAACTTTCCTTGTTTGTATGAATAAATATGCATATGTTATGTACTACAGGCAAAAAATAAATAGACGTTGCAACAGAACATAACTTGCAGTGAGTGTGAGTTATTTCCTGTGTGGACACTAGAAAGAAAAGAGTATAGTTTTTTTTTTGTTTTTGTAAAAGGAAATAAAATGTACACGTGTCTTAACATTCTGCCTAATGTGGGCTCTTAGTTTGTTTCTGTATCAGTTTCATGTATAGAGTAATATTATCAGTGATACTGATAATATTATTAGCCCACACATTTCTGCAGTGTTTAATCAATGTAAGCGTGATCACAAAAGCTTCAACGTGTTTCTAGCTTCTAACAGCTTAATATTTGATTTATCTAAGAATTATAATACTTCAGTGTACTCATTCATTTTTTAATCACTCAAGTACTATTGGCTTGCAATAGGTTTATTTTTTTCCCCAAATGTCTCAGATGCTAACATAACATTTAGAAAAGACTTTGCCACAGCAAGGAAAAATATCAGCATCTGATTTTTAAGGTATACCAAAATGTACAAATTCATATTATTTTGCTTTGGTAAATTCTACTGAAGTAAAAGAAAGATATTTATATGGTCAAAGAAAAATATATTTTCAAATATCACTATCCCCAATAACACTCTTCCCTATTTGTCATCAGTACTCTCTTTCTGCTCTTGTTCACCAAGAGCTCATAAAGGAACCAGGTGTGTTAGCATTAGACACACATTTATAAACACCTCTGCAGTCTCTAACAACAAAATGGTTAAATATCAATTGGTCACTCACTGGTCACTTTATTAGGTACACCTGTACAATTTAAAGCAATCCAACACAGCAGCTGTGCCATGAATTCTACTTTAATCTTATTATGTCTCAGTTTTTTTAACTCTTAGAAAAATGACTATATGTTTATCAATGAGGTCATAGTGAGTGGGGAAATCATATTGGAGTCCATTATATTAAAAGGTTTTTCTAATGTTTTGACCCTCTCATTTATGTTAATGAGATGGCAACGCTATGTTATTTTAGCAGAGGTCCCAACAATAAGATAGCAATACTTTGGATTTTGCACACTCAGGATTTATATAAAGATTAAATAGCAGCAGCTTCACACACACATACAGATAGAGGAACAATATATGTTACACATGTAAGACACTGGATCACTGTCACATTTAGTAAACAACTCATTATGACTCTCAGGCTTGATGTATTTTAGACTAATGAAACAGTAGCGAAACTTCCAAAATGTTTTGCCAAATACAGACACGATCTGTTCTGAGTGTGTGTGACTTTCTGTGGTTTATAAGGACTGGTGACACTATGAACCTACAGAAAAAACAGTTTTGACATGTGACTCACTGATTATTTTTTAGACATACCTGTATCAGTGTAATCTAATGCTATCCAGTTTGTTTTACAAAACTAATGATGCTCAGTTTAAAAACAAATGTTAAAAAGGTTATAACAGCAGAAGCAATAAGTTCCAGGTGATTAGGAAGGGGAAATCCTCCTCTTCGTGTTGTTTCTCCTCTAATCTGTAAAAGAATAAAAAAAATATTTTTTTGTCTATATTGCTTATAAAAATGTAAGTGACAGTGATGCTAAAATAAATAAAGGCAAAGCCATACGCAACATAAAACATTATAATAGTGTACATAGCTGACATAAAATAAGAAATAAACCCATGTATTGTGATTATTAGCAGGCATGACCCGCATCTGTGTGTATGAACGACACAGGTTAGACCAGCTTCACACACGGAGGCGCTCAGTTTCTCAGATCCTGGATCAGCCTCCTCACTCCAGACTATATACAGTTGAGTCGGATCCCCGGATTGAAGCCCATATATGTGTTGACTCCTCCTTTCTCTTTTTCTTTTTTTCTGTGTAGATTAAAAACAGTCCTGCCCACATCTTCGCCGACCTCGCCTAGACAGGCATACACCCCCGAGAAATCACGAAGGGATATAGTGATATATATATTAAACGATTATAATGAATCATCAAGAGTTACAGGTTAGTTTTTGTAGTAGATATTTAGAGATGAAAGAGGTTTAGGGAGGAATTAAACTGTCCGTTAAATTACAACTTACAGTTAACCCACTGTTTATTTTGCATCTACACTCAGACAGGAGGATCAAATATTCCAGTCACAACAACAACAACAAAAAAAATGTTGAAGACTTAAAAAAAAACTTGTGATGAAACTGAGGCCTAAAATGTCATTCAGTTAAAATTGTTCACGCCGTGGTTTCAATTCACTGACTTTATTTACTGCGTGTGTAAAGTTCAGTAACGCATGAACATTATGCAGCAGTTCATAATATGTTTTCATTTAATAACAAGATTATTGTGATCCGACAGTTTAAATACAGTATGTGACAATCAATAAATAATCAAATGTCCGGCTTGTGTTTCTATAAATAAAGCTGAACCGAATTGAATTATTTGATGGATTATTGTCTTACATTTATAGTTTCCTCGACAGTTTCATTATACTTTAAGAGCATTTTTATGTGATATATTTGAGTCACCAGCCCTGTGACCGGTGATCTGTCCAGGATGTTCCCCACCCGTGACACTCCCATGTCCCTTACCAGGACAAGGATGGAGGTTAAACCAGAAACTCAGCATCTCAGATGGAGCTTTATAATAACTAACGACAGTTTTCAGCTGGACGCTGGAAACAAAAAAAACGTTTAGTTTATTTTGCATCATTCAGCTCACAGGACGTGAGTATTCAGCGACAAGTTAGAAACTGTGTTACCGGCCCACGACCTGTGCGCGCATGAATATATCAATAAAATAATTCATATGTACTGTAGACATATCATATATAACTCGACATGGAAACTGCTTTCGCTAATTAAAACAACGTGTTGGTCAAACGCGGCGAACAGTCCCGTAAATGTTTTCTTCCACTGAGCTCTATTAATGCATTTCATACAGAGTGAATATAAAACAGACTGCTAATTTTAAATTTAAAATAATCTACTTGTAACCAGTTGTTGTGTGACACTGCAAAACTGGAGCCTTTGCGGAAAAGGATTGATCAATCAATCAAATGTATTTATAAGCACATTTAACAACTTCAGCTGACCAAAGAGCTGGACACAATGTAAATCAGTGATTAATATAAAAGCAGATACAAACGAGCACAAGACATAAAAAATAAATAAAACTAAACCTGCACAATGACATCAGGAAAAAGTCTGTGTTACCAGAACTAAGGTGAAAACAGAGATTTAAAGTGACTGAGGCTCTGAGCAGCTCTCACCTGCAAAGGGAGGCTGTTCCACAGACTACTGAAAATGTTCTGTCACAATAGTTCATTATCTGTCCTCAGTTCGTTAGTGCACACACAAACAGAAAAATACACGAATGGCTTAAATGAACACGTGTAAATACTTCCTTTGTATTCATTTACTAACACAAATGCCAACTCTGTATTGTATGAAAGTGTGGTGTAGACACTGTAGTCATACTGTGAATTAAATAACAAGAAAGATGACTCTGCACTGACCCACACACCAGTATTTCACATTTGAAGGTTTAGTCGGCAAACTCCGGGGTTGGTTCAATCATAACACACGAAGCTGCAGAGGCCTGCACAAAAAGAAGCAGAATCAAGCTGACTTTCACTTTCGATAGTGTGTTGTCTCTGGTGGTGGTGGTGAAGCACAGTTGTTTGATATGCAGGCTGCTTAGCAGGTTCTGCTTTTAGGTAAATACACAACTACTTGTAGCCTGTTCGTCAGATTTGTGTGAATTAGTGTTACAGAGCGGTAACATGCGCCATGTCCAACAAAAAGCAACACGTCAAAGCTCATTCATACGGGTAGTAGCTAAATGATTTATTTAGTTTTCCTATGTCATGTTGTCAAACAGCACAAAATGCAAGGCTGTGTCAAACTGGTGAGGTTCAGAGTCAGGGTTGATTTATTTTGGTGTCCTCACTCACTAATATGGACACAACAATCCACACGTAAAAATAAAACATTTTATGACACAGACCAACAGCAGCAACATTCATGTCCCATATTCTCTATCTTAGTTTCTATGCATAGAACAAAATACCACCCTCAAACAAGTCCCTAAACTGTACTGCACACACACACACACACAGGACAACCACATCACAAACAGAACAGAAATGCTGTACTCCAGAAACAAAACTAAATCTGTTCAGCTCCACCAGCTCTTCACTGCACTGAGTACAAACCTCTCTCCTCACTGTTAATTCAATGTATTTATTGATTTATTTTTAGTTATTCCAAACCTCCTCCTTTTATTGTTCTTCATTTCTTTATGACTGTATTTATGCTACACTGCAAATCATTCTAAAGATAATCACAATTATAAAATACTGCAGCAGCATCTTTTGAGCAGTGATCATTGTGGACTCTGTCCCAGATATTTTTGGCCACCCAATTGCTCTAACAGATGTACCAGATGATTTCAGAGTCTGAAAATTCCACATGTTTGATGTAAAACACATGATGTTGCCTTTAACAGAACATGTAGCAGCATATTTAAACACCCCTAAATCATTGACTATTTATAATTTATAAAGTTATTTTTTAAGTTTACTAATGATATAGAATTTTGACATAATGTCTTCAAATACTGTGTCTACTGCTTGAGGCTAAAAGTCATATGAAAGCCCACAGGTGTCTGTTACATGCAGTGTTGACCTATTTTCTCATTTCAGATTTCTCATCATTAAGATGCTCCACTTTAACACAATATATAATATGTTACCATTGATACAGGGACAAAATTATGTCTATCTAAATGAAATCGATGATCAAGTCTATTTGTTTTCCATAAAGAAACTAACACGTATATTTCTTTCTCTTCATAAGATCAAAAATGCTTTAAAACAAGAAACTACTCAGATATTTTACTTAAGTAAAAGTAGACTAACAGTATACACTGTAAAACTACTGCACTACAAGTAAAGGTCCTAAGTTTTAAATCTTGTTCAATTAAGTATAAAGAGTATTAAAAGTAACATTTCTTATTATGCAGACTATGTGGGGTTGAACTTAACTACTTTATGACCTCTAGTTTTTCCTCCGACCCCTTCAAAGGGGTCATAAAATAAATTTTAGGGTTTTGAGATAATTATTGAGAGGTTACCAATTTGCCAAAAGTCAACTTGGCTCTAATGCAATTAAGTTTGTAGACATGTTTGCATTTTGTTCTCTCCTTATGAAAATGTAATGAGAAATTTACAAATTTAGGGATAAGTTATTCAAATTAAATCACATGACAGACAAATCACTGGTATTTATTTAGTACAAACAACACATAAAGGGGTTAAAAAGTTTAGTCGTTACAATAAAAAACATTATAAATAGATAATGTCATGAGATTATTATATACAGTGATCTAAAACTTAATGATCAACTATCTCTAATAAAAATAGTTTAATAAACATAAACTAACATAAAAAATATAAACTTGAGTGAAACACAAATACCTCAATATTGTACTTACAGTATAGTATTACCAGTACTTACAATTACTTTCCACCAAAATATGCACTATGAACGGAGGCGAGGATCCGCAGCACTAAATCATTTAACCCCTTGTGACACTGTAAACTCTCTCCTAAAATCTGATTTATGAAACGCAGGCTACACAGGCCCAGATCCGGCCCATTCCAGACAAACCAGACAATTTCATCCGGCCGCACCCAACATACAGCGTTATGACGCACTTGGGTGGTCCGCTCCTGATCTGGGCCACAAGTGGGCCACAGCACGGCCACGTGTCAGCCAAAAGTGAACCAAATTAACCATCTGTACAAAAATCTTTGAAAGATTTGTCACATTTGATTTGTGATATTTAGGTCTTATTTTCCATTATACATGTACTTCACTTAAGGCTTACAACTGCTTCGTCCGACCCAGAAGAAGGCCACCTGAAGTGGTCCACATCTGTGTTCTACCGCGACCAAAGGCCGTCCACGTCCGCAACTTCATTCTGAACTAGGTTAGTTGATGCCGTGGTAATTTTCTAGTCAAGCTTCAAGAATGAGTAAAGAGTCTTAACAATACACTTTGTATTTGATATGCTATTGTGTTGAGAAGTTGAAAATAAAATGTTTTAACCCTGCAGACTTTACTCACGTGAGCTCAAATAGACGTCAATGTATTCGGTCGCGTTCTTCCTCTTGTGGAAGTGCGCAAGCTGCCCGGCGGTGTACCCCAGGTCGTTGGGTTTTTGGGGGTTTTCTGTGTGCTCAATCACCAGTTTGACCACCTCCAGGTGACCCTCCCTGGCGGCCAGGTGCAGCGGCAGGTTGCCCTGCGCGTCCGCGACGTTCACGTCTGCTCCGTGCTGCATCAGCGCACGCACTGTATCTACGAATCCCTCGCGCGCGGCGTCGTGGATCACGCTCAGGTTGAGCACCGGATCAGCTCTGCTGAGGTCTGCTCCCGCCTCAAGCAGAGCTTCAACCAAAGCGGTGTTCCCCAACATCACCACCTGCACACAGACAGAAGCAGGCAAGGAGACGGAATGAGTAAGAACTGGAAATGTCAAAGTAGCGGATCAAAGCAAATTCTCACTAATCCATTTGAGACTTGGCCTTTTAGGCCATCAACATTAAATTAGTAGAGTAAAAGTATTAAAATGAATACATACTGAAGAGTATTAATGCTAAAATAAGAACGGACCCTTAACAATTCAATCTCCACTTAAAAAGTATAAAAGAAAGCAAAAGAGCATTTAACTTTTTTAATATTTAAATATAATTAGAACTACAAAATAAATTACATGTATTAATAAGGAATTATAATTCTTCTTATTATTAAGACATAAAATATCATCTTATTCATCCTGGAGAAAAATGTTGTGCCAACATGCTCAAGTTTCCATAGTATAGATAATAAAAAAACCTACATTACAACAATAATACATCACTGATGTATTATCTTAGCGCATCTGTAGGATGTGTCTGATATACGTGGTATGTGGTTGTATATACTGAACATATTATTATAGTACTCATAATAGTTATACATAATAATAAGTTTTAGTACATGTAACAGTTTCACTATTAGTATTGTTATATTTACATTAGTAATAGTAAAAAATAGTGTTAGTTTTATTGACTCGGTGTGTAGCCTATAAAGACATCTTAGCAGAACCAGGTATGTTGTGTAACTAAAACAAAGCCTCAGCCTCCATTTCCTTGTCTCCACCATTTTGTTACTCCTCTCTCACACTGCATAGCAATCCTAAAATTGAACTTTATTTTGTAGCACGTATTTCCTTAATTACAATAATTGTTAAAAGAGCAGATTCTTTGTTATACCCGAACAACTTTATTAGGATCAAATGCAAAGGAAAAAAACACATTTCACTGTGAAACTGATGAACCCCCCCACCCCCCTGTTCCATTAAAAACAGACTTCTTCACATAATTTATAATCTATATGTTTAAGTATGCATTCAAATAATTAATTGCAGCAAAACTATAAATCCCAAAACTGTTTTGGCTAGTTACTTAGCTACTTTTGAATCTGTATACATTACCTATGCTGGACAGTCTAAATCTCTTTTTGCCATCTGTCCAAAGATTGAATCATTTGAAAACAATGTATATCTATTTAGATTATTTAATTTTAGCCCTAACAATAAACAAACTCTACTGGAAATCTGACAATAAAATATTAAGCTTTATATCCTGTGCAGAAGCACAATAAGATAAGGAAGTGAGACAGGCTACTTGTTACACTACACTCTAAAATTAAAATACTACCAACAAAAATGCAAAGAACTCGGTCTGGATAAATTCCTTTTACACAAACAAATCTTCAGGAGAGTCATACCAACCTGCAGTGCAGTTCTCTTGAACATGTTAAATCCATTAACTTCTGCTCCGTTTTGCAGCATCAACAACACTTCAGCTAGGTTTCCCCTGGCAGAGGCTCTGCAGAGCTTGTCATTTAGTGATCCGTCAGCCATTCTTGTAGAAAATATAGACAGATATGATCCAAGGTTTTGCCTGACTTTATGGGAAATGTGTGTAATACAAAATGGTAGGTGGTGGTCAAAGATTTCTGATAGGCACCTCCCTTCCACCCTTACATCACACATGGGCCTGACCTACACAGTCCTTAATCTGGCACTCTACATTATATTTTAAATATATACAAAAGTCTATTAAATTATCCAAATGAGAATAATTACTGGTGTACTATATACATAAAATGTTTCAGTTAATTGAATACATTTTGACAAAAAAATTGAAACTTTATGAGCAATATTTTACACAATGTTTTGCTACTTCAACCTTTTTCACAACTCATATTCTGCTCATCTCATAATGATTTTATGACTTATAATGACTTAATTAGTATCCAGACAAGTAATAAAAGCCTCTCATTTTACATACTGCACAAATATACCTCAAAAAAGAATTTGATTAATATCCCATTACTGTAAGATTTTCTATTTATGTATTTAATAAAGAGTATTTTACAGTTACTAATGCCATCAAGATGCACAATATACCTCTGGGACACTGGTATAGTCATTTTTAATTCTATTTGTACAATTATAGGTCATAATGATATGGAAACAATGTGAAAACAACAAATATTAATCCACATTCTGTTACAGCATTGTCTAATAGTCATGGCTGTCTTAAACCAGTCTTTATAGCAGGTGATCTGGGGGAAGCTTTTTGTGTTTATGTAGTGTTCCCAGAGGTCTATTTATAGGAGCAAACCAAAAGCAGCACGCCTGTACAGCAGACCGATTTTATTTCTATACACTAGATACACTATAATTCACACGGAGCTATAACCTAATAACCTGTGCATACATTTTTAAGACTGATATTTAGCAAACAAACAAACAAGCAAAAGAAAGTAACACAAAACAACACAAGTCGTCATCTAAAAGAGATTAAAACCATAACACAAGCCTTCCTCCATGTCGCAGATCAGTAGGTACCATCCTTTTCTCCTACCGAGTCGAGCGCTGAAAAAAACAACACAAAAATAACCACGAAATAAAGACAAATTAACGAATTGTTTTTTTTTTTACATCTACGCACATTATTATTACACGTGATGTCATCCAGTCACTTCCCGCTCATTTTCAAAATAAAATAAACAAAGTGCGTTTCTGTACTCGGATACCATCTTGTGTTTAGCATTCAGAGATTAGGATGATATTCGCTGAGACCCGAGATCGCACATTCATTACGAGCTTTCTTTCATTTTCAAACGCACTCCTACCGAAATCAATGATCCTCCATGATCCACTGACACAGCAATGTCCGATTATATTTCTTTCGAGCCTTGGTATAATGTCCAAACAGAGGAAAGCTCCTGCTGAAATATCCTCACTGATATCACGGACGGTTCATCTGAAGAATAGATTGAGCTCTAAGAAGCGGGACGTTTGCCCTTACACTTAGCTGAGTAAATAATATTTGAAATTCTTACCAACAAAAAAGATGAGATGGCGTGATTGGACAGAGCTAAATGATAGGCGGGACGTCTGAACGGAGTTTTGGAAAAGAAACCATGATGCTGTGACACCGTAACGGTGTTAACGATGCCCACAGTTATTCTTAAAAAGAGAGTTTATTCAGAGAGCGAAGTGGTGTTGTGGTAAAGTCCTGTAATTACTGCGTCAGTCTTTGTCTTTCATTACATGTATCCATCGAAAAAGCGAGATAAGCTTTTTATATTGTCATCGACTATGGACATCATGTTTCAGTTTCCCTTCCTCGTGCCGCCCTCTGGTGGTGGAGATGGTTGGTGATCTGCTCACTGCTGTGCAGCTGTGCAGTGATATGGCCTGCTATGTAAAGAATGCCTGCGCATGTGATGCACTTGACGCAGAGAAACTAGTGGAGCGCTCAGCTGTGTCATGTGCGCGCAGTGGACATGATACATTAAACGTACATAGACGTGTATTAACAAGTTTTAGTCTAACATATTATTAGAAATAATTTGGAGAAAGATAAAAAAAAATAAGACCAAAGAGGGTCTTAAAGCGGGTGCATGCAAGTGCCACGCGTTATGATTTTACGCTAAGCAACACAGCACGTTACTGTGCGCAAACACACAAAGGTCGGTTTTGTGTCTTTTCGTTACCAAGCAAATAGGTTTTGTCCAGTGAAGGTCAAACAGAAGTGTTTCACCATAAATTCACAATTACTGGGACTGGTAGTTTGTCCTTGCGCTACAGCCTGATATTTGACCGCCTTTCGTACCGGTGTAACACTTGCCCGTTTGTACATCTCCGTCCATCATCAACATCATTTAAAGGGTAGAACATGCATGGCTGCTTATGTGCTCGCATCCTCGGGCTTTACGCATTTGAATCATGTCATCAGGAGTAGCTGTTTCGTAGCTAACTGTATTTGTAGTGTTATAGTATTATATCCCTGGACCTCACATGACTCCTCACACGACTCTTTTGTAGTGTAATGTAATGAACCAGAGCGTAACAGAAACTGCAATGATGTGCAGGACTGCTGATTACTGTTTTGATTATTAGGCTGGCCTCCAACTTTTTATAAAGCAGTATAAAAGTTAGGCTTATAAAAGCTAAATGACATCACAGCTCTCGAGTCCTTTGGGACACAATTTACGCTGAGTCCAGAACGTCAGGCTGAACATGTGTGGGTATTCAATATTGCTGTCTACATGCTTCTGTTGTGTAGGCACAATACCCAAAACAACAATGTACAGAGTGAAACAACGCTTCTGAACACATTGCAGGAGGAAATATATTCTGACGTCGTTTCAATGTGACAGTGTGAAAAAAAAGTCATCTTTACACGGCTAAAGATAGAAAAATCAATTTAAAGTAATCTCGCGTCCTCGGCTCGAGGTTTTACAACATTTGCTACCACTTTACGACAGCCGTAAAGCAATGGACTAGCTGACAATAATGATATGAGATAACTGAACACTGTAACATTACTTTACAGAATTGTGTCTATCTGGAGCTGTTAAATCCTGTTTGAGTGTAATATTTCCAATTTGCCAACATCTCACTCGTCGCCACGTCAAGTAAAGTGTTTTTTTTTAATATTCAGTGTCTGTCTCTGAGGCGAGAAAGCGACGAGAGCCAGTGGAAGAAGAATTGCTTTTAGCCAGTCATTGCCATGGCCTCCGAAAGCGGCGATAGCAACATGGATAGAGAAATGATTCTGGCCGACTTTCAGGTGTGTCTCTTTTGTATGTCCCCCATATTATATTCAGTCGTTAATAATCTGTCTGCCGTTGTTGAATTACCCTGGGCTGCTGTCAACAACAGTTCACACGACGTCGTAAACAGCAGAGCAGAGCTGAGCTTTGCTCTCTGTGGCTAACACACGAAGCTAACTAACTGACAGCTTGCTAACTGACTCTGAAGCTGTAAGCTCGCTAACTAGATAACGGTTCTTCAAAACTGACAGCATAAACAGTTAAATGGTTTGTGCAGATGTGTTTTCAGGATATAAAACGACGATCTGGTTAGCTTAATGGAGAGCTACGGCGCTCACGTAAACTGTCTGTTTGTTTACACATTGTGTCAGGTTTTATAATCCTCTTCAGAAACGGTGTCCCTCGAAGATACTAGCTCCGTTTAGCTAGCAGTCTACTTTGCAGGGAGGAAAATATATTTGGAGGATGAAAAAAGACAGGCTACTAGAAATGCCTCTCTTCAATAGTGCCGTGTAGTTTTCGACCATGTTCAGTAAGTTAGTACTTAGAATAACGTACAACCCTTTTATCTTAACTTAAACGAAGGACTTACATTTTGTGCTTTGTTAGTTTTCCCCCAGTTGTGAATAAGCCAGGATAAACAGACCTAAGCAATGTACATAAATGTCTTTTCACTAATTAATAACCTGCTATGGATGTTAGAGACACTGTTTATGTACCATGTATTCAAATGAGGACAGTCTAGGCTACAAAGATGTGTTTTTGAATAAGGCCACTGATACCTACACCTCACCATCCTTTGCAGGGCTCAAGCTTGGGCAGTTTCAGAATTAATTTGTTTACACTCCATTGCAATCTGTGTCTTTAAGAGCCTATTAAGGATGCACCAAACTTCAGTTATGTCCTTGCATCCAATACAGCGCCAATAATAGATAATTCTTATAATTTTTTTAGTTTTAAAATTTTTAGTAGTATAGTTTCATGAAAATATGTTTTGTAAAATGTTGCGTTACACACATAATCAGAAAACCTGGAATGAAGCATCCCAAAGTGTTATGTGACTGTAGACTGTACTGTGCTAGAGCATTGCTGCATTTACATTAAGTCATTTAGTAGAACCTTTTATCCAAAGTGACTTACAAGTGAGGTAAAATCATGTAATATAAAACAAAATTAGGAATAAAAGACATTCAGGGCAAGGTGCATGAGAAGTAATGTTTGTGAGAAATAAGAGGCACATATGGATTGCATGAGTCGCCAAAACTAAATTTAATTTGGACAGTTGGTATTTTCTTATAAAACATGACAGCAGCTAAAGTAGCATTACATACCCTTCAGGAGTTCATCACCCAATTTTTTTTTATTTGACTATATTTCAGTTCAATTCAATTCATTTAAATAGCTCCCAGTCACAACAAAAATCACCTCAAGGCCCTTTACATAGTAAGGTTAAGACCTTACAGAATTATATGGAAAACATATATGACTATGAATGTACAATACCATATAGAAAGCCCAACAAATCCTCCCTGAGCAAGCACTAAGCAATTGTGGAGAGGAAAAACTCCTTTTAATGGAAGAAACCTCCAGCAGAACCAAACTCAGGTGTGGGAGGCCATCTGCCTCGACCAGTTGGGGTTAGCTGAAAGTGGAGTGACAAGAATAACAAGCAAGAGACAAACACTGGGCTGGTTGGGAGGACCAGAAATGTATAGTTCCAAGGCCAGAGATACCTGCAGAGAGAGGGAGACAGAAAGGAGGAAGACACAAAGTTAACAACATACAAGGGCGGTATATAAATAGGTAGAGAAAAGAGATATGTGGAGAGGAGCTCGGTGCATCAATGGAGGTCCCCCAGCAGTCTCAATCTAAGCAGCAGAACTAAGATCTAACTATAAGCTCTATCAAAAACTAAAGTTTTAAGCCTCGTTTTAAAAGAAGAAAGGGTGTCTCAGTGATTCCCACAGAATTTCTATTTGTAGTGGTGGCTGAGGGGTGGATGGCATTTCATACACACAACCCAGATAATCTGTCACATTCACACACAGCAAATCAGAGTTGCAGACTGTGGATCTAATCTGTAAAAACTTTTCATAGAGACAAGAGTCTTTAGAAACCTGATTTAAGTTGTAACTTTGCATTAATATGCCTAGTTAGACAGGGTGAATGTTGCTACTGAAATGTAGAAACGCATCCTTTCTGTTTGTTTGTTGACATAGCTCATAACAAATAGTTACATTTTGAGTAAAACCAGTTCATTCTAACAGTGAATTAAATGTAGTGTTTAGGCAGCTATTGTCAACAATAAATGTGACTTTCAACTATGTTTAGATCTAGGGTTGATTAATAAGCTTGAGTGGAAGATTACTGCCACCTCTCCACTCCAACCAGTGCTTCTAGGGACATGATAATTAATATAACTTGGGGGGAGTTGAGTCAGACTAAAGACTGACATATTAATGCTTCTGTGGCCAGGTTTCAGAAAGATAAAATAAATATATTTGATTATCACTTATCAAGCCATTTACTAACAGGGATTTAGACAAAAGACATTTAGACCACTATCAGCATGTGATAGGCCTAAATCTCCAAAACACCTAAAAACTAATGCCACCCAACATAATTATATAAAATACATACGGTATATTGGATTTTAAAAGCATACATGTAGTGTTTATCACTATATATTTAAAGGTATAATAGATAGAGTACATGTTTATTATACTGATCTGCTTTATTATGGTCCTCTTTTCAGATTTAACCAGTCAACATTCCAGTCAGTCAACAGTTTGTTATCACTGATTGTACCTAAATAGTTCAAATTGTGTTACATTTTTGACTTTTAATTGTGGTTGGCTGAATGGTAACATGGCACTCTAGAATAAAATGTGAAAAAAAAGTCAATGCTGTTTGAGAATGTCTTGCCCCAGATCATCCTGTTTCTACCTGTACTGTATGTTTTTCACTTGGATCCAAATACTTTAAACTTGGACTCATCAGTCCACAAGACTTGGTTCCAGTCAACTTAATCCACTGTTTTTTTCCAGCAGATGTGCACTTAGGCCATCCCCTGCGTCTTGTGTCCTGATTGGATCCAGTTATTATTAACATTGAAAAAAATATTATTATATAAAAAAATTATTGGGTTACTGAACATGAACTCATTTAAGATATTCTAGCACCTAGGAGGGCTTGCATGATTAAGACCATCTCCATCTGAATTTCTGCAACTTCTGAAGGAAAACCGGTAGTTTCAGAGCCTTAATGTTTAACACTGGTTAAGAAGCAAATGGCAGTTTTTTTGTAAAAGGTTATCTTTGCAGTTTCAGATATTTTACCTGCGATTAAATTTATGATAAAGGGGTTTTCTGTGTTTTGGTTTGGTCTCATCCATCCAAAGAACATTCTTTCAACAACCTTCTGGCTTATGCAACACCATTATTGTTATTATATTATTGTTGTTGTTTTTCTCCTGTTGGTGGAGTCATTAACACTGATATTAGCCACTGCAAGAGAGGCCTTGAAGATTCCTTGTAAACTCCCAGACTATTACTCATTTTGCTGTTGGTGTGATCTTTTGTAATTCTTTGCAGCCAGGTGAGCATCAGTAACTCCTCTTCTCAGATTCAGATTACTTTATTGTCATTCAGTCAGTCCTGACACACTGCTGAAGAAAATTACAACAGGGCACAATAAGAAAGTCACAATAAAATCAAGGTTCTTCTAAAGGCCATGACACAGTTCTGCAAACCTGTTTTTTCAATATTATGCTTTGCTAGGGAAGACATTTCTCAGCTTTAAATAAGACCTTTCAGACCTGCACTAGAATGTCATCCCACTCACTGAAACACCTGACTCTAATTTTCCCTTATGTCTTAATTTTGCTACCTAAGACTATGCATTTTGAGTCAGTGTTCTCTGCTTCACAAGAGTTTGAAGTATTGGTTGATACACCCTACAACTCAGCTGAAAACGGCTTTATATTATTCCCACTTTCCTTTCCTCTACACATCACTGACCTGTTGTTGGTGGTAGCGTGGTAAGCCTAATTAAAAATTATTTTCTGGTTTAATTCTTTTTCTTCTGTTTTTTTTTTTTTGGAGGGGGGGGGATGCATTTTATGTACATGCAGATCAGTGTTTTTTATATAATAGACTGGAGATGTATCTCATTCAAAGCATTTCCTGTAATCCTTTTTCTTGTTTTTTTTTCTTTAAGGCTTGCACTGGAATTGACAACATTGCAGAGGCAATCACTCTGTTGGAGCTTAATAACTGGGATTTAGTGGTAAGTTCATTATCTGTTTGGACAGCAGAGATCAAGAAGATCATAACATCCAATAATGCAAACACTTTTGTAATGGTAAAATGATTTCCTTATTTTATTTAGTTATTTTTAGTATTTCTTGTTGAGCAGGCAGCATCTCAACAGCATTATCCCTTACTTAACTGTGAAACAGTGTGCTTCACAGGAGTTGATATAGTGAGAGATACTGTGATAAAGAATGTGTCTTGCCAGTTATGTATTAACTCAAGATGAGTCTGGAAAACAAGGAGCTCTCAACAGTGAATTGCATATTAGAGAGGGTCAGTCTATATTTAGATGGATGCTGGCAGGAGTATAAAGCAGGCGGCTGCAGCGGTCCAAGCAGTGGCAGCACAGACAGTGGCGCCTGGACTCATTGCACCTGTAAACTGATGACTTGCAGTTCCTTTAGCTGCTCAATTTTTAAACATTGACAAAACAAATCTGCTTGTGTGTACTTATGTATGTTGGGTGTGGGTGGAGATCTGAAAAAAATAGATAACTAATTTGGTATGATACCCTGCTTGTCTCACAGGTATTTTTCACCTGCACAGTGGCTGTTTGTCAGTTGTTTTTTGCTTGTAAACAGTATTACAGTCTCTGTTGAACTTAAGGTGCTTTATGCAGCCTCTGTATATGGAACAATATTTTAAAAGCAACATTCTTCTTTACAGTAGACATTTTAACTTGTCATAGTCCAGGAAGCTGCTGTTAAGGACATTAACAATAGCTCTGTTGAATTCACACGTGTGAACAACGAGCTAGCATGCACAACACCAGGATCCTGAAAGAGAAGCAGCTGGATGGAATTCAGATATTCCTCATTTTTATTATTTAAAACCTGTGCTTTTTCTTCTGTGACATGAAAATGTCCTCCATAAAAAGACATGTTCTCTCATTTTATTTTTTAATTTAAAGTTTAATTGAAGTTTATTAGAAGCAGTTAAATATAAGCTCTAAAAAAATATTACAGATTATGCAAGTGGAGGCACCAGGATGTTCTCAAATAAAATACAAAAACAAAACAAAAAACAGATAAATAAAACTAAAATATTTATCACTTTACTGTCTACATAAATAAAATAATTGGCAAATGGCCAGATACTTCTAAATGTAAAAGTGAAATCTTCAGTTACCAGCATTCTGTTGACTTTTGCACTGGACTATGACTGAGATGTGGTGGCTATGTCATGAATACAAAAGAAACAGAGCATATGAGTAGACCAGGACATAACAGCTAACTTTAACTGAAGTTTAAGGTTTAAGAACTTAAAGAACAAATAACTATAGAATCATAAAGAAAACCCAATAATCGCACAGGAGCAAGCACTAGACAACAGCGGAGAGGAAAAAACTCCTTTCAATGGAAGAAACCTCCTACAGAACCAGTCTCAGGGTGGGAGGTCATCAACCAGATGGAGTGAGTGGAAAGTGGAGAGACTAAAGAACAGTAGGCAGTGAAAGAACAACAACAAGCATCAGACGAAACATTGGTCAGGTTGGTAGGGGCAGTAACAATTAAAACCATTCAGCTCCAAACGGGTACAAAGAGAGGAAGACCGAAAGGATGGAAGCGCAACTACGGGACAGAGAAAAGACACAAAGTTAATGACGTGCAATTGTGGCATATGAGTGATTAGAGGGGCAGACAGAAGAGGAGATCTATAGCAGCATAACTTATAGATGGTTCAGAGTTACCTGAGCCATCTCTAACTAAAATCTTTATCCAAAGGGAAAGTTTGAATCCATAAGAGTCTTAAAAGTAGAGAGGGTGTCTGAACCAGGAGCTCTGCCTCTCATCTACATATGGAAACTCTAGGAACCAAATGTTGACCTGGTGCTATGAGCTCTTAAATATAGGGTGGAGCTTGATCATTAAGTGCTTTATTTGTGAGTAGAAGAATTTTAAACTCTATTCTGTTTTTTTAAAGGGAGCCAATGGAGATAAGCTAATGCAGGAGAAATATGTTCTATCCCTCTTGCCAATACCAGACAAAACTGGATTAACTGAAGGCTTTTTAATGAGTTACTGGGACATCCTATCAGTAGAGAATTACAGATGTCCAGTCTAGAAGTAACAAATGCATGGACTAGTTTTTTGGCATCACGTTGAGACAGGATGCTTCTAATTTTAGAAATGTTCCTCAGGTGGAAAAAAGCAGTTCTAGAGATTTCTTTTATGTAGAAGGGAAAAGAGATATCCTGATCCAAGATTCCTCACAGTAGTAGTTGAGGCCAATGCTATGTCATTCATGGTAAAAATGGACTAGATAACATTTCTCCAAGGTGTTAAGGCTAAAATAGAATGACCTCTGTCTTGTCTGAATGAAAGAGTAGAAAATTACAGGACATCCAGTCCATGTTTATATTTAAGAATAAACCAAAATATAACTGTTAATTTTATTTCTTTAGATGAGCACTGGTCAATGTTTTATTACATAGACACAAGTTAGAGGTCAATTTGAATAAAAAAAAAAAAACAATTTAAAAGTTGCATTTTTAATTTTGGGATTAGTAAAACATTTTAAGCTGCACACAGATGGGATATTTTGCAATTTACAAGAATGTCTTTGCAGGCACAAAAACTTTCCATGGCTTTCACAACTTTATAGGAAGAGGAAGCAGGGTGAACTATTTCCAGCAGCAATGAGTTGGCTATTGATTCTGTTAAGCAACTTAAACAAGATAGCATTATTGTTAACCTACTTCCCCTTTCATTACAGGCAGCCATCAATGGAGTCATACCTCAGGAGAATGGGATATTACAAAGGTAATAATCATGTTGCCACATATTGTAAATACTGCAAATCACATCAAATGTATCAGTTGCCCTTCAACAGTGAAAAAGAGACAATAAGACAACTCCAAGCAAATTTGAATAACTGGTATCGGAATGTGGGTATTCACAACTTGGGAAGTGAGGTGTATCAGATTGTGTGAGCCTGTTGCACCAGTGTACATCTACAGCATAGATTCACAAGTTAAGCAACTTTCAAAGAACACAGGAAATGTGAACCGAAAGCCTACAGCATTAGCAGGAAGTTAAACTCTTCACCTCAGTGATGCAGTTTCAGTGTTTACAGTGTTTTGTTTTTATATTTCCATATCGTTGTACCTAATTAGCCTAAGTACCTAACAGTGGGTATAGTTTGTAGAGCTCATAAATAGTGCAGCACCGATTAGAATATAATGTCTGGATATCTCAGTTCCATCATGAAATAACATTTGGCAGTTAAAGTTTGGAAGTTATTTAGCAGAGTTATATCCATAAATACATATTCAGCAGGTAATGTTGCCTAATGAGATGTTAGTGGACCTGATAGAGGAATAATATAAAAGACACTGCAACCGCAAGGAAACTTTCTGCCAAGAGTGGAGTTGTACACAGTTTCTGAGTAGAAAAGGTTTCTTTAAGAGCTTTGTTTCCTTCACTTTCCTTCAACGGTTAGTTGACACTCATGAATGCACTGAGCTGATCTGAACCCACTCAAACTGGAGATGTTCTGTTAAACCGTTTTATTTTGTGTACACACTTGTGTGCGAGTGTGTATGTGTGTGTACGTGCATGTGTTTTGTGTGGTTCAAGCCCTTGGGCCATGAGAATATTGCTGGTCTTTCTCAAGGGCACACATTGCTATGAATGGAGGCTGGCTGGCAGCGTGACCAGCAGCCAACACATTTACTAAGTGGCTGGCACTGGTTTGAGTAGGCTGGTGCTGCCCAGTAAACAGACTGTGATGACGTGACCTGAGTTGAGGCCAGCTGGAGCCTATGCTCCTCTCTAAAATGCATTTCCCTCCCTTCCCTACATTTTTTATGTCCTAAAAAATTTAAAATGTTATGAAGCTCACCTCAGACAGTTTGTCTGTGGGTGCAGTGCTTAGCAGTTCTGTCTGCTTTAGGACACCTCCTTCCCTGCACAGGAGGACAGTGCCATCTACTGTAAAAATAGGGAAGCATGGCACAAAGAACAGACAAGAAGAATGGACAATTTAACGGTCTCCCGCATTGGTGTGCCAACTTTTTGTGAAATTGCACTCAAGGGCCCCCTACTTCTTCATAGTACATTTGTGAAATGCTAGTAGTTGTTACTTTGTTTCACTATATATCTCACTTTACTGTCTAAGCAGCGCTTTGTAAACGCTGCAGTGTCGGGTAAATGTTGCACATATTTACATATGGCTTCCTTCCATTTCCACAACCTGCATTTCCATGCTATTAAAGAGAGAGATCGATTTTATATTAATTAGTTCACACTTGGCTTTAAATCAGAAAAACTATGTTTCCTTTCTTCAGTATGTCATTATTAAATATTGGCCCAGTTTTTTTTCTTAGTGTCAGTAACATTTCTATTTGTTCATTTACAATTTTAGGAAATATTTGGATACTCACATAGTTGGTTAGTTGCAAAAGTAAATTTGTTATTGAAAGAGACAGTTTTACTGAATTAATTTCCAACCCTCTTTGTGGCTGTTGCCACTCACCCTGCGCCTCAGGACACTGCCCTCTCTAATGTGGTGGGCCAAATAAAATACAGCCTTTGTTAAAAAGCCTGAGTCTGGCACTCAGTTCATGCAAGACAGTTGCTTCTTAAACTTCAAGGAACAAAGGGCACACTTTGTTCATGGTCAAAAGAGAAACAATACTTCTTTGCTGTGTGGTAGGAATTATGAATCACACATTAAATAGGCAGTGAAGATAGAATTGAGAGAAAATAAGCAGATATTGTACAGGCGCGTGGATGGAATGAAAAGCAATTTCTTGGAATTTTTCTGAGAGCGTCTTTTATTTTTTAAGATATGGTATGAAAATGCAGCACCCAATCTCCCACACCATCAGTAACCTCTTCACCTCTTTACAGTAACTTTCCCAGCGAGACGAGCCAGACCAGCATGTATGGACCTCCTAGCCAATCAGAAGCAGCCGATGCAGCAGCAGGAGGTACAGTTCCTCCCCCATCCTCTTCATCTTCATCTTCCTCTCCTCCATCGTCCTCAGCCTCAGCTTTTTGCTCCATGAACCCCTCCTCCCGACATATTGTTGAGCGGCAGTCCCGGATGCTCAACTTCAGGGTGGAATACAGGCAGCGCTCTGTCGAGCTGGTACTGGAGGAAGGAAGCACAGTCGGTGAGCACCTCACAAACACTGATATACATGTCATGTATTATAGTCGTCAAACCAGTTACATTTTGTGGGTAAATGTGGGTAAAAAAGTAAAAATACAAAGTTTAATCGCATTGGTCTACATAAATCAAATTCACAGGAGAAATCAAACAGATCCTTGAGACAGAGCTTGGAGTTCCAGTGTCGAAAATGCAGTTGAAAGGATGGAAGGCTGGAGATGTATCTGACAGTGTAAGTTATTTTTAGCATACATAGCTTTAATATTAATTATAATTTAATATATAATAATACAAAATATTAATACAAAACTACTACTTTTAAATACTTTTAAACCAGTGTTGATTGAGTTGGATCATTTTTCTGTAAGTTGAATCTGTGTATGTGTCCTTGTGTGCAATCAGACGGTGCTGAAAAGTTTACATCTGCCTAAGAACAACAGCCTGTATGTCCTGACTCCTGACATTGCCCCTACTGCCAGCACCAGCAAAAACAGGTATTCAGCTCAGCATTTAGCACTCTCTTTTTATGTGTAATACCATAATAAATCACACTCTTAACATCCTGGTACACATACACTGGCTGCAATTTATTGCGTTGTAGATTTAACTTTAAGCTTTTAAATTAGATCTTATTTCTTAAGTAAAAACATATAGTTAATTTATCGAATATCAAAAACTGAAATATTTCATTTTTAAAGACTGATTCAGTATCTAGTAGAAGCCCTTTACACACCTGGATTTAGGCAGTTTATCCGATTTTACTTGGAACATCCTCCCACAATCCATCAGATTAGCCTTTGGCTGACACTCAGAAACCTCTCCTGAAGTCACTCCAGCATTTAAGAATATCTAACAACATATTTCACTTAGTCGTTTGATTTATGGAATTATTGAAAGTTTTTTATTTTATAGCTTCAAAATTAACTCTATTTGAAGGTATATATA
>JAUYWH010000020.1:11341861-11362134 GCA_034779795.1 Ctenopoma multispine | reverse complement strand
ATGTAGTGTGTGCTGGTCTGCACGGCACACTCAGAACATGTCCAGGAAGTTATGAAATAAAACACGAGCAGAGCAACAAAAGAGCTGTGACAGCATTTGATAAGTCACAAGTCTTTCTGTGTGCGCGTGTTTTTTCACTGCTTACATTTGTGTTGCGTCACTAATGTAACACAGAGGCAAGTTTGAAACTTACCCTATTTTCAGCTAATTCCCATAGTTTTAGTTTGGATAGTACAGCTATGTGAATGGCTTTGTTAAAAACTCTCTCTGCTTCTGGTCCTCCCAGGTGAAATCATCTGGAGGAGTTTTCAGTTCAGGTTATAAAATCTGGTTGCTCTGACATCAGAGGCTATAGTCTTGATCAACGTGCTCATCCAGAACTCCTCCAGATATCATCATCTGATATAAAGGTGACATTTCCTTACAGGCCTTCTCCCTCTGTAGACTCATTCGCTCTATAAACTGATGGTTCAGCCAACATTTAAAATCTGTGATTCCTCAAACAGAGCTTTAGATTTTGTTTTGCTTCACTGACGCCTTTTTTCATCCATTACCATGTGGGACAACTGAGAGGCAACCCGCTCATAGGGGGATTGTTGCTTAGCAGAAGGGGTTTTGTTGAATTGATACCTGGCAACACATAGCCTGAAACCTTTTCTTTCATAAATAACATATATATATATATATATATATATATATATATATATATATATATATATATAAAGGTGCCTTTCTGAAGCCACTGTACATTAACTATGTAATACTAGTTGCTGGTGTTAAATGCAGCACTTAAAGATGAACACCAGGTGGCGGTCTACATCCACATTATTGACAAGCTGTCTGCAGAGTCCTTCCAGTAAATACCATTTTCATTGGTATATTAATGGACATTTGACCTGCCAGTGCACATTCATTTTTTCACATCCATTGTGACATTTTGAGAGGAATATCTATCGCCACAGTCTCTCTTGTGTAAATAATAATTTTTATTCCATTTGGGATCTTTCACCCAGACATTGCTGCTTGCTAAATGTTGTTTTACACCCTGCTCGTCAGAGAATGATATGATATGATATCCACTCTTCCTGTCTACTGTTTGTTCCCTTTTTCAAACAGTCGGTCAGCATGGTGATCGTTCTTGGTGACAATAAAGATTGCTTGAGAAAGGTTTATTAAGCCAGTGTTCTCTGTCCAGAGGTTCTGCTCATTTGAGTGAATGCATGGCAGTATTAGCAACCTTTGTTTTGAAATGTCAGGCAGCTCAGTATTCATTGCAGTAATACAATCGCCGGTGGCAGATGAATGTGTGAATGTCCTTTTATAAGTATCAGCTAAATATCGTCCACCTGTGTCTTCATTCATCTGCTTATTGTACGGTGACCAAGATCCTTTTTGTTTTTAATTTGAAGACAAGCGCAAGTAAAAATACATACATGTGAGGCTCCATATTTTTATGCATGTTAGATCATTTTTTTCTGTGTGTAAATTTTGAGTTTAGTTTATTGTTTGTTGTGTTGTTTTTTTCATTATATGTGTGCTTGGGGAGACTTTTGTGTGCGTGTTGGATTTCACCATCCTTGTGTTGAGTGCTGGATTTAACTGTATGTGTGGTTTACAAACAGTTCTAGGGCAAATGAGCAAGATGAGGATGTACTGTGCTGCTCCTGTAATTATTAAAGGAGTGTCTCGTATTTTTAGAAGCCTGTGCTGCTCATTATTAATTAGCCCCTCTCTTACAACAGTAGTGTCTATGAATAAAAAAGATCAAATTAACAGGGGCTTAATTTAGTTTTTAATCACCAGCATTGTTAAACAGTTTAATAATTTTATCTTCAGATAAATAAATAGTATTGAAAGTAAAGCTTAATGAGAGAGGGTCTTTTTCTTAGTATTTAGTTTATTTGTGCTAATGAAGACTAACTAGACCTCTGGTAAAGTATTGAAATTATTATCAGCTTTCAAATGATAAATTCTGAATAAAAAAAAACAAGTAGTTCTTATTTCAGACACATGGCCTTGATCATAGAGAGTTGTGTACAGTTTCACATATAATGGCTGTAGTCTGTTTGTTTACAGTGAATTTAAAATAAAAAAATTACTGTAGCTCTCCCCACATTTCCTCATGTTAGCAGCCAATAAGCGTCCACATGTCCCCAGAACACTTGTAAAAGAAGTCATTTGGCAGTTTGCCGCTTTTCCTGATAGTTAGGCTAAGTGGTAGTTATATTCTGTTGGCAGCTAATAGCCCTCATCTCCCCAGTTTTTCCCTCCCTCGCTGTCTCCTCTCTGCATCTCCTTGTCTTCTCACTCCCCCACTAACTGCTGTGTCTTTTTAGCAGCACCGTTGCCATTTCTCCAAGTGTTATCGATATCATTTTGGGTGTCAGGAGCTCATTATTCTGTGTCAGCTATTTTGGTTGTGGGTGCTTGGGGCTGAATGGAGTGGGTGGGCTCCTGTGTGTATTCACATGCATTTGTGTGTAAATGTGTGTGTGCGTGTGCACATGTGTATGGTGGTCCTGCTCTCATTCACTGGGAGACGATAGGTGACAGATCGCAATATGGGGGAGCACTCCCCTGTAGTGGGACCAGACAAGCTGTTAGCCTTAAAAAAACATAAACTATGGTCACGCAGAATATCCACAGCGCGTGCAATTTGTGTGCACTGTGTACAAGTTTGTTGCAGTAGATAAAGTGCACCCGTAAACTCCTCAACCTAAAACTCTGTTTTCTCTTCACCACAAGAAAACTCTCTTGTTGTAACTAACCTTGTAAAATAATGCTTTGCTTGAACTAGAAGTTGTACATTTGCAACATGTTATTATATTATTATCTCATTAAAGCCATAAAGTTGTGTTATGATAGTTTCTCATTAATTGTGCACAATGCACACATGTACCTATTTGTAGTTCACAGTTTAAGGGGTGTGGTTCAGTATTTAGTGGTGAAATACTGTAAGGAAACTGTAGGAAAATGTTGTAATTTAGTGCTATGAAACAGATTGCCAGACAAGCATCTTAAAGGCAAGGGAAATGTACTGCTGTTTTTTCAGTAAAAACTGTGTAGTGGTAACTAATTGTCTGATAATCAAATTTGGTATTCACAGATAGTCTTAATGTATATATTCCGGAATAAGGTTTACAAAACCATTGTTTCTTACACTGTATTCAGTAGTTTGTAGTTTTAGTTAGAAAACACAGTAATCCACCTAAATTAAATTCCACTATGTTTATTTGCTTCAAATTGTTGCTGAGTGAAAATGCAAATGTCCCATAAATTGTAATATCCCTGGCAATTACTTTGTAGAGCTTGGCTCATGCAGCACACACACACCTAAACCAAACCGACTGATTAAATAGTGCTGCTGTCATTATGAACCTGCTAAGTAAACTCCTCTTAGTTGTCTTGTTTGATTAGAAATAAATCTTAAGGCTTGGAGAGATTTTCCTTTGAGCACCATCCATTTCAGGTACTTATTTAGTTAGTAGTGTGATGTGTAGTTAGTACTCCAGTGTTAAAACCCGATCTAAAGAAGGCCTTTTCTCTGTGGCCATATTGATGACTACTTGTGAATACAAGAGGTTGTTGAGGAGGAGCAACTCTCCTGCATAAATGATGAAGTCTGATGAATATTTCAATGGAGCCTGTTTCATTTCTTGTTTATTCTCCACTCCTGCTCTCAGCAAGCATGTTTGCCAGTGAAAGGTTGTTTTAATTTGAACTCCAAGAAATTTCAAATAGCAAGAATGATTTATTAGCTTCCTTTCCCGTTACCTCTCCCTCTGTGTGTCAGCTATCTGGAAGCAGATAAACAGGTGCTTTAGTGAGACAGTTAGCTGGTTAGCTAAAGTAGCTGTGATGGGGAGTAATAGTTAACATGCTAATTAAGTTTGGGACAAGATGGCAGACCAAAACAGAACAGAGCCAGAACGATTCCGTATCCTTCTGCTTTGTTGCGGATGCAAAATGTGGAGGAGGTAAGAAGACCCTGCGTGTGCATCATGACCTCCTCTGTGTGTATTAGAGGCGAGCGGATCTGTCAGCATTTACCATTTTGCCAAGCAGTAGAAACACATGTTATGGTAGTGAGTATGCGTGAGACGTTGAGGAAACTGTGTATGTTACAGAGTGTGTATGGGTATTTGTGTTTAGCAGGCACATGTCACATTGTGTGCATGTGCGTGCACGTCTCTGTGTCTGGCAGTACTAGTTTAATAAGGTCTAGAGTCTGCTCTGTGCCGTGGGGACTCGCAGCTTAGGCGATGGGCTTACCTCAGAATGAAACCAATCTGTTTAGCCTGCTCTTCTCCCCTGCAAAATGCTCCATTTTCTCTGTCCATAAAGTTTAATGACATTTTCCTCCCAGTACCCTTATGCCATGTCAACTACCTCCAGAGATGTTGCAGGCCGACCTAGATGTCACCGAGTGTGTGTGTTGAGTGAGAAAGAGACCTCTGAAGGCAGAAGCAAACACTAAGAAATCCACATTTCAACCCCTTACTGCCTGAGGGCCTGCTTCTTTCAGAAGACAGCAGCTTTGACAACATCAGTGGTAAAGGCAGTTGAGACAAAGGGACCTTAAACTTGAAACATGGGTGTTTTGTTTATATTTGAACCAGCAGTCCACTTCAGACAGATGATAAAGGATGAAGAATTGAATCATTATGGGTGGCAGGTTTTTCCCCTGTCCTGGATATTTTGAGTTGCTGTATTTGTACTAAAGACCACAATAAGTGATGTGATTTTTTTTTTTTTCCAAAGTAAATCTTTAACAGAACTTGACACCCACATGCACCAAATGACTTGTCAGTCTGCCATAAATGACTGATAAGATGTTCCTTCTTTGCTTGGAAGGACAGAGTAACACTTCCACTCAGTTTACCCTCTATCTCTGTCTATTTAGGAGTCTAGCTGCCTGCCAGCAGCAGCTCAGGACTGTGTCCAAACATAATCATGATATTAGCAAGATCCTTATTTATGTGTCCTTACCCCACTCCGTTCTCCTCTCTCTCCTTCTGACTCACACACATGCACACACATTTCTCTCATCCTTCTGCTCAACCCTATTACATATGCATCCATCCTTCCCACTTCACACATTTCCAATCTTCTCCAGTTAGCTACAACAAACATTACATTTACATATTGATTTCGTAGTTTTAGTCAATGTAAATATGCTGTCATTACAGTAAATTTGAGCTTCTGTTAACATAAGCTCGTCCAGATCTGAGCAGATTAAGGGTGTGATTGCATAATTAATGTGTGCGCTACATTTTAATTCCCCCATCCCTCTCTTTCTCTCAACTCTTCCTCCTCTCCTTGGGTTCTGAGCCCTGATTAAGTGCCTGCTTCGGCCCTTAAGCCTCCCATTGATATTCAGCCTCACAGACCCAGCGTTTGCTCAAAACGCTACTTAACCTCACAGCTTATTGTAAATGAAGCTTCCAAAAGTTGACTCCCCCACTACCTCCTCTTTGCTTGAAGCACACAGTGTCTTCGTTTGCATCATTCGCAGACATTGTCTCCGTCACCGCTATTGAAGAAATTATGGTGCCATTTGAGACTGCTTACAGTGAAATATAGTCTTGGTGTTCTTGTGATTTTACTTCCATGTTGGAAATGTTAGTCTTTCACCACGATAGAACTGACACACATAGAGATAGTAGCATAGGTTAGGAGCATTACATAATCATCCATTCATCGACAGGTCTTTGGCATGACTTACTATAGCCTGCAATTGAACTGACATGACTATACAGTCAATATTGTTACCTCAGTTACAGAAAACAGAGGGAGAGGAGAGTATGAAGTAGCTAAATACGACAGTAATCCATCGGCATCTGCTGAAGAGGTAGTGTATCATGATGCACAATAATAGCTCTTAACGGCTCTTTTTGGCATGGTATAAAAGTAGTTGCAGCGTTTTCCGTCCTCTTTCAACAACTGAAAACAGATGGGGAGTTGGCAATGTTTCCAAAAATGTTTTTAAAGTCAGAATTCTACCTTACAAAGTAACTGTGAAATTACTTTTAAGGTTCAATAACCCACCAAAACCTTTGCTACTGTGAAAATGTTCTTCAGATGCATCTTTGGGGTTCCCAGTTAGGATGGTGCTGAAGGCTCGCTTGGGTTTATGCCATAATAATCTCCATGTTTGATTGCTATAAGGCAGATTGATAGACTTCATGCTGTTACTGTGCAGGTGGTCATAGATATGGTAGCCTGCTGTGCTGAGTGCAGCTCTGGCCAGGCTTGTTATGACACAACCAGTGAAGTGGGATAAATACTCCCCTGAGGAGGCACCCAGCTCTCTGTGGGCCAGCAGGATACTGCTAGTTAACAAGTTTCAGCTTGCCTTTTACTTGCCTCTGTCACTCTTAGTGATAATGTTTGTGTGTTTTTTGCCTCCCTTCTTTTCTTCCTGTCATGTCATTATTCTGCTTTGACTTTTAACTTGTTCTTTTTCTGCATCTCTCCTCATTAAGTGCTCTCCAAGAGTCGTTAAACCAGAACTTCCTGCTGGTCATCAGCCACCGTGAGGCCCAGAGGGACTACAGCCTCAATTTCCCTGGCTCCAGAACCATTCAAGAGGTACGACACCATAATGCACACAGACCATTAAATCACCTGGTAGTACCGCTCTGTGTACCCACAGTCTGGTCAGAGAGCCCATACTGACCCCTGTCTAACATAACATTTAAACCACCATCTGCTTTTATTGTTGTGGCTGATTGGTGTATGGGAACATCAGCAAGACACTTTGTATCGACACACACACAAAAGCTCTCAGTAACTCATAAATGGAGTCTCAAATACATAATATTATTGTACCCGATTCTGGTTTCTCATAACACAGCTTTCATTCCATTTGCCAAACATTGCTAGTCTATCTCAGCCATCGATTCATTATTCATCACAAATGATCACATTTCCGAGCACATAATTACTCTCACAGCTGCAGTCTGGTACAACCCACTCTTTTTCCCCACACTCCCCCTAGGCTGTGTCTTTCTCCCTCTCTCAGCAGTCTAGGAGGTGCTTTAAATGACTGAATATTGTTTGATCTAGGCACATAGGAGCAATGGAAAAAGACTATGAGTCTATTCATTTTCTTCATCTTAAACTAAACAGTAGGTTTGGTAGCCTATGAAATATTTATAGTTACTCATACTGGGCTCCATGTGAAGGCTGTACCCCTTTCTGTCCATGCTCTATCATAGCTGCAAATGGATTGAAGGTTGAAGAGCATAAAAATATATGTGCGCTTGATTACCTATGTAGTCGAAGAAGTGTCTGTGTAGGTTTGGGCCTGTGTGAGTTTAAACGAGCGCCCCACACTCATTACTATGGTCTGTACTCTAACCCCACGCACAGAGGGAGACCTGACCGGGCATCATTTATTATTCACAGTGGGTAGCCCGCTGTCACAGGTGAAAGGAAATGAGCTCCCCAAAGACAGATCAGGTAGGAAAGAGAATAGCCTATGTTGATTTACTTCACATACAAATAAAGTGATCATTATTTTTTATCAAATGCTGTATAATGTATTAAAGTTGTCACTCTTAAGCTGTTTCTGTTCTTGTGGTGGCTGTACCTAATTTAATTTCTTGGAAAGGGAATAGAATAGAATATCTTTATTGTCATTACATTAAAATTATATTTAAAATGCAATTCTCCCAGTGTCAACAACGACTACAAATTACAAGAACAATTTACACAACATACAGCATATACCAGCACTGCCACTACTACTACTACTACTACTACTACTACTACTACTGCTGCTGCTGGGAATTATTGCACATATTAGCCTTACAATGTTTAAGTTTTAGCAGTGATTCAAATGCATTTATAGTCTGGGGTAACAATAAATGATCCTGTTTGTCTTTGCTTTAATTAATTGACCTAAAATGTCTGCCCTAGGGCAGCAGTTCAAACAGGCAGTGTCCAGACAGTTATCCTTTATGGCCTTTGCGTTGTACATGTAGTGTAATTATTTGTTCTCAAGGAGCAGTGAGAGGTGTTTCTTCCTCCTCTGCTCATTGCAGCCACTGTGGCTCAGGCCTGGCTCCTCACTGCGGGTGAAGATTACACTAATAATAATCAGGCTACTAGTAGGGCTTGTAGTGGTGCTAATTGAACAGATTAGTACAACCAGCGTCTGAACTGGAGGAGGCAGCTTGCCTCCCTGGTTTTTTCTCTCTCTTCCTTCACTCTTTCCTCTTTCTCCTCCTTCCATCATCTTTCTTTTCCTCTCCCACTCTTTTCTCAGGCAGATGGTTTTGATGAGCACCCACTGTGAACCTTAAGTGTTTCTGCTGGGATTACAAACACTGGTGAGGGGTTCCTGTGGTGTGGGAGGGGGGAACCATGGACACAGAAAGGAGACTAAGGACTGTTGGCTTGGTGGGGGTGTTGTAAGAGGCCACAGGGGATCGAGATGGGACAATGTGGGCTTAAACAGGCCTCCACGTCACAGTTTTTTCCTTACGCATGCTTGTCTTTAGGCATCTCAAGGCCCCCTGCGGTGAAAATGAGGCCCAGAACTTTAACCTGCCCAGATCTGGATTGTGTTTGCTTGATGTTAACCATGATCTTTATATATTTACCCTGTTGCGAGAAGTGAACCAGCTTTTTATTACTGTAATGTTTGAAAGAAATAAACCATGTATACACTGATTTAAAAGGTTTAAAGTGTCTAGTAAACAATGCAAAGAGCTACAGGTATGAGTTCAGTCATTAGAGGCGATCAGATAGTAGTTGTGTGTGACCTCAGTGATGGTGTTTGTCATGAGAATGAGAAGGTTTTTAAGCTGTTAGATAAAATCAATAACACATTTAAGAAGGGAAATAAGTGTATGTCTGTCATCTTAAATAAGACTTATGAATGCAACAAAGAAGTAACACAATATTCAGCCTGCCTGGCTCCCCTTTCTCCTCATACTGTGTCCACTCACAGACATATGGACTCCTCTACAGAGCACCTTTTTTTCCCCATTCTCCCTTTTGTCTTAGCTGAAGACTAGCTGATGGTCCCTGCTTGTGCATATCAATAGGGATAGAGTCCTGTCTTCTTGTTTGTCTTTGCCAAAGGCTCTGGCTTTGCCTTGTGGCTCTCAGGGAACTGCCCTTATCCCCCCCTTTCTCTTCCTTCATTCTCCATCTCTCTCTCACAGTGTCTCCTCTCTACCTTTTTTCTTTTCCATCTCTAAAGTGCAGTGCTGTGCAGATTGTGATTGGCATTGCCAGACAAGAGTGTGGGGGTAAGTTGCTGGCTAGCTTTGGAGCTAAGCTGGAGAGCAAATGTTTGCCAGGGAAGTAGAAGGCAGAATAGGGATGGCTGCTGGGTCCTGCGTTGTCCGTGACCAGACCAGTTGTCCTGGGGATTTCCCTCCTCTACTGCCCCCCAGGGCTGGGCCTGGGCCCCATCCTTGCACCGCAGCTGGGAGACATATAGGAACCAAATGCAGACAAGGGTACTGAGGAGAGAAAAAGAAGGTTGGATCGAAAAAGTAATGAAAGAAAGGCATCTGGTGCCTAGGGGAGACTAAGAAAGAGAGCGAGCAAGAGAGAGCTTGTGACTGTTTAACGGAAACCTTTTCTTCTCTTTGATTTGCTTCCAGACAGGGATTACATGCAATTGGCATTTACAATGATTGGATCATTAATTTTGCTGTGAGGCGTATTGCCCAGCATCTCTGCACCACAGCCAGTCAAGCCAATGTTGTAACTGGCTCGTAAACTGCCTCATCTCAACACGAACACACAAATCACCAGTGCTATATTTGTTATTAAGACTTTAAACACTGTTCTACACTGTTAAAGACATTTTAGCTTTTTATCTACAAGTGAGGTTGATGGATACTCTTCATGAGTCTTCCACCATTGGTATCATGTTTTGCTTATTAATCTACAAAGCCTAGTATTGGATAATGACAGTCTAACAACCCATCGTTTTGAGTCAGACAAGTTTAAGCTGGTAATGCTAAGTAGGTTTTTTGTGCAGAATGTGTTACTCTGTGTCAAGGAATAAATGTAAATGTTTTTATTTCCATTTTACTCTAACTTTATGGTGATGGATGGACATTACTTGGTGTGGCTGACAGGGGGCAGTATTATACAGTATTGCTCACTCGGTAATGGCTGCTCTGTCCAGCAAATCTTGGTAGCTAGGTGCTACAAGAAAATCTTTGGCTACCTGGAGAAGCTAGTGAAAGGGATTGTGTCACCCAGAATTTTTGTTTTAATTTGATTAGGCTTAATCAGATTTATATAAAAGCACCATACTTTACATGTTGTTAAAGAAGTCCTGTGAGACTGACTGCCTCCAGAATCTGGTAGTGTAGTTTCAAGTGGGCAGGCCTGTTGTGTAGCTTTCTTTATGTGGTGAGATCATGTTGTCCTCTGCCAGGTGCCTTTTTCTGTCAGTCTCCACTCTCCTCTTCCACCTCTCACCTTCACTCTCTTTGTGGTGGGCGTTAGTTTGTTGTTTCTCTGATGCTGCTTTAACCTCTGACTGCAGCCTCTTCATTACTAGTGTTTATGCCTCTCCTTTCCTCCCTTTTCCCCTCTATTCATCAGCTGGCCAGCCGGTCAGTCAAATCCCTGTAGTCCGGCTGGTCAAACATAGATATTACACTCTGTAATAACACTGGCCACCCGCTTTGACCCCAGCCTTCTTTCCTGGCCATAGCTTCTCTTCATAAGGATAGGCACAGAGGAGGGTGGTGTGGGATCTTTGATAGAAAAACGAGCATGGACTGTGCCACTCATTTATTATTGTTCTTTTATTTTTTTTTCTCGGCTTGTTTGTACTGCAAATTGCTTTGTTGTGCCAGACGCACCATAAAGAAAATATAAGTTTTATTTCTTACATAGGATATGCACTGTTGCCTCGATAAAGATACACATTCAGATTTACAGTAGATATAATCATTTCTTCAAGTAGCCCATCATGTCTTTCATGCACTTCGACTCACATACAGGTACGTACTGTAGGCAGATACAAATTGTGATAAAAATGTGACATTATTGGAGTATTAAGGTACAAATGCCTAGCGGAGTATGCACCCACAGTTTAGTGTTTTGCACCTGTTTTCTTTCTTTGCCTGACATTGACTTTGGCTTTGTGTTTGTAGCATTCTCTAAGTTTCCACCTGCATGATCAGCAGCCCTGCATATACTCAAGGATCTATCTCTTCTCAATGCTTTCTATAAAGACAGGATTTGACCCATGTGTGGACGGATCTTTGCTCCACAATAGACAGTTTTCTCAGCATCAGTGTCCAGCAATGCAGGCCTGAAGGGCAGAATTCTACTGAACAAATGCACTAGAATCCACGGCCGCCAGTGCTCAGACAATGAGGCTTTGATCAGCTTCGGCTGGCGCACATCAGGCTGGCGTTAGGGCTTTAAACCAACAACCCGCTGGACGGTGTAACTAGGCGCTTGGTTGGACAGGCGCTGCTGGCTGCTAACTGTTTAAAAACACGGAATGTTATTAAGTGATGCAGATACAGCGTCTGCACATGAATGGGAGAAGAGAAATACTGTTCATTTCAGAGCGTGGGGCTGTTGTTGCTGGGCATTAGCTGTGGCATCTGAAGAATGCTGATAACACTGGTTGTCTTTTTTTCTTCCTTAGTTCTTCCACTTGATCCTAGTTTTGTTTTACATTGCAATATTTTGTAAAATTATTTTAAAGTAGTTAAGACAGTATTATACCATCTGATCTTTATGTGACTTTTGAAGAAATGATTGTGATGAAAAACAGAAATCTTATTGGGCAATTATTATTATTAATTTTCTTTTACAATTTTTAATGTTTTAAAATAGTCTGTAATATTTTTTGTATTTTGAGAATTAATATTAAATTTGTTGTTTGCAGGTGAAGAGGAACATTTCAGACTTGACCAACATCCCAGTCCGACATCAACAGTGGGAGGGATGGCCTGCATCAGCCTCTGATGACTCTGTAAGAAAGGCACACAAAAACACAATCAAGTTACAATTACACTTTGTTACCTAGACTTTACAAAGCAGTTCTACACAGGGAATTTGGCCTAACTTTGTTGTGTACTATAGGTAATGCCTATATGTTGTCCTTAGAAGTTCTTGAAACCAGCACTGTGAAAGGACTGTGTCAATGGTTTTCAGATTATTTATTTACATATATTTAAAACTTGCATAATTCAGGGGAAACTGTTCACTACTCCGTGATGGCAAAACATCTGTCAGAAGCATGAAAGTAAGATGTTGAAGGTAATAAAGATGTCAAAGATGGTTCCCATCCTGCGTCCTCTATCTGTGGACATTAAAGCTCACATCATTGAGTCCCGCTGACCTCTCTTGTCCTAGGGTTGCTCTTCCCAGCCATTCACCCAGCACATAGTCAAGCTGATCAGAAGCGGCCTTCATACAGAACCTTGAGGAACCTCTGACCCTTTTTGTCTCACCCCTTCTTTGACAGCACATGTGTTCCCATGCTAATTGTATGGGACGGTTTATCATGCTACATTGTGGAGCTGTTGTGCACACATTCTTGTGTTAACCCCTTGCTAACGCTTTTCTTTTAGATCTGTGTGATTGTTGTTTGATTTGGAGTATTGTTGTTGACTTTGTTTCTTTTTTTTCGCCAAAGTGTTATCATAAATGCCCTATGGCTGAACTCACTCTACTGTAGCCACTAGACTACAGACTTTGTATTTCTTCTTTTGGTGGCAGTGCACATTTGTGGTTAATAATAATCATGTGGTTTCTATGTATGGGTTTTGGTGGATACAGTATATTTTATGTGTCAGCCATTATTAATGTTTTAAAAAGTCAAATTCATTGAACAATAACTGCACCTGTTTTATGACTAGATGCAAAGCTTTTAAGATTAAGCAGTGAAAAGAAAATACAGTTTACCATTAATGTGCCTAAAGGAGCAAAGGATAAAAGGTTATGCATCCTTTCAGTAAAGGAGATTGTTTGCTTTATGTTGTTCCATTACAGCTCAGGGCAGGCAATTGTAAACTCTGTAACCACCAAACAAACCATACTGCTACGATGGAGATTTATCATTGTTAGCATTATCTTTGTAGACATCCAATTATGTGATCAGTAAACAGCCTGGGATTGCAACAGAAATCTTTGTACAAATCTGAAAGCACATTGTAAGCATGTGATGCAATGACTGACCTTGATTTTGAGTGTAAATACTGTCATATTATGGCAACAATTTACTTTTTTTCATGCATACACCTACTATGTACCTACAACTTATGCTTTATGACTTTCCTATTCACACTAACAGAGGAAGTGTGAAGTGTTACCCAAAGTCATTTTTTTAGTTGTGTTCAGCTGTAGACTGAACTAGGAATTAATGTTTATTTTGCAAAGGCACAAAAAATGCCAAAATTCTTCAGCTTCAAATGTTTTTTGAATTCTTTTGGAAACACATAATTAACTGAATACCTTTGCATCATATTTTTTCATTAATACTGAATTTAGATTAACATTTTTACCTTTAAAATTTAAAATATTTAATACAGTTCTATTTGTAAATTTAGTCATGAAAAAAATTGTATTTAAGCATTTGTAAAATAACTAGTGATTCTTACATTACATTTAGATATATTTCATTTACAACATGTGATGTAAACATTGAAAAACATGCATGTTTGTGAATTGCATCACTAGCAAGCCCTTCTATTCTCAGTTTAGTGTTAAGGATGAAAGTAAATCACTGTGCTTTTTACTTTGGAATATTTGTGATCTGAACCCCAGCTTTTCCCCATAGGGAGCTGTGGATATGATGGCCAAGGCTCATAAATAGATTGCAACTCATTGTGCTATCATAGGCCCGGTCGGTACCTGGGTAACACACATCCACAGCGTCTGTGTGTCCTGGATGAGGAGATATTAAAAATCACAGAGACTGAAATGTAATAATGGCCTCTGCTCTAGCCACAGCTCTTTTATTGAAACGTCTGAAGGTATTAACAGGGAAAACCCAGGGCTTGGCTGGCATAGCAGGCGGGTAGGGAGCCAGTGTTAGTGTCTAGCTCATTAGCCCAGTCCCATCTCCTGGGGTTTGGGCCAATAAACATGGCAGCCAGAGGCCCCAGATTACGTTTAGCTCTACATACTAGTCCGCTTGCAGTAGAATCGATTACTACTTAGGTGTGCTTTGCCGTTAAGTGTGTGATATAACTGTGTTTGCCTGCTTGCATTTATACTTGTGTGCATTGTGTGTGTATATTTGCATTTGTGTGTTTGCTAATGTGCCTGTCTTATTTTGCACACTATGTCTATAGCTGGCTATCGAACCTCGAAATTCGATATCACATTTTTTTATTTGAGTACAAACTAAACTGTGTCAGAAGCACACAAGTTAACTTTATTGTCATTGATAATTGCATTGGTCAAATTGTTAATTTGGTTTAAGGTCACGTGTTGACCTGATTTATATTACATTCTATAGTGGGATTCATTGATTTATGTTTAAATGCTTTAAATGTTAAATAATAGTTAATGGAGACGATATCTGATATCTGTACAGACATGTCATAATTGTATTTGGATAAGTATGTACATTTTTTACACAATAACCAGCACTTCTTGGTATATAGGTGAGTTGTATTTTTTCATTTGTTCTTAGACGTGCTTGAATTATACTTTTATGTTATAAAACTTATTTTTTTTATACACACAAAGAGCGCAAAAGTTCATCCAATTGATAAACTAGTTTAGAGTATCAGTTTCTTCTGTGTTCTGAGAATGTTATTTGAGTTGTTTTTTTGTTCGCTCAATTGTGTCGTGCTGGAGCAAAGGAAATTAGTTTGCTAGAAAGAAATTCTCAACTTTCAGAGAAACTAGTCGTTATGTCACCCTCCCTGATACTGTCCACTCAATGTATTTCATTGTTTATTGTTTTCTGAATTACTTCAGGCTTCATGGAGAACTGAAATTGGATCAGGATGGATAATGCTCAAATAGCAGTAAACTACAAATCACTTTATTTAGAGCACTATGTTATTGTATGTGGTGTTAGACTAAGGAAGTTTAATGTGAAAGGAAGTGGCAAAAGTTGACGCAGTAGCAGTGGGAGGTGATGCTCATTTCTAGTGGCAAATGTGAACACCTTTTAGTTGTGAGCATATCAAATGTAATCCCAGTTTAATTTTTTTGTTTTCTTAATATGCTTTGTGGTGCTGGTGTAACATTTCTCCAAAGCACACCTGATACATGTGTAATTTATAAACCATTAGGCATTTTGTACGGTTTATGCTGTTATTTCAGTGTTCTTCACACAATAATTAGAAAACAATTTGTAGTATTTGCCAGAGTAGCCAAGTAGAGGATCATGTGGGGAAGCACATTGTCTTATTTTGTGTGTTTATTTTGGCATTTCTTTTTATTTTCATGGGGTTTACTGCATCTCAACAGTCTCGATAGTTCTGGAAAAGTCCTCCATCAGAGAAAAGTACACTTGTTGGACTTTGCTATAGTTAAAACTTGATGGAATTCATTTTACTCCAAGCAGATTAAAACAAATACTCTGGCATTATTTTCAAATACCATGATCTAGCTCTGCCTTCAAAGTCCGTCTGATTCTTGTGGCTTTGGCAAAGCTGTCCTAAGCAGTGCTGAAGATGATGACAGACGTCTTAGTGACGGTTGATTTGAGAAGCAGACAGAACATTAACTTCCTCTACTGTTTGATATATGCTGAGTGAGCTTCTACTCCTTTGCCTAAACAATACAGCATGTAGAGTTTCCAGACAGAACTCACATTGGAGCTGTTTTGATTGGTGTTCTTTCCTCCACACCTGTTGGAGTGATTGACAGAAAGTGGGCCATCCTTAATATGTCCCCCTTCTCCTCATCCCCCCACCACTACCCACCCTTCCTTCTAGCCAGTAATTGCTGACATTTATGCAGTGTTTCATGGTATTTGCTAATGTATTAATGCTGCAGAGGTGGCTTGCCTTGTAGTCCAGCACCTCTCTCCATTTCCCAGTTGACATTAATGGAATCCTCCTCTGCCTGATAGGAGCCTATGGTGCTGAGGTTTATTGGGGGGGGTGGGGGGTTTGTTTCCATAACAACATGGCCCAGCAGGAACCTCAGACAGCGCTCCCTTCCCTTGTGCAACTGGCTGGCTGACTTCAGGTGACGTTAAGCACTAAGTTAGTCTGTCTTATTTTCTCTCTATGCTGTTTTTATGTTTTCTGTGAAGCTTCACTGAAGTGTTTGTGTCTTTAGTAGACAATGATGATGTTCCTTCTCATCAGCCCAGTCAGCCTTTAGACCCACTGTGGTGAAGGAGCATAGAGGGTCAACACCATGATAGATGGAAGTGATAACACCTCGGCACCCACTGTTAGCTGTCACTCTGATTCAACTGTCATTTATTTATCCCTTCCTTAGTTTCTAGGTGTGTATTTGCATTTGTATGTGTGTACGTACATTGCCCGACTGACTCACACTGAACACAGTCCTAGAAGGTAATCAGGAGTGACATATCTTCAGCAAGACTTAAATGTGCTTGAACAGGCAAACCAACAGGTGTTAAAGGTGGGGTCTGTTCGGCCTCTCTTGTTTGCTTTTTGTCTTTGTTCTTCCTACCAAGTCTTCATTTTTCTCATATTGTCACCATTTCTCATCCATACCTGAATGCATCTGTTTTCTCTTTACTGTCTCATTGTTTTCCCTTTTCACCCCTTTTTTCACTGACCTTCCCATGCTCCATCAAAGAGAACGTGGAGTAAGGTGGTACTGTGGTACTGTGGTTGCCGTCAGTGCAGCTGTCAGTAGTAATTATCTCACACTCACAGCCAGACACCTAATCCAAACACTGCCTACACTAGAAAAGAAAAAAATGAAACACAGAAAGAATGAAGGGAGAAAAAGAAGGGTAGAGAAGGGAAGAAAGGTTTGAAGTGGAGAGGCAAAGGAGGGAGGGGGGTAAGGGAGAGAGAAAATTCTTTCCCTGTATCGGCCCCTGAATGCTTAGAGCCTCAATGCAAGTGTTAATTAAAATAATCCAAAAAAGAGGAGCCAGTTCCTTTGTGTGGAGATGTGGGACAGGGTCATTTAGGGGGTTAGCCTCATTCCCCCACCCCTGTGCCCTGCGGCGCTTCTGCCTTGTTTCCACGTTTTACCGCTGAGCCGCCAGGCTGCACTTGTGTACCTCAACATCAGGAGAAGCCACTGGGTCAAAGCGCGGAAGAGGATTGAGAGGCACTCAATCCTCAATTCACCTCCCCTCCTTGCATCCATGTCATCCTAAACCCTCCAGGCTGTCTTTGACAGGGGAAGTGATCAACTTTATTTATACACTTATTAGGCTCTCAGACGAAAGCCTGTCATTATGAATAGTGGGGGTAAAAGGTTTATGGGGATCCTCAGAGCAGCCACTGTTAAGATTCTCATGTTTGATTGCCACTCAATTGGGGAGCAGGCAGAATAGACTTGGAGACATTCTTTCACAAGTTCATCAGTACCTGCAGCTCTCAAATGGCCTTGGTTTATCTCTAACTCACTGTTGGGTTTTCTCACGTTCAAAGACTAGTTCTAACTTACTGTATTTTTAATACTGGGAGACTCATGTTTTTGTTCCATTACTTTCTAAAATTTTCTTGAAGGATATGAATAACACTGGAACAGTATGCTAAATTAGTTAGAGTTAAGTTACAGAGCAGAGACGAGGCAATTCAGTTAAGTGTTCTTCGTAGGTGTTCCTGCCATAATCACTTGTCCTTGCTGTGACACTTACACAATTCTCATGGTCATGAGTGCACTTGCTTCTAATTGGTTATACACAAGAAACACTGTTTGTGTGCACACCTCTGGTTCATAACCTCATAAAGCTATCCTCGTATGTTTCAACTCACTATGAAACACAAGTCCTGTTTTTCTTATTATTCTTATTTTGACTTCACACATTTGCCCTTTACAGTGAGGTTCGCTGACAAGTAAACCTGATGTTTCACTGTTGGCTTATCCCTTTAGCTGTGATGTCAGTTTTAGTTTGTGTAGTTTCAAGATTGCATTTCAGTCTAGCCACTGCTTAGTTTGAGGTATTTTGTTTTTTTTTGCTAAAGACAACATGGAAGAGGAATACTCATCAAGATGTTATTCATTCTCATATTGTCAGGGGAAATACTGCAATTCTTGTGTATCTTCTCCTTGGTTACTGAGCTGGTGGGAATTTAAGACAGGGGTCAATATTGTAATCATTTGAAGTATATCACTAATTTTTTTCAGGTTGTAATATTTGTAAAACATTTGTTGCTCTCCTAGGAATCAGAGTTCATTATCTTAGTGTAGTAGATCTCTGTGTCAACAATTCGTATTTTTTCACATCTGAGATACTGTATGTCCCCAACACCAGTTGCATTTAGCTCAGCCGTAAGTGTGCAGATGTTTTTGCACAAATATTTAGGTCGTTTGTTTGCAGCAAAACACTGTGAAGGTAAGGTAGTGTGAACAGATAGTAGAACTCACTTTTAAGTCCATGGCGCTGACAAGGTCTAGTGGTTACACTGTTTTTGTCTACTATAGAAACTGAGGCCAGCATGAGGAACCAATCTATTTTAGGAGAGACAGAGAGAAACTCCCTGTGGTCTGTGTAGCCTTTTCAGACTCAATTGGCGTTGCATGTAATCGTCTCCTGATTCAACCATGTCCAGCTGCTCTTTGTGTGTCTTAGCACCTGACAATAGAGCAGATCACAGGACCTCTGCAGGAGACGAGCAGCTTCTGTATCTCTTATCGCACCAAGCCTTTCTGGCCTTCCTCTGTCCTGTTGTATAGAAGTTCACTCTCCCAGAAACATATTTGCATCTGGGCTTTCTGATCTCCAGTTAACAACTAGTACCTCAGTGAATATGTTGTTGAATTACTTTGACAAGTATGAGTGCCTTCAGGTTTTAAGTCATGGTTTGATGGTTACCAACCTTGTGTTTAATGGTTACTGTTGACAAGAATTAACAAAGATGTCATCATGTAAAAAAAATTACATTTAAATATTTATTTGAGGGTTAATGAAAAAACAAGGAATCTTTAGTTTCACAATACACCCTGCAACAACCTGTATTGTTGGTGTCCCTTAGGACATCAACAATACTGCAAGCTGTAATGAGTCCCTGCTGAATGCTGAATTTTTCAGTCCTGTCTTTGAATCTGGGAGCTCATTAGTCAGGTGTTCTCTTACTACAATCCACCATCACAATAACAGCTACTGCAGGTGTACAGAAGCCCCATCCAGGTTTTTTCTTTGATTAGGGAGATGAGTAAGACTTGTGTTAAAGTCATAACATATCTCATGTGCTTCTACAGCTGGGGTAATCAGGTCATAATTAGTATAACTGTTTGGGAAGGAACTATGATAAAATCATTTACTTCCTGTGATAAACAGATAGCACTCCATTTTACTGGATGTCAGCACTGAGTAGTCTAAGTTTGGGCCAACAATTAGAAATGTTCTAATCTAATATCATATTAAACTGGCCAATTCCTCTTAGGTGACTGAACATGATATGACTCTTTTATTATGTTTCCTGTTTTTAGATGACGCTAGTGGTCTCTGGAATCAGCTATCCTTGCCATCACCTCAGTGTTTGTCGGAGGTCTTCGCCAGCCAATGCCCAGGAGCCCACTGAAGAGGTATATATATACCGTTTCTCTTATGATCTGCACTGGTTGTTACTTCCCCCCCTGGACTCTGTGCTTACATAACTAAGTCATAAAGCATGTAAGTAGGTGCTGTTGGTAAATTATTGGAATAGGTCTTGAAATTAATGAAAAGATTTTGCTTACAGTGTGCAGATGTCCATATGATCAGCGACAGTGAGGGGGATGATTTTGAGGATGCATCAGAATTTGGTGTGGATGATTCAGAGATGTTTGGAATGGGCCCCTCAAGCTGTCGGAAAACACCTATGAGTATGTACACTGGAAAAGCTCAATGATGTTAGATTAGAATTCCTACTCTTGCTCCAGCTACTTAAATTTCAAGAACACGCATCCAAAGCTTGACGTTATACTCATTTATGTTCCCTTACAGTGCCAGAGAATAGTGAGAATGAAGCTGATGCCTTACTGCACTTTACTGCCGAATTTTCTTCAAGGTGAGCTACAGTATGAGCTATATCAGGTTTCTCTAATATTGATTCAAAGGGAAGTGAAGTCATTCAAGGCATTTTTCATAATGTGTGTGTGTGTGTGTGTGTGTGTGTGTGTGTGTGTGTGTGTGTGTGTGTGTGTGTGTGTGTGTGTGTGTG
>JAUYWH010000020.1:11289581-11341439 GCA_034779795.1 Ctenopoma multispine | reverse complement strand
TGTGTGTGTGTGTGTGTGTGTGTGTGTGTGTGTGTGTGTGTGTGTGTGTGTGTGTGTGTGTGTGTGTGTGTTATGTAGGTATGGAGAGACCCACCCAATGTTCTTCATCGGGTCTTTGGAAGCAGCATCTCAAGAGGCCTTCTACGGCAAAGCTAGAGATGTAAGTATGCTATTAAAATGTCTGGGATTCATATGATACTGTAATAGATAACAAAATCATGATTTTTTTTGCCCCCTGAGTCAAATTTGTGATTTGTGAAATTGGGCTATATACTGCAAATAAAACCTGATTTGATTCTTAGTCCCTTTTGCATCAGTGGTAATGTTTACTTGTCTTTAAGCGTAGATGACTTTCTTTCTTTGTGTAGTCTAGTCACTGTATTTTGGAGTAGTTTTTTTTGCTTAAGACAACAGGGACAAAGAACACAGAGTGAGAATAATATTACTCATTCTTTAACTGTCTTGGGAGATACTGCATTTCTTATATGTTGTCATTCTTTACTGAGCTTGTGGGAATTTACAGCACAATGGTCAGTTTCTACATACAACTTGTCTGTGTTTTTCCCCAGAATACAGAAAATTGTAAAATGGTTCTTTGTTCTTTGGTTCTGGACCAGTGATGCCAAAGTTTATTAAAGTAGTTTAGCAAATACTCACACAATTCAAAGAACGACTGGAAACGAGTGCACAGTACCATGTTGTTATACATACTCACTAGTAAGTCCTGTTGTTGATCCTTGGTTTCTTTTTACTAAAAGGATGAGACCTTAAAAGTTGCATTGCGTGCTTGATTGTCCCATGCAGTTATGTTTCTGATTTATCTTGTTGTAGTCTTAAGTCAGATTAGATCTTTTTTCTTCTTATCCTTTTAACAATAATTTTTTCAGCATTGGCTCTGCTGCTGTCCCATGGGAGGCAGCATTTTTTGACACAGTGCTTTTGTTGGCCTCAGTGCAGCCATATTAGCTAGAGATGCACAAGCAACACACTAATGCACAAGCTCCTAAACATTTATAGGGAGTAGACAAACAATATAAACCCCAAGAGGGAAAAAAAACATTACCTTCAAACAAGGTAATGATTACACACACTGCTAATTTGCATTCATTATGTCCTGCATTTTAAGCAGTGTTCATAACAGAAGTCTGGCAATGAGCAATCTGATTACATTGTGAATCACAGAGCCACATAGATGCCAAATAATCTCTGCCAAACTTGTGAAAACCTGAAAAATTCATAAAGTCAAGGGGACCTAGTAGGCTTATGTTTGACATTAACTGTATAGTAAAAACTGCTACTTCTCATGCAGCCTTTACTAATCTTCCTCAACTTCAACTTTGGTTGGAGTTTATTGGCGCTGATGATTTATTGAAAGTCCATTTTCATACAGTGTGCACAACCCCCTGTCTCTTGCTGTGTGAAGAAGGCTTTATAGCCACATTGAGATCATTTAATCAAAACCCTCATCAAATTTTCACCCTGACAGCTGAGGCTTTATTTTTAGCTGTCCACTTTTCTCCTTGTTTTTCGGCTTTTGTCCTTTTAAGGATGCTTGTATCAACTGACAGCTTGTGTGGATTACAGTCTTATTAGACTGTGAGGACACTGCAAGATGTTAGGGGGGTTCAGATCACCAGGCACACAGAGAGGGAGGGAGGGTGCAGTAGATGACAGTAGGGGCGAAATGCACATAACATGGTTTGAGAGGATGGTGCAAAAACAGAAATTCAGTTGAAGAGACTGAGTGGGAAGGAAGAGAGAAATAAGAGGAAGTAAGTTTATGGGATAAGGGTAAGGGATTTAGAGTGTGAAATAAACAGAGATGGAAACACACTAAAGAGAAGCTTGGCATATCGCCTGCTTCCCAGCTGATCTCCTCTCCTAAGCCAGCACAATATGGCCAATGTCTCCCTGGTGTTCACACACTCTGTATTGTACCACTGTGCTCTACACAGTGCAGGGGCGAAATAGTATTCATTTTCACTGTATTTTGTTTTATTCTGGGTGAGCTTCATTTAGCCCGCCAACTGTGCTGTGGGTTAGAATGGCTTTAGGGAAGCTGGATATGTGCAAGTATTTTGCATGAAAACAGAAGCTATTTGATCTGTTCTGTGTTTGTCCTGTTTTGTCACAAGCATCTTAGATGACAGGCCAAAACATATTATACGGTTTCATTACACAATAGCATATGTGCATGATTACACCATGCTTTCTTCAATATATACAGCCATCCCATCCTCTGCTCTTTGCTTCCATTTGCAAAATAATCTAGTTTTTGTTTCCTCATCATAGCAAAAGCCTACTTCATTAAGGGGATGTTGGAATAGGGCAGATTTGACTGAAGGGGACTACTCAGTGGGCTTATAAACAGAGGAATCAGTCTCACTCTCTCAAAGCCTGGGAGAGGCTAATCACTAAGCAAAACACTACATTTGATGAAGTGTTTCTGAAGGTGTGTGTTGGGGGACTGTTGAGATAGACTCAATCCATCCTTAATGAAAATGCTTTGGGCTGCAGAGCTCAGCTGAGCTGAGCTGAACCCTCTTGGGGATCAGTGGTTAGTCAGAGCGTACAGAGAGATAGGCCACCCATCACTAACCACGATCCTCACTAAATCCCCATCAACGCAGTGGTTAATCACTCTAACCCCACTCTCCTCCGCTCTCTACTGCTCTCTTTTGCCTGCCACACACAAAGACACATAAAAATTCATAGCCTTGCTGGAGAGGGGAGATCATGGATTTATCACTGCCAAGTATCTGCTTTAAAACCCGGCAATAGCTTTATGGAGTCAAGAGCATTGGTGTTTCAGGATGGCACATGTTCACGCGTTGGGCTGTAAATCACAAACATCTCTCTCATAGGGTATTGACTGCACCTGAAATGAATGCTCTTATGCATCTATAGATGTTAGTCTAGTGGAATAATGTGATTAATCACACTTTCTTAATTTTGTTGCTGGTTCTGTTGTAAAAAAATGAATGTGTTTTCAGCATCGTCTAGAGAACCTCCTGTGTGGTTGGTCATCGATCCAAATGTGTTTTCCCACCATGTGTGCGAGGTCATTAGATTGGTCATTTGAGCTCTTCATTTTGAAGTGTTTGCTTTTCCACACTGAGCCTGCCATCTGTAGAACAATCATTATCTGGACCTCTGTCCTTCCCTCACTCTGTACCTTGTTCAGCATGATGTTGTGTAGCTTATTTAGCGGCACCCTCTGGCTCTGTTAAACATTACGTACAAATGATTAAAAACCTCTTCTTGATGTTACAAATAACAAATGTCTTCCACCTAAAAAAATTAACCCTTCATTAAATTGATAGCTATCTGTCAAGAGAATACCTTTTATCCCCTAGAGTTCTGCTTCACAGGGTGATTGTGTCACATTTGTGAAATTATCTCTTTGTACCATGACTTTAAATTACCACTGTTACACATTTATAGCAAAGGTGAAGAAAGATAACATGCAAGAAAAAGTTGTTTTTAGCTCTTAAAATGCTTCCTTATCATTTGACAGTTGAGAAATATGTCTAATAAAATATAGTACATCAATTAGGCATTCATTATTGTCGACTCAGAACAGTAATACTAAAAGTTTCAGTAGTTGTAAGGACTATCATTTAGTATGCCCTAAAATATGTCTAAGAATGTTAAGTGTGTGTTCTTCATTTCTTAATTTGGCTGTTTTCATTCACACTTGAGGCAAGGAGAGATGTTATGAAAGCTATGCTGTTTCAGCAGGGAATTTTACTACAGTGATTTGACAAAATGCTCTGTATCTACTAGACAAGGTGAAGTGGCAATTATAATTATTAGGAATAATATTTATTTGTATATACAAAAATAAAATTTCATACTGTTGTCATCTGTGTATCAATAAGATGCACACTCTTTAAACATCTTTAAAGTTTAAAGATTAACATGCTGTAATGCCTTGCTGTGTTATTGTAATTGGCCTCAGGGAGCAGAAATGATCAGAAATTAATTTAATCAACTGAACATCTGTGTTTGGGACCATATGTTTTGACTTTTTGAACAAAAGAGGTGCACCATCATTACCATGCAATGATCGAGGATAACATTACTGTATTACCATATCACAAAATTTCAGTTACACACAATGAGGTTTAGTTTGACAAGACAAATATTATCAAAATGGATTTTTGCCATGTATGTAAAGACTACGTGTCTTTATGCAGTATAAGAGCAGCATTGACCATATAGACAATCAAGCTTATTCAATGTACTGTTGTGTGAAATATTTATTCTCACTCACACACACAAAGCATGCTTAGATGTAGGTGAACAGGTGTGAGGAAAGGCTATGGGGTCACTATCTAGCTCAGGTTGGACCTAGTAATTTAGCTGAACTGAGGGATTTGCTCCTCCCTGCTAAGACAGGCAGTACAAAAGATCTGACTTGAAAGCGGAGAGGGAACAGAGGGGTATGGACAGTTTAACTAAGATGAAGGAGTTCAGTTTGCCAAAATGCCCACTTTGATTAGTCTTTACACTTGCTCTAATTGAGCATGCATGTGGATGAGTCCTTCTTAACTTGTGGTTACCACACAGTTAAGTTTGTGCATCTGTGCATGTGTATTGGGACGTCAGTGTTAGAGCGTGTATCAGATTTTTTTTCTTCTTTTTTATGTTGTAAAACTCTCCCTCCCCTCACACTCATTCCTCTCTCAAGACCGAATTTGCTTGTCTTCTCAGCATGAGTGTTTAATCTTTTCAGGCCGTTGAATCGGTCCGATGAATGAGTCCCCAGCTCCTTCTCTCTAGGAGCCCTGGAGATTATTCTAAAGCACTAATCGTTGAGCAAACACAGCAGTGCTCTCCCATTCCTATTCTACACAGGCCACAGTATAGCACAACTTCGTCTTTCACTTCCCTTCACATTTTACACCCTGTGTAGATTTTTTGCTTTTTGGCGTACGTAGCCTAGATTACTGCTCATGAGAAACAGACCCCTTGACCCTACCCCACCCCACCCCCCTCCACACACACACTCACAGAGCTGTGGTTAAAAATGAACTAAGTAGACTGACAGAGTTTTTCTTATTTGTTCTTTTATAGCAAGAGAAGTGACATATAATTTAGAGAGCATTATTTCCAACATTGTCCCCTGGAACCTTTTATGCTTGTGGGTATGTTTGTTTTTTAATTAGATTGTCAGTAGGGAGAATCTGCCAGGCTTATATGATGGTGTCAATATCCTTGGATTTGGAGCTTCGTCAATATTGTCTGGCCCTGCCGCTACTAACCTGAACAGGCTGCTGGCATTTGGTGTAAAATAAATAGAGTGATTTGTCTGTTTTGTTTTCTCCATATCTTCATCGCCTTCAAGAGAAGGTTTATTTACACCGCTCTCCATTTGATTTTGTGTGGTATTTGCTTTTTTTCCAGTTGTGGTCTTGCTGCGGTCTGTAGAAGTCATGCTGAGTCTGCACCCTGTGGTCTCTCATGTCATCATATGGTGGATATGAGACGACCACGCATGTCTGAAAAATCTCACGGAGCAATAGAATTCCATTTTTAGCTTTAGATCCCCCGCCACCACCAAAAAAAAGTTGCAGTCGCCTTTTTACTTAACTTAGGCAAATATCTAGAGGGATTCAGTCCTTCTGGGGGAATCTTGTCTTTCTGCACCTCTAACTCCTTTCTTTTCTTTTCTTTTTCTGCTCTCCATCACAGAGAAAGCTGCTGGCCATCTACCTCCACAATGATGACAGTGTCCTCAGCAACGTCTTCTGCTCCCAAATGATGTGTGCTGATTCCATTGTTTCTTACCTGAGCCAGAACTTCATCACGTGGGCCTGGGACGTCACCAAAGAAGCTAACAAAGCCAGGTACCACAATGAGCCAGAGGACTGTGTGCTTAATTAGTTATGCCATGTGGTATTTTTTTAAAACAAATAATATTAACCCGAAACAAGTTGGATTCATACAATTAAAATCACATGTGTAGACATAGTGGTTAAATTTTGACTGACATAATACAAAAAATGACACTTTATATCCATGTAATTTAGTAAACTTATATGGCCTGCACACAATAAAGATACCCTTGTATAATTTCCTTTAACTAAGACCTGTCTTGAACTACTAGTTTTGTGACCATTATAAGGTTTAACTTTTGTTTAATCTGTGCCAGACAGATAATGAGTTGATATTTCATTGTTATAATTTGAGGTGCTCTGCTATTGGATTGCATTTTAGAATAGTGTTTTCCTGTTGTTGTGCCAGAAAACCACTTTGAGACACAGGTACAGGGGACCTGTGTCTCAAAGTGGTTTTCTGTTTCATTGACAATACAAACACTAGATATTGTTTTAAGCTGCAGTTAAACATTTGCATGAGTTATAAGGAACGTTTAAATATAGCAGTTCAAATTAAATATTAAAAATAGTAAAATTAAAATTGAAAAAACAAAACAAAACACGGCAATGATTGAAATCACCTAATACCTGTGTTAGATTAAAAATCGTACAAAGACAACATATCAAAAGGACAGGGGCGTATTTCTCTTTGTTTTCCATCACCTCTTCTTTAGGGAACTTTTGGGAACTGAGGAGACAGGATTTCAACTGTTCAACATTTTGATGCCTACTTTGTTGCATTTTTTACTTGATAATATGCCAAATGTTTTTAATGGGTGACATATCTCGACTGCAGGCAGGCCAGTTTAGCACCCAGGTTTGGCATTGTGTATCTGAAATAAGCAAGGCCTTTTCCTGACAAATACACCTCCTGGATGGCAGCAACAGTTTCTCCAAGACCTGTTTACATCATCCAGCATTCGCAGATATGCATGGGGATATAGAGATGTTTGTATGGGTGCAATTCATCGATGCTGAACTGTGCGATGATAACAGAAGAGTTGATGTATCAATGAATTCCAAAACAAATTTAAAATTTTTTTTCCACCTGAGCTTAGTCCATTCAACATAGTCTTACATAGTACTGAACCTTCCCCCATCCTTACTTCTGAAAGACTATGGAATACTATTTGTATACCCGCTCATGATACTCACCCGTTGGCACTGAACTTAATCAGTTGTGACATGTTCCATCTTTTTTTCAAGCAATACTCAACATTTCCACATTTAATACATTGCCTTTATACTATTTTCAATCAAATATGGTTTTTAAATGATTTGCAAATCCTCATTCTGTTTTTAATTACATTTTACATAGCAACCAACTTTGGAAATGGGATTATATAAATGTCATATCTTGAATTGCAGTTGAGTCTAATGGTATTCTCTGGTCTCGGGGCTTGTAATAAAGCTAATGAGAAATTTGTTTTGCTAGAAATGATGGCAGAAACAGATAACTAGGCTTTCTCTTTAGCTTAAACACTAAATCTATTCTTTGCTCCTCTCAGATGTCACCACATATCAGAAAATACTTGTTTACTATTGCATTTTACCAGCTGTAAAGTTTAATAGAGCAATAAATCAACCTATAAGCCTTGACTGCATACTTAATCCTAATGTTTTATTTATATGTGACTTACTGTCTGGAGGAGTGGATTGTTTACATCAGTACTGAGGTGTATCTAATAAAGCGAATATTAAATGTATTCAGGCCACCGAGCAGCTCAATTGTGCGCTGACTGGTCTGCGAACTGCCAGAAAACCTTAAGGAGGCAACCTTTGCAACATGTTTGTGTCTTATATTAGTGCCATTGTTTTTAATAATTCTTTTTATGCTGTGTAATAATGGCATTGATTTTTAAATTGTTAAAGGTCAGCAAATTTCTGATGTGAATGTGTCATATTTATTTATCCAAAAAATAAACTAAAATTGCTAGTGTGCCTGTTAGACACATAGTCAACAGTGTTTTCAGATGTATTTGCATTAGCGTGGACATGTCCTTAATTGTTGGCATTCATCTTTCACTCCATTGCTGACACCCTGTATCTCTGTCCTCTCATACTCTCTTCTCTTCATTCTCTTTTTGAAGCTTGGAGGTTGCATGCTAACAAAAGGCGTTGTGTTTGCATGGTGAGGCCCCTGATTGGGCAATCTTGACTAAGCTGTCTGAACAGAGGGTCAGTGGGAGATGAAAGACTCCCTTGGGGTTCAAACATCTTTATATCTCCATTTATGCTCAAAGTCCTAGTGTAGCTCCAGTATTCGTAATTAACAGGGCTTTGCAACACCCATTTTATTTTCACAGGTCTTATTATTAGAATGGATATTGTCACTGGTTAGTGCATTTTGGAAGAAAATATAGGCAATTAATTCAAAAATAAATCAAGTCTGAATTGTGTGATGGGTGACCAGATCCCTTGCAGGATCAGTGGAGAGGTGCAGGTAAAGGTATGCATGCTAAGGGTTATTACCATTGTTCCCTGGACAATGAGTTTTCTCCTTTGCCTCATCTTTCTGCTACATCTTTTCCTCTCATCCCCTTCCTGATCTTTATTTGTCTTCTCTTTATTCTACTACCTAAACTCTCTCCTTCTACCCAGAACCTTCAGAGTTAAGCCTGCCCTCTGGTAGGAGCCATTTAAGAAAGACTCGCACCCTGACCTCAGCCCTCTATTATTTCTTTTAAGGAAATTCCCTCCTTCCTTCATTCCACTCCCCTTTCTCTCCCATTGGCCTCCTTTGCTTTTTGCCCCAGCTGAGCCTTTTTATTGCACATTAAAAGGCAGGCAACATCTGGAGCTTTTCATCATACACAGCCAGTCACAGCTTTGCTGCTAACACATGCATGCACATTTCCACACTCACACATACACAGCTTCTCCGCATTCTCACGCTCTCTAGTTGATCCAGAGTGACTGGTGATTGGCACCAATCACACAGACTGTTAGAAAGGTATCGTGTGTGTGTTTGATGAACCTGCTGGTACTGGAATGTGCCTCTTGTTTTGCTCTCTTTATTCTCACATTCCTCCTAGTTAAATTATTAATTATGCATAAATGTACTTCTGCTGATTGGTTGCCAGTGTAATTTTACCCATGGGAAATTAATCTGATATATTGTACAGGTGCTGTGCTGTAACTGCACATGGCAAGTATTTAAACTATCAGGAAGTAAATGTACGTACGTTTCATTTTGTATCATGCTTCCTCACATCTTCTACGTATTTTATTCAATCTTGACAAACACTTCAAAAAAGTACAGCAATTTAATTTTCATGCTTATACTTTTGTATATGTTCAGACAATCTGTAGTATAGATGCATACTTTGATAAACACCTGTACAGCAGCCCTGGAGCACATGTATTTATGTTATTCTAAATGAGCGTGTAAGTGTAAACCACAAAGAGCAGGGACAAACCAACAAGCAACTGTTGTGTACACTTGACTTCACTTCTTGACATTCTCATACCTGAAATCATAACTAGTTTAGAGGGAAGACAAAATGTCCTTTTCAAATCACAACATGTCCATGTTCACTTTGAAACATAGTGTGTATGACACTGTGAGCTATCAGGGCATCCGGTTCCCATACCTACTCCCGTACAGGTGGCAGGCAAAAAGATTCCCTGCGGTGCTACTGTACTGTACTCATCAGCTGCTCGCTGAAGCAAGTGTCAGATATAACCAGACATCTTTACGCACCACCTTGGTGTGAAAAAATGTGACATGACAGTCCAGGGAAACATTAACTATTTTAACTGTCTGCGTGTGCACTGAGAGTGGAGATGTGATGAGTGACAAATTAGAAGCTGTCGATCACATTAACCACTGACGCGGAAACTTTAATTCACATTAGTTGCAAGTTCTATGCTGGTGTTTCCTCTACATTTAGTTACCCCTGAAGGTTTTCATGGGTCTGGTATGGACTGGGCTTCATTCCTTACCATATTATGTTGGCTGGATGACACTGTGCTGAACTGTTCACCTCAGCTCCTGGAGTTTCTTGATTTCCTCCTAGCTTCAGTGTTGTGTTCAAACTTGTTCTATAGGTGGATTCATAAGTGTTTCATATCCTGATTACAACATTTCCCTCATTCAGAGTAACAGTGGATCTAAACAGTAGAATTTCTAGGCTGATTGAGCCGTTTTTATGTTGTGATGATGATGTTTTGTACTATGCTGGACTGACTTCCTTAATTTTAAGGTGGAAACCAAAGCAGGTTGGCTTATGCTTAAAGGGAGATTTAAGATTGGGTTACCCTCCAAATTAGTGTCCATTGTTCCCTGACCTTTCATTACAGGTTAGAGTTTCCTTCTGGGCTGTTATTATGGTCTGTCTTGGTTGTGGTCTGAGCAGGGACACATATCAAGACAAAATGATCAGTAGGATTTAGGGTACCCAACTTCTTCATTGCAAGGTGGGGGTCATTCTGAGTTCAGCATTTAGAATCATATTTTAAAAGCTTTGAGTTCAACTATAGCTTTCCTGTTTTTTACTAATTTTCAGTCTGCTATCTAAATTGCTAGCTTACAATGGTATGATTTTTACTTTTAAAGTACCATAAAAACCTAACCTCTACTACTCAGTTTTACAGTTTGAAAAGTCTAGAAGTGACTCCCAAAGCTTTGGCTTTATGTTTTAATGAGTTACACCCCGTCTCAGACAGCATCCCTTCCATCTGTCTTCTTCCTCTGACCCACTGTTCCTCCATGCATTCCATAACTTCTCTATTTTACCAGCCAGTTATTAAAGTAGATCTTATTAAAAGGCGGGAGAAAAAGCTAATCTATATTTACATTCAGTCTATAGCAATTCATTAATATTATGACATTTACAGGGAGCTTGGTGGGGCCCCGGCTGCCTGCTACCCTTTTCCCTCTCTGAAATGTTAATTTAAAGTTCTGTCTTTGTAATGGAATAAGAAATCCTCTCTTGCCCTATCAATTTTGGGCGTCTGGTGAGGAATACTAATTCATCTACCGTTCCAATTGAGATAGCATGTCACTCTGATGGAATAAGATAATGCAGAATTGGTTTTAAAGTCCTTAATGCCATGAGTTGTGTGTATTTCTTTTTTCTGCTGCAGTCTGAAAAGATGGTTTAAACCCCTCTATTTTCATAAATTGTAAATATGTTGTATGTTCACATTTTATGGTGTACTCTTTTTTTCATTTTAGGATCAGAAATATGTTTACTTCCAAGAAAAATTATGAAGAATTAAATAGAATAAAAAATAAATTTGAACTGGATTTGTTTGTTTGTCTACCAGACTACTCACCATGTGTACAAGGCACTTTGGCAGCGTGGTGACACAGACTATACGGACATACAAGACAGACCAGTTCCCCCTGCTCCTCGTAGTCATGGGCAAACGAACATCCAATGAAGTTCTAAATGTTATTCAAGGTAAATTCTACTTTATTGATGGTATGATACTATGATGATAGTGTCTCCAGATACATTTGTCCATAATTATTTTTTAAAAGATTGAATTACACTCCATAGATTGTGATTGATTGCTGTTTATTTTCAGGCAATACAACAGTGGACGAGCTCATGATGAGGTTAATGGGAGCAATGGAAATCTTCACAGCACAACAACAAGAGGACATCAAAGATGAGGTAAACAAGTGGTGTTATGAAGATGCCTGTGACTGCAGTGAAACACAAAAGTCAAAGTCTGATCTTAAAAGCTTGTTTTTTTATATTATAACAGATACTTGAATGACAGGGAGAGAAAATGTTGATGCAGTATATGCACATGCCATATGACAGTAGAACAGGTTGACTTTGTTAATATTGTAAATTTTATTACAAGTTAATATCCCAACAAAAACACATTATCTCTTAGACACTCAAACCTGCCACAGTTTAGTGTTTGATTGTAGCATAGGTAAAATGAAAACAATAACTTTCCTACTTAATACAAAATAGTTTGGGATCTTCTGATATAATTTGAAAGACCAAAAGATTAAAAACTATTTGAAACATTTACAATAACAAAATTGCACTGTCCAGAAGTAGAGAAATGTTGTGCATTACTCTTTTTTTGACTGCATGTTTTTTGCACGGACATCACGCTTCTACTAATGTTGGTAACAACCTAATTCCTATTTAATTGTAGTTTATTTTGCCAACTGCGGTCTTTGAATAGATACAGGACTCACCTCTTATTCACTCCAGTGTGTAGGTACCACTGACTACCTGTTTCACTCCCATAGAAAATTGACAAACACAGTTGAGAGATACACTGCAGACAAAACACGACGGTAGAGTTGTGATGGTCTTTCATGTAATAGACAGGAATCTGGGATAGTATGACAGTGGGATCCCTTCACTGTCAAAGACTTTCACTTGACCCTCTTACACATATGTTTACTCACTGACATCAAACAGCACAATGAATGAGACAATACTAGTGTTTTTGTCCAGACAAGCTTTTAGTCAGCTATCTATTGAGGTAATCCTCTGTGCCACTCTTTTTACTCTTTGCATTTTAATAGCTTATGGTCTGAGGTTAAGGAAGTAGAAATAAAACAGAATGTACAGTCTTTGTGGACAACTGTGTTTTAAATTTGTTTTGAATGTAATAAGTAAGATGAAGTTCAATGTAGTAAAGTTATATTTGATAATAGTAAAACAAAAAACGTTTTAGTCTTTGAGGTGTGTAAAATCTCTGTTATCACTACTTTTGTTGACTACTGTGTCTATAGATGACAGATGTCACGCCATATTAGGAGCTTTGTGATCAGTCAACCAAACACCCTCTCTAACAATGCTTATGTGACAAGCATAGTAAATTAGTTATGGGAACTTTGGTTTGGGAATAAGTCTTGTCTCGCACACACACACATACACACGCACACACACACCCTCAGGCTTCCTTAGGTGGGTTACTGGCTATTGAGTAACAGCTATTCTCACAGAGTTAGTGTTATTACTTAAGTGTTTTAACTTCATTTTGGATTTGCCACTGTGCCACAAAGTATTTAGAGGATGGACATGAGTCAAATCACACTGAAAATCATGACGTTGACTGCAGTTTCATGTTTAAGGCTGAGTATCAAATGTTTGTTTGTTATTAACAAAAGCTGACATCCATAACTTTTGTCTATATCAACATTTATATTTAAATCAAAACTGAATTTAAGCAGCTTTCATTACTTGACAGTTTCAGACATGCTGTGCTATGGACACATTTTTCTTGGCACCAAAAAAAGTATTGAAATGCAAGTGCCAACTGAAACTGTATATTGATAAGGTAATATTTTTAAATACTTTGCAGTAGGTTTAATATAACAGCTCACATACTTGTTTACACAAAACATGGAATTGAGTCCTTCATTGTCTACGTAATGCTCACTAAACGTTTTGTATTTCTTTTCTTACACTGATTTGTTTTTGTGTTTAGGAAGTGTTAGTTTTTCTTGTGAAATATTGTATTTTATTACTATATTATAATTTTTTCTTTCCTAGCCATTGCAACAAGTGGCTTGACATCTATCAGAGAAGTGAGAAGTCAGATTTACTCAGGCTAAGACTGTGATAAAGCTGTTCTGAGAGTGTGATAATTGCCCAGGATGGGCCTACAAGAAGGAAATGAGAAAATATCACACAAAAAGTGATGATGAGAGTATAATGCTTTGTGTGACTGTTCATTATTAGTACCAGTAGCGGCAGTAGCTCAGTGGGTAGATCAGTCATATTTGAACCCCAGGGTCAGTGGTTTTATTCCCAGTTCCTCCTGGATACTTGTCCAGGACAGGATACCAAAACCCTTTACTAGCGTATCTGGAAGCTGTCCAACTACAATTTAGCCAAAGGGATCAATAAAATATGTTTTTATTTATTTATTTATTTAGCTATCCAAAGGCAAATGCAACCTTGGCATAAGCTCATCTTCACTGTGGCAGCTCTCAGGCACTGGTGAATTTCCCTAACTCCCTTCTTTCTTTCTTCTTCCTGCTTTTTTACCTTGCCTCTCCAAAGGCAAACTCAGACACAAACACAGACACTCCCCAACTCAGACATTCCTCTTTGACAGTGACTTTTGTGTCTGTCTGGAAATGGAGCAGCTGGACAGCAGTACTGTGCTTCAACCAACCTTACTGACTCGCCAGTCATTCTTAGGATTGTCTGTGTTTTAGCTTAGTAGTTAGTAACTGACTGACTAATCAGCCTCAAAGGCCATTTTCAGGTCATTACACATGCTTTTCATATGAAGAAGAGCGAAAAGCAGCCAATGCTCAGTTTCTGGAATAAAAAAAAACAGTATATGAGAAACAGAACGGCTTCGATGCCAGTACTTTGGTCAAGGGCATCAAACATGCATATTCCAACATCAGGCGAGCGTGTGACAACCACAGGAAAGAAGTATCAGATTCAATTCTGGACCTCGTGGCTGTGAAGAGACAGTGAGCCACTGAGCCACAGTGTAGAGCAAAAACAATTAATCTTATATAAAAGTTGCCCCACAAAATAACTCCTAGACACATGGTTAAAAAATTAAACAGCAAATTAAAAACAACATTTTGCAACTCTTTCCATTATTTGTTACATATTGCCAAACATAAAATCTTTTGTCAGTTCATTAGTTTATTAGTCTCAACTACTAAATGATAAGGTCTTTAAAATTACAATGTGTTTGAGCAGATACTATCACATCAATTCATGCCTTTGGTGCACATTAGGTCATTCAAAGCAGATGAAAACATTTTCCATCAGTACAAACCGAGTATCAGTTATGAACCACTGTGTGACTTGTTTGCGTGACTCATTGCCAGTCTATTGAAAGTAGCTACTTTTGATGCTTTTGTCCCTGTCTGCCATTCTTTTACAGTTTCCTTTCAATTTGCATCTATTATGCGAGCCAAAAGCACAAATGTATCCTTTGCATTTTCTGACTGAATACAACAATACACACTGTCTTTTTCTTAGCTGCACAGTAGTCCTCTGATCATCACAATAAGCCTACTTTGCCATATCCGGGCTGGCACACAGCATGGGCCTTAAGAAGATAGAAAACTAATGGCAGCACGCTGTTAACACAATGGACACTCGTATTTAGTCCCAGTCTTTATAAAACACTTTGTAGCCCACAGCAGGTAAAAAGAGAAAGGCCGCCTGTCCTCTTCCCTCTGTACAAACAGGAAGAGAGAGGCAAATTGAATGAAAGAGAAAGGAACGGTGAAACCGAGATGAGGAAACATAAAAGAGGCACAGGGTCTGGTAAATGACAGCCCAGTCACAATGAATTCCCCTCTGGTGCTACTCTTTCATACCTGGTGTTTGTACATAACCACACTTGACATGCAGCATTTTCCTTTGCTTGTTTTTTTCTGGCTCCCACACCCGGCACCTCAGCTTAGATGTTTTGTCCCTATGTTTCTTTCATTATGCTGTTAGTTAATGGGCTCTGCTTTTTTCTCTTTTTCCCTCCACCTAGGACGAGCGTGAGGCAAGAGAGATGGTGAAGAGGGAACAGGACGAGGCCTACCGCCTGTCTTTAGAAGCTGACCGTAAGAAGGTGCTGTGATTTTACATCACTATATTTTTTCATGTGTATCACCTTGTTATAGTGTTTTCTTGTGTAAGATTTTAAATAGTTTATTTTGCTTTATCACTCTTTGTGTTGTGTTTTTTTATTCTATTTAATTGCAGTGGGTGCCAAAAGCATACTGATAAAATACAGTAGCTATATTTTAGTGTATTTAAAAGCAAAATGTTCAACTTCAAATTACAGTTTTCTGACACAGTCAAAATGGAGACAGAATTGACGATCAGTTTGTAAGAAATAGTACAGTAGTTAATTTTAGTTACAGTCATTGTCATTAGCATGTTAAAAGTTGTGGAGCAAGTTGCATGTCACATGATTTAGTTAATTGATTACATGATTACTTTTTGTCATTTTTAGAGAGAAGTCCAAGAAAGGGAAGAGGCCGAGCAGGTTCGCCTGGAACAGATGCGAAAGGAGCAGGAGGAGGAGAAGGAGGTGAAAAGAACAGTACACCATACTCACTTTACGCAAATTACTCAAATTAATATTCTATCGTTTTGAGTGCTAAGCTAAACATTGATATGTTTTGCCAGTCAGTGGATTGTGCTGTCGTTTTTTTATCTGTCTTGCTCTCATATTACAATAATGAGTCAATTAGTTTGTGGTTTTGGTGAAGCCTGCCAGTCAGTGAAGCGTGTCGAGTGTGGGTGAACAGGCATACAGCAAGAACAAAATATCCTAATTACAGTGAGGCCTATCCCTGTAAATGTCACCTGACATACACACAGTTATTGTTCTATTTAGCTGCTTTACATTGGTACAGCACACAACCTTGTATTGAAACCTAACTGAACAAAAGCCTGCTGCAGTTCATGTACACAGGCTTGTGCACAAACACACAAAACCTAAGCAAACATACATATTCACTTGAGAACAATTGTTGTATGTCAAAGGGGGCAAATACAGACAGATGCATTCACACTGTCATGCATTCAGGAAAAAACAATAATTGTCTGTGAGGATGGCACCAATGTTGTAATAAGGTCTACAGTAATATATTGTAGTCCTCGCTGATTGTTGTTTACTCAGTAGCACACAGCCTCGGGGGAACCATGAGGTATTGGGTCACCCTGTTCGTCCAGGTGATTTGTCACATAAGTTAAACAGAGAACAACAAAATAGCCCCGGGCTCGGCCTTCTTAATTATATCACTGTAGTCCACAAACCAAACTGTATGGACCCTTGTGTAGTTTAAACAACAATAGCTACTATGACCTTGTGTTTCCTACTTATATCAATTTTCTCTGCCCAAGCACCATGGTTTCCATGGTGTCTTCAGTTCTAACACACTAATGTTGAATTTCTAGAATCTAGATACTGTACAAAGCAATACCTGCTGCCAATGGTAACTTGAGTTTTTTAAACTCTTGTTAACCATGGCCTGAAATTGGAAGTGAGTACAACAGCTCAGGTGTACTTCTTGTACATATGCATGTATTCTTGGGGGTAATAGTAGCTATTTCAGTTTGACCAGTTTTTGCTCTTGAGTTAATTCTTGAACTATTGTTTTATAGCTCTTCTCTTTCTTAGTCACAAATATATATAGGAAAACTAAGAATGTTGAAAATCTTTTTGGATTATTTACACTAGATGGATGTAGAAAATAGTTTTCTACATTCATTGTTTGTTTTCTTTTACATATTTCTATTATGTGGTAACATTAATTTCCTTATAAATGCAGTTCTTCATCTAAAGAGTTTAGTGACGTTGAGTGTGATAAGGCAATAAAATATTGCAGAACCTGGAGACACAACAAAAACAACAGTTGCCACCAGAGAGAGGACAATGCTAGAGGGAGTGCTTTCTCTGTCATTTCACTTTTTGCAAAAATAGTGAAATGAGGAGGAAGTAGAGATGAGATGGGAACTGGTGAATTGAGAGGGGTGTGTACCGTTGTTTGTGTGGGTTGACATTACTATTTACCTCCTTCAGGGGGTCTTAACATACAGTTGTATGGCTGTCAGATGCACCCATCCAGTCGTCATCTGTTTGCTTTGTGTGGTTAGCTGAGAGGAGCTGGAGAGGCAAGTAAATGGACAGGTAGATGCTTCTGATTATTTGTGTGGAGCATCCCGGACTGGAGGCTCGACCAGACGTGTGTTCTGTGGTTTCTCAGGGATGCTACCTTTCTCTTGTGGGGGGCTTTATGCTTGTGTTTGTGGTTAACTGTCTGTCTGCATTTGTATGTCCACCATCTCACACACACACACACACACACACACACACACACACACACACACACACACACACACACACACACACACACACACACGTCTGTTATTTGTGTGAGTGTGTTAGTTTGTCCCTAGGGGCCCCTTTAACTCAGTCAGCATTAGCTCTTATACCTGAGGGAGGCGATGGCGGAGCGGCACGCGCCCTACCCTGCCCACCCAACACCAGAAGCTGCTAATGAGCTACTGTTGTACACTCTTATGAAATATAATTGCATTATGGTGTGTAAATAAAGCCGGGGCGTGTTGTCACAGCATATGCTCCCCGGCTGGCCAAACAGGAACAACAAGATGGGGGAGGTGGAGGAGGTGAGGGGCAGGAGCACAATGAAGGCGAAGACTCAAGGGAGCGGCTGGAGCGCGTTTTTTGGAAAACAGGAGAGCTGATTAGCTTTGCTGTGCAAAATGACAGTTGATGGTTGTCTTTTTTTCTGGATAGGTCACCTGCACTCTGTGGTGTGGCCGGTATAATCAACACCTACGGCTTAAGCCTTTAAACTATCTATGGTAGATAGCTGGGATATTCAACAGGCTCAGTCTTAGATTGACCTAAAAGCGTGGCTGAACAATAGTGAGACCGCACAAAAGAGGAATACAGTGCGCTTGATTGTTTTATAATGTACTGAAATGCTACTTGGCAACGTTCTGAGCTACTCCAGGCTTTAGGGAACAGAGTGAGACACAGGACAGCTAATTTAATAACATTCTCAGGACAAGAAGATTTTTTAATTAATGTGAGGCCACAGTGCTTCAATCTGACTCTGGGAGCAACTTCTTGGCTTGTCTTTCATATGATGTCGTCATCTTCATAACTGACAGTGTTACTATTGAGTCTGTGGTTTAAATTTAGTGTAATTACAGCGACAGGGATCATTTTCTTACGATAATATCTGACTAATGCGTATGTGTTTCATTTTAGTTTTATTATTTATGTATTACAGTGATGTTTTAAATGTGCAAACAAACGAAATTATAGAAAATTAATCACTGACATCTATTTATTTACCACTAGTCACAATATTGATGCATTACTGCATTGAACAAACTGTAAAAATAAACAGATGTACCTTGTGATGCTGATAGACAACTGCATCTCATCGTCACCTGTATGTAAATATTTCAGCCTTGAGTCAACACTGTACTCAATACAGAAAAAGTGGTTATGCTGTACATTAATTCTTCATGTTTTAAAATTGTGTCAGTTAATATTTTTGCATTAGCGTTCAGTGAACTGTGCTGCTTTATTTGGTGAAGTAAAGAAAAACTGTTAACATTTGTAGGAGTTAAGGAGGAAGATACTTCAGATTATATTTGCAGCTTCATTAACACTTATCCAGTGTGATTTCTCCAGATTTCTGTTACCTCTGCCTTCTATGAGGAAACCCATGTATTTATTGTTATTCCCATTAACATTATACAAATCTGACCTGGTCTTGAATGATTAGGAAGTGTTTCCAAAATATTATATTCAGCAAAATACTTTTTTTTTTTTTCCCTCTTTCAGGCAATCCGCTTGTCTCTGGAGCAGGCGCTACCACCAGAGCCCGAAGAGGAGGCAGGAGAGCAAATAAGCAAACTGCGAATTCGAACACCAAGTGGCGAGTTTCTGGAAAGACGTTTCCTAGGCAGCTGTAAGCTCCAGGTCCTTTTCGATTTTGTGGCCTCCAAGGGATACCCCTTTGAAGAGTTCAAGCTACTCACCACCTTCCCTCGTAGAAATGTGAGTCATATGTCTTAAACTCTTACACATGCACTCTGACATTGAAAGACGAACTCATCTCATTCTTTAAAGTGGACAGGTATAGACTTTCTATCTAAGATGTGAGGTAAATTATCCTGTTGTCCTGCTGACTCGGATTTATGCTGTACTTAATAACAGTCCTCTGCCCACACGAACAAGCCCTAAATTCATACGACTACTTACTACAGAAGAGGAGCAGCAGGTTGTGAAGTGTTCTCAGCCACAGCTCACATCTCTGCTGGAGAGATGTGAGCTCTCCACGGCTGTAATTGGCTTTTCCGTTTGGACTTGAGCTGAAACACAGGCGACAGCTGTGAGTGAAGAGCAGCAGGGACATTAGTTAAAACAATCTGTTGTGGCTGATTGATGATTTACTTTTTCTTGCTTTTATGATTATTGTCTTTAATGTTTGTGTGCTGCTGCAGCACTGCTGTGTAACTGCCTTTGTTTACTTATACCTGTGATGGGGCAAGTTAAGCCTGTTTATCCTTCCACCTGCGCACACGTATTATTCATTGAATATTAATTAGTATCAGTCCATTGTGAATACAGTACACTATGACTGTGTTAGGATACAGTTGTCAGCACTAACAGTAGTATTCTCTGTGGCTCTTCTGCTGACGCCCAGCAGCACTCAGTCAGCCACAACCAGTTATTAGACTGTTTGGTCGCTGCGCTCGGTGGTAGCGAGCTAATGAGCACTGTTTTAACTACCAGTTTAATTAGCCGTGCTGCTGGAAACAAAAATGAGATTTCCATTAATCAAGAGAGGAGTGCATGTGGAGGGGTGGGTGGGGTGGCTGTATAGAGGTGTGTGTGTGTGTAGGCTTGCCCAGGCAGTGTGCCATCGCAGTCTGTAGAGACCGCTGGGGCTCAAACACCTCAAACTAACACAGACATTAACGCGTAGCTCACACTCTTCATTTCGTCACAATCGCACACTTCAACACATGCACAAATATTTTCAAGCAAACACATGCCCCACTCACAACTTTGTCACTTAAAGGATTCACAGTTGTCTCTTTATAATCAAGAGTAAACATGTGTTTGAGACAGAGATAAAGATGTGTCTGCATCGCAGATGAAAATCCGGCAAAAACAGGATGGGAGGATTAGGGGGGTAGAGGAGCGAGAAGAGGATGGTGACTGCAGAACTAGTCGAAAAGAGAACAGAGAAGACAAAAGCTTAAACAAAGAAAAGATTTAATCAGAGAAACAGTCTGAAAGAGAAAAGGATAGAGAAGACAAGTGAAGAAGATATTAAAAAAGAAGAAGATGGGAGATAATTCCAGAAAACAGAAAGGCGAGAGATTTGAGGAGAGAGAGTGGGGAAGCAGCTCAGTGGTAGTGCCAGTATGAGGCTGTGAACACAGGCCCCTGTCTAATCCTGCAGCTCTGTGTTGTAATTAAATGAGAGGGAGCATAGAAAGCCTCCATCCCGTCCAGACGCTCTCACTGTTGCTCTGCCAGGATCAGAGGATAGAGGATAGACCACTATTGCATTTGTAATACTGCACAACTGTTGAAACGTTCTTTCCCTTTTCTAGTTTTCTGTGGCTTTGTGCAGTGTCACTCTTTCTTTTGCTATTTCCCTCCTTGTCAGCCTGCTTTATTTAATTTCCACTCATTAAACTGTAACACACTTTAGTGGATCTACTCAATCCAACTTAGGAAAATTAAGTGAACTCATAAAAATGTTCTAAGCTAGGACAACGACATTATTGATCAGAAGAAAGTGTTTTATTGTAAATCTGTAATAGACTTTTGACACTTTAAGAGAAAACATTAAAACCAATTCAGATGTCTCTGATTCATACGTTTTCCACCTTCCTGTAGCTAAGCCAATAAGTGTCTATTAGTCTCCAATTTTTGGACTCAGTCTCTTCCTCAACATTTGGTATCAGTGGCTTATCTCTTCAGCACTACAGCAGGCCTAACACTGGCATCATTTGTACTAGGCTTAGCTGTGCTCAGGGTACTAACCCTTTCTCCATTTCTATGACTGTCAGCGAGTTCGAGGAAGGGGGGAGACATTTAGTGTTTCAGTTTGGAGCTTTTCATTCAAGAATTTCCTTCTTTTTCTTTGATACTTGCTGAGCACAAACCATTGCTGAAAGGCCTGAGGTCTTCTTCTTTCAGCTCGTGGTGAACGTGTTTAGACTGCCGGCATAATAATCGGCAATCGGCTCTTCCTGCCTGGCTGCTTATAGACACCCAAACACTGTCAAACCAGAGTATTAGTTTTCTCACTGTGATACTGTACTTTATTTCACCTTCTCTTAATCCTTCTTCCAGCTCTGTCACTGACTTTGCCCGAATGATTTTTAGACAAAACCTGAGATGCAGGAAAAATAAACAGTGGCACAGAAGACGCTGCTGAGCAGCACTGAAATAGATTTCACATCTGTTATATGTATGTATTTGGGTTTTTATCTGCTGCTATCTGACAGCCGTTTTCACAGGAAAAACTGCAGCAGTTTATTTTAAAAGTAGCTTCATTCGGAGTTGCTTCCTCAGGACTGTTCTTGCAATATTCTCTGTACATAACACAAACCCACTGCTTGATCTTTGAACCTAAACATGAGATGTGGCTCCATCTTAGCCCATGTACTCAGGCCGGTATCTAAGTGACCTCATGGAAAGTCCCCATACACTCAAAAATAAGTTTTTCTTAAATAAAATGTATTTATTGGACTATTTAGTGGAAATCCATTCAAAGCAGAGTGAATCTTGTTTTTAGTGATCTCAGCCCTCTCTTTACCTTCAGACCTTTACCTTCCCTTCAGCTTTCCCTCCTTATGTCTCTCTTTTCCCTCCACTTTCCTTCACTTCCTTGCCTACACAGTTTTTCTTCCTTGTAATTATACTGTTGTTTTGCTGTCATTCTTTGAATCCTTCTCCATGCATTCTCACTTTACCCTTTTCTTATTTAACCTTTAACAACACCCTATATATACTTTTAAACTAGCCCGTCTTTGCTTTCTCTCACTTCTGTTGCTCTCGCTCTCTCCTCATTTACTCTTCTTTAGCATTCCTAGTTTTCTTTTTTTTTCTGCTCACTCCAGCCCCCTGTCCAGTCTGTGCGGTGCATTTCTCCCTTTGAAGTACCGTATTCTGGTCTGTTCTTTTCTGTTCACGCCCCAGCGCTACGTGCTGTCAACGCTCCTGGCAGCAGATAATGATCTCCCACTGCTTTTGTAATTGGCCAAATAAACACTTGACAACACTAGTTTAAAACAGACAAGTTATTTGGTTTTAATTAACATAGTAGGGCCTGTAATGGCTTCATTAAAAATGCGTTATTTCAGCTGCACATTTGATTATGTTGGAAAGGAACATCTTGAGGGCCTGTGTTTATTTTGCCTTTCTTTTCTTTCATGGCTGAGCGTTGCTTGGTGTCGCCTCCTCTGTTATCAGTGTGTTTTATTCATTTGAATCAAGTGACTTACATTGTGGTATTTATTTTAAACTTCACATTAAGTGCTAATTATGTGGTTTTAACCATGGTGAAATCTGCTGTTTGATAATGCCAAAGACACAGGGTTGATATTAGCTGATTATTTTATGTCATACAATTTTTCATGAGGAAAGAAAGATAAAATATCAAAGATTGCCGAGAACCACCATCTGTCTTTTTAATTGGTTCCAGTTTTAAAATTAGGCTTTTAAATACTGAGCTTCCAAATATTGTTTTACCTCTTTAGATTTTGAATCTGGCAGAATTCAATTCAGTTTTTATTCTGTTATTCGTGCATTTTTAATTAACAGCTGGAAAACCTTTTCTCTCCCACAAATTCTATTTAGTCAGTAGAAAATAAATAATGAGAAATTAATATTGCGTTTTACATTAGTCTTATAGTTCTCTAGTTCTGATTATTCCATTGTTCTAAATGTGCTGATGAAATTTTTATTGACTCAAGGTTAAAAACAAACTACAAAGCAGAGAGCTAGATTGTGTCTGTCTTATGTATGTATGAATGTATGCATGTATGTATGCAAGGCTGCGTAGGCACAGGAGGAGAGAATATGGCTTAGGCAGAGCAGAGGAAAAACAACAGCTTTGTTTGTTGACAGATGCCTCCATGCTTATGGTCTGTTAATTGGATAACAATGTAAACAATCACCGATGGCGCCCGTCTCCTGTGTCAGTGTGGCATCTTGTGTCCCTACTTTCTTTTTCAGAGTCAGATGCTGCTCTCCCTCGTTGTCTCTCCCTGGTGCACTACGAGCACAAACTCTCATCCTAATTTTACTGAAAGCTCACACACACGCTTATATGTAGTCTACAGACTCACGACTACACACACACACACACACACACACACACACACACCTGCTCCACCCCAAAGCCTCATTTACTCCTACCTGATGCTGTGGTGTCATAACAGCCTGTCAGGTTCATTAGCATGGCAGCCATTTGCGACGTGCTGCTCCTGAGGTGGGAAAAGGAACGCAACAGCCCTGTTGGTCGTTTTCCCCACCATCGGGATGGAATATGTTTGCAGCAAACACACACACTCATAAAAAACAGACACACCACTTTACTTCTCCTCATGGCATCTTGCTCCCCACTGTGCTATGAGGCAGCTGACTAGGTGAGGGGCATGAGGTTGATATGGCAGCCCCTCCCTGCCCGCACCGCACTCCACAGGACCCCGCTGAGAAGTCAAGAGTCTAAATGACACGTAGAAATGAGGACAAGGAGATGAAAGACATGGAGTCAAAGACTGCCGACGTGCACATGGTGTGACATTTCCAAACACCCATGGGAGATAGATTGGTTGTCTGATGCGGATATGTCCTCATCACCTTCCCCTAATTTACTTGCCTTCTTTTTTTTTCATTTCTCACCTTTTTCTCAGAGTCCTTGAACACCCTCTAGTTTTATAGATTTTATAGTTAACACAAGTTTAAATGTGTAGATTGTTTTAATTATTAGTATTAATATTTTTTTTGTGTGAGTACTTATTCATGTCAAAGTTTTTAGTCTCCAAAATAACAGTTTGAGGTGCGAACATAAGTCAGTATTTATTATCATCATCAAGTAAAATTATAATTAACTTATTTTGTTTAAAGATATGCTAATTCATTAGAATTTGCATTTTTTAAATACTAACAATGTAATGTATATGGTGATAAGATACTTGTCATACAGTATATTCTACAAAGGGCTGAGCACAGGTGACGTTGTGATTTGTTATATGATCAGAGTTCACGCTTTTCTTCTGACAACAGTTTGTTTCAGACTTTTCACTCTGCTTGTTGTGAGGTTGACCTTTAGCGTGCCGGCTTGCCCTTCGACCTTCTAAAGCAGGTACAGGGAACTGGCTAATTATCCCACCATGAGGTTAGAATAGGAGCCCTAATCAGAGAGCCTGACGCAGCAGTCACCAGATAAGCCCTGGACACATCTTGGTGTCACACCACCTCACTCTATCAGCCCAGGTGTTAGATTGGCCCGGTGTAACACAACCCCTCCAGTGATTAGCTCACATAAGCTAAGAGGCCTACAGGGAAGGAGGGTGTCAGAGAGAGTCAGATTGTCCTGTTTAAAAAAAAAACACAGGTCAAACCCCCTTCATGTTAGTTAACTCAATCAGCCTCGTTGTGGGTGGTACTGAATTATTCTTTTGCCTTTAGACAATAACTGTTATGTGGAGTGTTTAACACAGATAAAAGTTTCGGTCCTGAACAGCATCAGATATGTTCCTGTGACTATTGTCACAGCAGAAATTAGTTATTAGTAGGCATCAAAAAAACACACTCCTCCTCTTAGTCCCTCAACTCTCATGCTCACACAGAGTCTCTCCTGTCCTGCAACCTTCATCAGTTTGTTCTGGATCGGAGCCTTTTTAAGAAAACAAACCTGATGGCCCTCTTAGGGAAACACAGCTTTAGCTGCTCAAATTACTGCTTAGACTTTTTAAAAACATGGTGTTAGAATAATACACACTGTACACATTCCCTTACGAGCACACACACATTCACTGAACTCTGCCTGGATTGTAGGGGAAATATGGTGCGATAGAGATTTCAGTAGCGCAGAATGACTGAGTCCGTTTTCACACTAATATGGAAGAAATTGAAATAGTTTAGATAAAATGATTAAGCTGACTTTAAAACACATCTGACTGCTTGTGTGGCCAAGCCTGTGGACAAAGTTTTGTCTGCCAGAATTATCACTACGACTGGTGTTTTCAAATCTTTCCACTTTTCTGAGCCAGTTTAAGATCTGTTCCTGTTGTCTAAAACTGCAGCGGAGTGTGGGTGCATGGCCAAAACAAAGAGGAAAATGTAAAGCATGAAATATGCCTGTAACTGTTTCTTGAATAATTGATTAGTCAATTGGCAGAGAACCGTTTGCCAACAGATGTAATAATTGGACACTTATCAGGCAACAGTGCCAAATGGTTCCACTTTCTGAAATTGCGAGATTCCAGTTTTCTGTCTTTAATCTTATTGTAAATTTTTATATGTGTTCTATGTGTTGGACTGTTGGTTGGAGTAATGCAAGTGGAACATGACATTTTGCAATCTGGGATATTTTGATGAATATTTTTCACAGTTTAATTATGATAAATCAAGTAATTCAAAAACGACTGAGGTTAATCAGTCATTAAAGTAGGCATTAGTTGCTGTCTTAGCATTAAGCCATCTTATCAGTGATGATCTAATATATTCCTTGTGTTCTCCGCCACCTCTTTTCAGATCACCCAGTTGGATCCAGGGTCGACTTTGCTGGAGGCCAAGTTGTTTCCGCAGGAGACGCTCTTCCTGGAGGCCAAAGAATAGGAACTGGCCCTCTGATAGCTGAGAGGACCGGCTGACTGACTGACTGATAAAGTGGCTGGACACACACTAGTCACAGAGCATGGGTCCCCCACAGTCTGGGCCTACAGTACACACTGTCTCTCTCTCTCCCTCTCACACACACACACACACGCACACACACACACTAATACACAGTCATTTCTCTCATCCACACATAAACACACTGGCATGCACATCCAGTGACACTCAAGTGCAAGTAAGCTTCTCTGCCCTCGGCTGATCGTGGTACATGAATGCTTAGTGTACACATGTCGCACAGAGGAGCAAAGACAGTATCACAAGCACACAGCCAAACATTCGCCTCTCCCAAACCTCCCCTCTCTCTCTCTCAACTCCTCTCACACTCACGTCACAACTTCACATTTGCAACTGCTGTGTCATGGTTTTCTCTCACAAACACAAACACAGTACAATAACAGCATTGAGAGACTGAGTAGACAAATGTTTGTCACAGAAAAAATAATGGACTTGTTTTCCTTTGTTTCCACGTTCAACACACTGAGGCTGCTTTTTTAGAACATGGTTTTTGTGTTTGAATCAAAAAAAAAAATGCTAAAAAACTAAATAAAATAAACTGCAAGAAGAGATGTTGCCCTGCTGAAGTCTGGGCTGTCTCATCTCCACCTGTATTTAACCCCTCCACCTTCCCCAAAACTCCAATTCCCACTCCCTCCTTGCCCTCCCCTCTCCCCTCTCCCATCTTCCACCCCACACCCCTCCGTCCGTTGTCTGCCATGGGGATAGGACATTAAGGACACCCACAGCATCTGGTGTGCCTCCTCAGTTTCTGCTCCCTCTGGTTTTAACATCCACTGCTCTGCAAGCCAATGGATTGCTCAGTTTTCAGTTTTTTTTCTTTTGTTTTCCCTCTTGATCCTTTTTAAGTTTGATGCTGTATTAGTTTTAGTTTGATATACATTATATAAAATATATGAATATGAACATCAATGTTGTCTCTCCCAGAAATCTTTTGACAGACACACACACACACACACACACACACACACACACACACACACACACACACAAAAGTTGCTTCCCCGTTCACATTATTTAAATATGTGTTTGGTTAAAATGTTTGTTATGATATATTATCAGTTTCTATATCATGACGCTCAAAATATCGAAAGCTGGGTTTATGGCTTCCTTTGAAAATCCTGCAAAGTCAAGAAAAACATATTTGTTGTTGGTTTTTTGTGAGTCAGATTTTAGTCTTAAAAAAATTTCTGAGTCCGTCTTTCTTTAAACTTTGAAAGTTGTTTCTTTTATACAAAGAGACACCAGACATCAAAGTGTAGGTCAAAAGTCGTCTGTTACAAAGGCGGTGACACTGCAGGAGATCATCATGCCTGATGTTCAGCTCCTTATTCATGTCTGAGCTGTGGGTGACAACAAGAAGTTCACACAACACAGTCTGATTACAGTCCAGATGAACCTGAACATGGTGACAATCTTTTCTTGATTGTCCCATTTCAGTTTTTACACATACATAAGTTTAGCTGTTTGTTATCATCTCTGTTACTGCTGATGAACCTTTTACTTACTTCTAACAAATGTTTTAATATTCTCACTTGCACGCCACCTGGTAATATCAACCATGCTGCAGTTAATTTCCTGCCTCCAGCAAGGAGAGATCACACAGGCTTAGTCCTCCATCTGTAGTGGAGTTCCTCTGTCAGCTAAAGGCAAAGTTTGAGAACCCCAGCAGAGTGACGCACCCAGTGCATCAGGAAAAATACTACTCCCTCATTAATAAATACACAGGCACATCACAGCGGCCTGGATTACACTGACACATTGTGTGGCGACTTTGGGTTTGTTTGCAATTCAGTTATTTAAATATCTTTTCTTGGACAGAGTAACAATTTGCTGAAGTAGACTGCAATAAATGATTTTAGCTACTTTAAGGGAGACAGTTATTAGAGAACTCTCTTCTCTAATAACTGATGCTGGCGTGACTGGAAATAAACATATGTCAAAGTTATTATGACTTTTAATGAAAGAATTATACTTCATCTGAAAAAAAAATGAAAAACTGAACTTTGTCTTTTTGGGAGAACATCATAACATCTAAATCAGTAGTTAAAATCTTCCTTATGAACAGGATTAGATTAATCTAGACTCAATGACTTGAGGACTTTTGAGTTCTGAATTAGTCTAGTTTCAAATGGGAGTTCTACAGGCTTTAACTTAATCCTTGTGGGTGAAATAGATAATTATCTATAGCTGTGGTGTTTATTGTTGGAAATGGAGTTTTGAAATGTTATAAAAGGTCATTCAGAACTACAGTATGTAGTCATCTGTACTAATGAAAGTTATACTTGTGCTTTAACAACCTGGCTCAGCTTGTGTGATACATACAGTGAATACACAGGCATCCTTAACCGTGCGTGAGTCAGTTTCACTGTGGCTCTGTGGTTTCTTTTGTTTCTCACGCAAGGAATGAGTCGACCTAATGTGCTCAGCCAGCCACACGTCCCCAGGTTTGAGCGGACAAGAGATGTTGCTGGAGGCACTGAGAGGGAAAGAGGAAGAAATCTCCGGGACAAGTCCTCTGAGGTTCTGTCTCTCACTGTTTAGAAAAAAAAAACATTTCTATGCATGTTAAACCAATACCAACAACAACAAAAAACGTGAAACAGAAACAACCTGATTTTCATCCACTGATATTTATTACTAGGGTTTGTTTCAAGGTTTATATTAAAGATGAAGAGAAATCATTTACCACATGAAACCTAAAACTTTATTTCTTAATAAAATTTAGGGTTTTCTAGAAAAAAAAATCAAAAATGTGAAACCTTCTGAAAAATGCTTCAGTCAAGAGAGTAAGCACAATGTAGGTTTTTGTTTTAATACGTATAAGTTCTTAGTGCTGTAAACTCAGTACATTAAATCAGTGCTTTGTGACAAATTGCCGCCTTTTCAGATTTTGCCAATGGGAAGCCGTAGACATGGCCTTGGTTTTGGAAAGGTGGAGGGGTGACGTTGCACTCAATACGGCGGTGACAACAGGTAACTGAAACAAGATCCTGGAAACAGTGAAAATATATTTATTTTTCTCCTTTAACTTGTGCTGTGATTTATATGATTGGTCTAGAAAGAAAGTTCATCTACCATACGTTAAACTCTAATATTGTTTCTTTTTAACAACTTCGAATGTCTTACTTTATTTCCTTTAAACTGTGTCTAAGCCCTGAAAGTTCAGGGGTTGTTGCATTTGAGCGGTGAGAGACTAGTTGAGTGTTAAATGTTCCATAAATGTTGAACTTTTTGACATGTCATTTGTGTTACTTAGACATAAGGTGCACATTGATTATAGAGTCGACTGTACAGACACGTGCAGCCTGGGGCAAGGGCGAAGTTAGCTCAGGGCAAGGAGCTCACAGAGTGTGAAGCTCGGTGAAGAGACAGACAGGTGCACCTCTGCTCGTCTGTCAGAATGTGTCTTCCTTGGGAATCAGTGTACATAGTGCAGCTCCTCTCAGGTGTGAGATTACAGTTTCTATCGTGCAGCTTTTTGAATTTAATGTGCACAGGCATGTACCATTGTATGGTTGCAGCTGGTGATGGTGATGAGGTTGGAAATGCCAGTGAGACTTAATGATAAGTCTCTTACACCTAATCAAACTTGTCATTAGTTGTTTCACTGGGGAAAAGTCATCAGGTTTTTAACTGTTTAAGGGAAGACGTTTGACAGTTGTGTAACAGGGTTTTGTTAACAGTCAAATTGTGGTTGGAATAATTAGTGATTTCTTGGAGAAACATGGCTAATATAATTTCTTGGAATACAGTATCTATTCACAAGAATTCGTTTTTGGACAGCTGGCTCACTTCTTGTAAGGAGATAGTGGAAGAAACTGTCTTCACACATTTAGTGAACCTGATTATAAGGTGTCAAACGACTGCTTCTCTTTCATGATTCATGATTGTCATAGGTTCCCTGGTTTTGAGACTGGCATATGTGTAATATCCTATAAAGTACTCTGTCCCTTTTTCAGATATTGTAGAACTGCAAACATTAGTGGATCAATGAATAAATAAAAAAAATTATTTACTGAAGAAATAAAATATTCTCAGGTTTTTCTAATGTGCAGACTTACTACATTTTCCTCGTAGTGAATGAAACTGAATGTTTTTACGTCTGCCTGTGGACTTCACACTTAAAAACCATCTTAGACTTAATTATTTAACTGGAAAATAATCACCAGATGAAAACATTCAGTAGTTGCAGACTTTTTTTTGCACCAACATTCACTTCAAATAGTATAATTTTTTGATTTGTGTGTGTTTGGACTTTTGTAATATCAGCTCTTCTTTGACATGTTGGTCAAACTTTGCCTGGATGTCTTAATCAGGGTCTTCTAAGCAGCACTCCTTAAATCTGACACCGGGGGGATGAGAAAGGGTCTGTGTGGTAATGGGCTTACTCTGTCGGCTTGCCACAGATTCATTGGTGGCAACATCAGGTTGCTGTCTTGATTCTCTCAGGACAAAAGAGGAAAGCATCCATGATGTTTAACCAGCTCAGTCGAGGTCAAGAATGCAGGCGACTGGTGAGGGAACAAGTGATCTCTCCTCCCTCCTTTTGAAGTGGGACCCACTGAGATCTCAGAGCACGGCGGCTCTCTGAATCACAGAATCTCCACTCACGTCCCAGACTGGCCTAACCTGGAGGGTCACCCCAAGTTTACTTTCTCAGAGACGTCAGTCCTGCCCAAAGAAACAGAATCTATGCAGCTTAAACTGTTGGGTGGGCACAAAAGAAGGGTCATCTCTCCTTCTCTGCCTCTCTCTGTTCACACTACTGTTTGTTAATGACACAATAGACATGCAAAGTCTTTTTTTTACTGGAAAAACAAAACACATTTTCCTTGCGGCCATGTTACCAATCTGATTAAAATTCTGGCTTTGAAATGGGTCTGAATTCTTAAAAGGATCTTAAAAGGATCCCCTCTGATCTGTGCTTTAACATGTACAACAACTCCTGGTGCAATGCAAATTGAATTTCTGCAATTTAAAACAGAAAATATACAGGCCTAATTAAATCAATCAACAAATAACTTTCAAGGAAAAGAAGAATATATATGAGTATGAGCTTTTACTGGCCATGCAGCAGACCTGTGGAGTTTCTCCTCATAGTCTTTTTAAACAAACCTAAAAGCAAATCAGGATTTACTGTCAACTCTGACCATTCTCCTGAATCGTCAACAACTCTGCTTCTTCTTCTAGTGGAAATCACACTTTTATATGTTGTGTTGCCCAAAATTGTTCTTATGATTTTGTATTTTCAGCAAATTTTTATGAAAAGTTGCCACCTGTGATTATTTTTTTTCAATTAAGGCTTATATTGTTTAAGAGTGACCCTAAAACTCGCCTTTAGTCCTATGCATGTTTTCGTTTATATAAATAAGATTTGTGCTTTCTGTCATCTATGTGTAAAAACCAGGATGATCCACTGTGCTGACAACATCATGTCAATAAGTGATAGAAACCATCTAGCAGTCAATGTATCCGACGCTTGTAGTTCCGACATTTGGAAAATAAAGTTTGAAAACCATATCAATAACATGTAAAAGCTCCTTTGAAGACAACAGTTTTTTTCAATTCAGTAATTCCACAAAATAATCATTTAAATTTTTACTTCTAAACATTTTGTTATTGATATAATTAATATAAACACAAAATATGTTATATAAAATTATTTAATTTGTAAAAAAAAAAAAGCTTAATTTATTCCGAAAAGCTTATTGCATTTAATTAGTGGGTGGACGACGAACGTTGGCAAAATACTCGCACAGCTGTGACCAGTGAGACCTTTACTACATATGAATGTGTTAATAAAGTCGGGAACTATTAATTACTGACAAGAACAAATCGAACCAGAAACGTGTTGATGTTCTCTTGCCTATAACTGTTATCACTGGTTCTGTCGGCTTGTTGCTCAGTTTATTTAGAGTCAGATCTGCCTCCTTAAAACGCCATAGAGGCCTTATAAAAACCTGTGGTATTCGGATTATCAGCCGCATGGGATAAAGCAATAAATGGGCCAGTGGGGTCTTGAATGGGTGCAGTGGTGTGAAGGGGAGTAATTACAGCTTCATATTAATTGTGTTTTTTTTCCTCTCTTTCTGAGCACGCACACACACACGCACACAGTGGAGCGGAACGCTGGTGACATCTAGGAGGGCCAAGTCTTTGTGCTGAACACTTCAAGTTTCAAAAACAAGGCCAATTGAAGCGGCGGAGCTCAAAGCCGGGACCATTGTAGGCGACCACATTGAGTTTTGATTGGGGACAATGGTGTTTCTCAAATTTCTAGCAAAAAGAAAGCCATACTCCATCTGTGATCTCAATGAGCGCCTATTCATGAGCTTCCTTCTTTTCTGGGCCATTCGTTGGTGGAGAAAAGGAGGCAGATGTGGAGGGATAGAGCAGGGGAGAGTGCGTTTTAATTGGATGCAGTGTGTAGGTCTGTCTCTGTCTTTTCTCTCTCTCTCTCTCTCACTCACACACACACACACACACTCACACTGGAGTTATATGCCACTATAGGCCTTGCAGAAGGGAGAGCGAGAGAGTCCAATAATCTAGCCGTGTTGATGAATACTTGTAGCCCATTCATTAAACAAAGATAATCCCTGCCAACCTACCTCAGGGGCACAAAACGGTATTACTCTCTCTCTCTCTGTCTCTCTCTTTTCTGTGTGTGAGTGTGAGTGAGAGAGAGAGAGAGAGATAGAGAGAGAGACTGACTGAGCGCTGGCCAACAGCTTTGGCAGAGGGGACCCTTCAAATCTTTGAAATATTCATACGCCGTGACAGGGTTATCCCCCATTTACAAATAAGTGTTATTCTAGCGGGTGAGGAGTGATGCTTGAGAGACCTCTCTCTGCCTCTTCAGCTCAAGTGCCTCTTCAGCACATGACCTTCCTCAGTCACTTTGTCTTCGTGACTTTTGCGTGGCCGCAAACAAACCACTCTTTTGGTCTGGCGGCGTGTCTTTTGGGGTTTGTTCTCCAGTGGCGGGACGCAGTTGAGTGCATTTACTGAAGTGCTCTAATACTGCGTCATTTCGAGGTACTTGACCTGAGTCATTCCGTTGTAGCGGTTGTCACGTTTACTCCGCTGTGTCTGACAATTATTGCTTCACTGATTTTCATAAATGATGATGCTTTATTAAATAGGCAACAGTGGTCTTTCAAAGTTTTAGTTTAATCTCGGGCAAATTGCTTCATTAACGCATCAGATTTAACAATTCAGTGATTTTTATACACTCTCACTGGGGGGTTATTTTAGTGCATTTCGCTCATAATTCTTTTGTCGTTGTGCTTCAGTGAGTTGTTGAATTCAGAACCTTCATTTATAACACAGGGGGTCATTTTCCGTCGCAGTAAGTTTTTTAAGTGTGGTGAATAGTGAAATATAATATAGCCATTTAATGGTCCCCGTAAGCTAATCATCACCATTATGATTAGAAATCAACTGGATCTTTTTTTTGGGGGGGCGGGGGGGCAAAGATTTAGTTTCAAAGTCTCAAAGTTTATATGTTACTGCCCATGTCAGCATAGAAAGCAGCTTATAAATGTCCCCAACAGTGTGTTTAATGTGTCTCCAGCCTCACTGCTCCCCTGACTCTGTCTTTGAAGGAATGCATTTAGCCTGATCCATTTCCCCGGCGCAGTGGAGTTGGTGTGAAGTGGCAGGTTAACAGCCTCTTGTCTATAAGCCCGGGCCTACTCGGTGTGCCCGTCAAGCGTGTAAATACTTCTGTGAAAAACCCCGTGCGTTTCTTTTCTCCGCGGTCCCTTGTCTAACTGCTACTCTAACCTCTGCCTCTGTGTGACAGAGCCGGCTGCTGCAGCGGGAGAGCGCGGGAGGGGATCCGGGTCCAGCCGGGCTGCAGGCGGGGCAGCGGCAGTGGGAGAGGCCGCTAGAAAGCCGCGCCGGGGTGCAGGGCCAGCGGAAACATGCTGCTACATATGTTGGGTCAAGCATGGCCTTTGTTGTGATCTTAAAAGGGTGTTAAAAACCCACTCGTCTGTAGCCTTCCTGAAAGAAATGAAAGCATCGCATAGTTTTTTTTTGATGCATCGGCCTAATGAAGTGGTTTAAAGAATGTTGGATTTTCTAAGTGCTCACAGTCACTTTTAATCGTGCGGGGGGCATTTTTAATTGGACCTGAAGGAATAATAGTGAACCTAATCCTTATCATAATGCGTATTTTTGAAAAATGAACTTTCCGTTATGGGCTCAGCCAAACTGAGCCCAAAATAAAAATAAATATATAATCCATGAAGCGGCAACGTTTACGCGCCTTGGATAAAATCAGTGATTTAATCAGATCCGGTGTTAATTTGAGTGAACACCCTTCAAAATTAATTCGCTCGTGATAATATTAAACAGCACAGGAGACTTATCAGCTCTCTGTGGACAAATATAGCTCAATAAACACTTGTCAAGTCCAAGTAATTGTCACTTTAAATCCGTTCGTATCAACAGTGGAAATTGTGCGTGATGACAAAAGGACGTGGACATTTTAATTGTCTTTAACTGTTTTCATATACAACTCAGCAGCCAGACTAATAAGAAGTGCAGGCTGTTTTATTTTTAAATCCGTCATCCTCAATTGAAAGTATACGCCTTAATCTCTCCAGTGAGTGCTAGGCCCTCTCCGCAGTTTGCAACTATCACTTTACCATCCACGACGGGCAGTTTTCATTCGACTGAGATCGCCGCCCATGCAGATAATTACTTTGAATGTCAAAAAGATGTAGTTTTAATATCGTCTCTATTAGTCTGTTGGCTAGGTAATTAAGGTGCAGATGACAGCGGCGAGGGAAACAGATGGCATTTGCTTACAGTGATTCAGAAAGTAAACAATGAGCCTGGGAGGGGAGAGAGGCAGGGCTGCACACACTCGCTGCTGAACACGGAGCAGCCATTTCTTTCTCCATCAGCTTCAAGTTGGTGTTGTTCACTCTCACTATTGTTATCATCCTCCAAGGGACTGACAATTGTTGATTAAAAAAAAATGTCTATAACTTTTTAATCTGATTTTCAAATAGCTGCATGAGTTATCTCCCGACTGAACAGGTGAGGAAGCAGGTGGTTTGCACCAGGTGCCCTTTTGTGGCTCTGCGCGCCGCGGATTTCTAAATCTCTGGAAGCATTACAGTATTATGGTTCGTTACTAGGCGGATGACGGGGGACTGCGCTTATTTTACAGAGTTGATTTAAAAAGATAGTGGCAAATGTGTTCATTCTCTTTTATCGTTCACGGATGAACGCAAAATTAATTAATTGATATCGAAAATCTAAATTCTAAATGTCGCGGAAAAGCACTGTCGATGCGTGCTGACAATTTAACTGAATTTACACCGTGTGGGTCTAATTTATTTTACGCATTATTATTATTATTATTAAGCAATGATAATAACGGTTTTAATATAGCCCATCAGATGTTTATCCTCCAAGTAAATCAACTAGGCTATTTATTTAACATTTTATTAATGCTATATGTCAAGCTAAATGAAAACATATATTAATATTTAATAACTTTTATTATTATTATTATATTATTATTTAGAATAAAATAATAACTATAATAATGTAAATATACCCGCTAAATGTGTATTCATCTTAACCTCTCATAATAAGAATAGTTATTTACACTAATCTGCATGGAAATTTAAAACCTCCAAAAACTAAATTTTTTTTTATAATAATTGCCGTAATTCGTTAAATGTTAAATAAATGCATGATTTAGCACGAAAAGTGTAGCAAACAATTTAGTTAATTGTTCTTCATAATGTGTTCTGGACTAATGAGGCGCAAAATGAGTCAGAACAAAAAAAAAAGATGACGCGAAAAAGAGAATTCAGACATGATGACGAAGAAATAAATGTAAAAAAACGAGATAAAGACATACAACTGTAGTGTAGCATGAACATTTAACGAAAACATGATTTTATTCATTAATTTCGTCTGCGGAGTTGATGTTACATAGTTTTAAAGATTTCTCTGAAATATTGAAAGAAACGAGCGTTTAAACTTTATGTTTTTGTACATTATATAAATAAAAAAATTAAGTTAGATTTATTTTCCCAGTGTGGAAACTCTGAGACCAGATGATAAATAATGTGACCCGGGTCAAACTGTGCGCCAGTTTTAGCCGAGTAAGCCGTGAAGTTAACAATTTACCATCATTGACAGCTTGACTTTCTGCTGTCGATCATCTGCTGCGAACAAAGACTTTTTCTCTCCTGCAGAGTAAATTATTCCTCTTCTCGAATCAATAAAATAAATCATACTTACCTTCCAGGTGGATGAGATTACAGTCACGCATCATCTTTATTTTGAGGCAACAGATTTGAAATGGGTCTGTAATTAGTAGCGTGACGCAAAGATGGCGATGTCATCTCCCAACAATTATGTCGCCAAATGTTACAGAATATTTCTCAAGAAATGTACAGAAAGTACTTAGAAGGGATCAAGAAGTCCCTTCACTTTATGACTGCTGTTTAGTTTTAGTGTCCTTGTTTGGCAGCATGTCATGCTGTGATGAACCCCCGTAAATTGAATAGCACAGGCTATTGTTTTAAATCTATAAAATTTCCTTTTTGGAAATACACTGCATCGATTTGAGCTTTCCAGGAACTCCCTTCAGATTCTTAACACTTGATATTTGGAAAAACAACTCAGGTGGACACAGTTGAAAAAAGAGGCAAGCCAATCAGATAGCTCCTTCCCCCTTTGGCCAATGACAGACGCCACATTGTTGTCAAATTTGTCTAATGAAAACGTAGGAGCAACAATAGAGAGGGGAGAGAGGGATCTGTATCCACTGACAATCTCAGGAGGAAGTTAGTGTCTCAGGCTGCAGCGAGTAACAACCTCGGCTCCTCCTGGACATTTTTAACTTTATACCAGGGAGGAATGATCGCTTTTCTCTGCTCCTGCTCGTTTCGGATTTAAAGTCGACAGTATATCTGTCAGATTTTTGCTTCTTCGGTAGACTATTGGACAGTTTCCATCAGAGTTTCGATCATTGATTTTTTTTGGTGATTCGAGATAATCACCTCAGTAGACAGACACCGTTGACTTCACCTGTTGCCCAGAGATGTTGAGAACCGTTGACCAGATGTGATTGTCCCAACACAGCTTTACTAAAACAGATCGTTCAGTTTCCGCCATCGTCTCGTTCTGGCCTATAGTTTAGTTACATCAGTGAGGAACACGGGCATGGATCTGAGACCGGAGCTCCCCACAGCCTCGTCTGCCTCTCAAGTCCACCCCGGGGCAGCGGCGGCGGCGGCAGCGGCTGCAGCAGCCTCCATACCGGTGTCCATGGCCGGCAACCTTCTGCGCGGCCCTCCGCTCCTCCTGCGCGCCGCGGACAAGTACCCGCGCACCCCGAAGTGTGCCCGTTGCAGGAACCACGGCGTGGTCTCCGCGCTGAAGGGCCACAAACGGTATTGCCGCTGGAAGGACTGTATGTGCGCCAAGTGCACCTTGATCGCCGAGAGGCAGCGAGTGATGGCGGCGCAAGTGGCGCTGCGGCGGCAGCAGGCGCAGGAGGAGAACGAAGCCCGAGAGCTGCAGCTGCTCTACGGCACTGCGGAGGGACTCGCCCTGGCCGCCGCCAACGGCATCATCCCCCCGCGTCCTAACTACGAGGTGTTTACTTCTGTCAACGGCGAGAGCAACTCAGGTGAGCTGAGCAGCTGTGGGCATCATACAAAGGTTATGAAATGCAGGGCTCGATTGTTTTAGATCAGGTTATGATACAAATAAAAAAGTTTAAAACATAAGTGTAACAGAAATATAATAATTTTCAAAGAAGTTTCAATTTTCTATCTCAGTAATAAAGGCCTAGATATTATTAATCCATTTGTTTTTATTAGGCTTTAAAACACACACCTGGTGCTGTATATGCTGACTAATGATTCTTAATATTAATAAGAGTACACGGAGTATTTAGCATTGTCGCTGCTGAGGCGAGTGTGACGCTGTTTTTATCTGTTGCTGATTATTTACTGATTAATTCTACTTTTCAGTTCTACTGGTATTTGTATGCTTTGACATATTGTGTCTGAAATCATCATCACGCTGTGATGTTCTGGTTGTGTCAACAGATACAAATATTCAGAAGTATGAGCTGTTTCCAAAAGCCCAGCTGTCCGGATCCGCCACCCCTCAGCAGTCTGTGGGGAAACCAGCTTCCACCGAGAGTGACTCGGCCCCGGGCATCTCGTCCCCAGACGGCCGGCATGGAGGTTCGGGTTCCGAGAACGGAGACAGCGAGTCGTTCATCAACTCACCGGTGTCTAAGCCTCTAAAAGACGGAGAGGAGACTCCTGGCTCTGTCAGCTCCCTCGGCTCTGATTCCGGCTCAGAGACCGACAAAGACGAGCAGGAGCCTTCTCCCTCCTCTGCGGCCTCCCGGCACATGAACGCCATCGACATCCTGACCCGAGTGTTCCCCAGCCACAAGAGGAGCGTCCTGGAGCTCGTCCTGCAGGGTTGTGGTAAAGACGTGGTGCAGGCCATCGAGCAGATCCTCAACAACAGTGGCGCCCAGGGCTCCAACAAGGCCGGGCCGGATGAGACGTGGACGGCGGAGAGGATGCTCCAAAATGCACAGCAGCCTCCGCCGTCTTCCGCATCCTCAACCACACCGAGCAGACCCATGTTACCTGGAGCCATGACGCTGAGCAATCGCTCTGCGTTTTCTCCCCTGCAGCCAAACGCCCCGCATTTCGGCGCAGACCCCAGCACCTATCCTCTGGGCACCCCTCTGGGACTGAACCCGCTGCGGCTGGCCTACTCTGCGCACAGCCGGGGACTGGCTTTCATGACGCCCTACTCCACCACCGGGTTGATGCCCACTCTAGGCTTCAGACCCCCGATGGACTACGCCTTTAGCGACCTAATAAGGGACAGGACAATGTTGCACAAGGAGCAGGGCTATGCCAGCGGCCTGTACGGGCCTTTGGTCAACAACACGCCAGACAAACAGTGAGGCTGCTGGATCGAGCACAGAGACACATTCCATTGTATTTGTAGCCACAAGTGTTGAATGTTCTGGCGAAAATCTGTGATGTGTTTTGGCTACAGGCTACTGTATATAATAGGATTATCTGGCTTGTAGTCAAATGGTCTGAGAGGGGGGAAAAAACTAAACTCACTTATGTGTAATTTTCAAAAATAATTTTATATGTTAGACTACAAATGTTTGAATGACATTCCTCATTTATGAGCCTGGTTATTTCATCAGTAAAATACCGTGAAACTCAAAAGGTGTTTATACATCCCAAAATAAATCATGAAAAGCTTTGGAAGTAAAAAGAAAACCAAGCTGCATAAATGGCTAAAAGTACAGTTACATGTTTTTATTACTGATTTATATGTCGGTTGTGAAGGATTTCAAATAAAGTAACTTCATTGAAAATGGTTTATTAGAAAGTTATATGTTTTTAAAGCTCATCATCGAAATTTCCACCTGCTTGGTAAAAACCAACCACAGGTAAAACATTTTCCAATCTTCCAAACCAAACATTAAATATGCATTTCTCTCTACACACATGGATTGATGAACCGGACAAAATTAAATTATTAAAACATGTAGCTTACAGAAGTTAACCCTGTTTCCTGTTGTAAAAGTTGAACTAATGATATATAAATGCCATCCCTTTTTATGTATTATTTCACTTATGTCACTTTTTTTTAGTTCGTTTCCGGCTGCCTGTATTATGTATCGCATTTGGTAATATGAAATGCTATATGCTGTATTTGACTTTTCATTTATCTGTTAGTCAGCTCAGATATTTTGTGACAAAGTGCTGGATTAAGTCAGTTCCTCTTCAGATGTAACAAGCTGTGCTGTCACATTGTGTGAATATGCTGCAAATAAATGTTATTTTAAAGAAACCGGAAACACAATTATTTATAGTGGTCACTGATATAAAAAGACATTATTATGAAGCTGTATGCTCGCATTAGATTAGATTGACATACATTTTCATAAAAAATAATAAAAGGTAGACTAAGAAAAGCGGACACTCTACATTCTGCTTAATGGAGGAGAAACAGGTTTTTTTATATATATATAAAATGTATTGATATATTGATATGATATATTTTTATAATTGAGTTATTTACTTAAAGCACATGTTTTATATCCAGAGAGCAGACCGACATCAGAAATCCGTTTTTGGTTTCTACATTTTAATTGAGCAAAATCGAATAATTGTATCAAACTATATAAAAATCATTATTAAGTAAACTATAAGGCCTAATATTTAAACGCAGCTATTTAGGCATCTGACTTTACAAATGCACCAGTCCACAGTAGCAGCCAGACGCACAGTGACACATGAGTCTAAAAAAAAACAACGTTGAGCTCATTCAAATCGGTGTAAAAACATTTGATTTGCGAATGACTTCATAACTAGGCCAATTCTGTATGTACAGCTGATGCTTTATTCTCCACGCGTTACTACATCTAAAATGTGACAACGTGCAGGATCTGTAACTAGTCAGGCCTTGAAGAATTATGATGACAAGATACCGATTTGCACATTTTTTTTCAGGGAAAACCAAAAAATTGTGTACCAGTCGTCTTCACAGTACAACTGTAAAAAAAGTGTTCTGTGAATGCTGATTTCTTACTGGACGTCGTAAATATGCCGCTTGTTGTACCCGTTGCGTTGAACTTCTGTCATTACGTCCTCCACCCACTCAGGGATTTCTCTGCCGCTGCAGAAAGCTGATCATTTCCAAGGAGCAATAGCGTCACCTGCAGGTCATGTATTGTCAGTACCATTCAGTTTTTCCATGTTTTTAACTTGATTCAGCGGTGGCACAAAATATCAGTGTTTATGTTAATGATCAGTAATCGATCACACTAATGCTTGAAACGTTTTTCTTACTGCGCTCTGTTTTAGCAAATGTAGAGTCAAAAGAGACCTATATTAAACCTGTTTTAAATATGATATGTTCTCCTGGTAATTGTTCGTCCTCTGAGTCATTAGAGTCATTAGGCTGCAGAGGCTGTGGGACTGTCAGCTTCGTCCAGTGACACTGACTGAATCACACAGTCAATCCAACTATAAAAGGATGCTTAACGTGGACGCTGTTAACTCTCGTGATACTCGGGCTGTCGTGTATGACACAGACAGCACCACTAGATGACAGTCTTGTCTAACAAATGACATCTGTAGTGCTGCTGTGAAATATATGAAATGTTGCACATGACATACGAGAAATGTTATCGCTTACAATGTGAAACCTTGCAGCTGCATGGACCACTGGCTTATTTTCTGCAGGTTTGAAGGATTAAACACAATAGGAATCAGTATCTATACAGGTTCTATTTAAAAAACACAGTGTTTCCACTTTGTTTCAGTTAAATACCTTTTGACAAACATTTTTATTTGTGTTTTATTTGTCTGTGTGTATAAATGCGTTGGCTTGGAGGCAGTTTTGCAAGCTGCCGCGCCTACAGAGTCCTCTGCTGGCCATTAGTGTGCAAAGCACTGGTGGAGAGCAGCTCCTCTGCCAAACCTGAACAGGATTAGTCTTGTTGCAGGCTAATTAAGCTGATTCAACAGTAGTTGTCTTTTCTGCTCAGTTACCAGTGACTTGTATGTGTGGTCTAAACAAGAGCAGCAGTGAACACTTGCACACAAACGTTTTGTGTTTTGTTTAACGGAGTCCGTACTGTGTGGACCTATGTAGACCTCTGTAGTTTTGCTCTGGTATCTGGTACCAAGACATCAACAAAATATCCTTAAATTCTCTAATCTGTGAAATGAGGCATTCATAGGCTGGACTTGTTTTTTCCAGCACACATGTTCAGTCGTATTGAGATCAGGGGAATTTGGAGGCCAGGGCACCTTGAACTCCAACCATTCCTGAACAATTTATGCACTGTGGTAGGCTGCTGCCATCAGGGAACACTGAAAGTCTACACTGCCTCCATTGGATTACCTTCTTCCCATGTGCATCCTGGTGCCATCTTTCCCCAAGGTAAATGATGCACATACACCCAGTTACCCACGTGATGTAAAAGAAAACACGATTCATCACACGAGGCCATAGTCTTCTATTGCTACATAGTAAAGTTCTGGTCCCATGTCCATTGTAGGCACTTTCAGTGGTGGACAGGTGTCAGGATAAGAACTCGACATGTAATAGCAATACGAAGCACACAGTGTTCTCACATAGCCATTAACAGTTTCAGCTATAGTAGGTCTTTCTTTTGCTCCCTGCTGCCAGTTCGTTGCTTGTCCTTGATCCTGTGGTGTAGATATCACAGTTTGGTACTTTGGTCAAAGTTGTTCAGATCCTCAGGTTAATTTTCCTGCTTCTAACACATCAACTTCAAGAACCAACTCTTCACTTGCTGCCTAATGTATCCCACTCCATTCACAAGTGCCATTGTAAGAATATAGTGAATGTTACTTATGTTATTTCCCTTACAGTGGTTTTAATGTTGTGACTGATCAGTGTATAGCTGCAAAATATGTCATGTAATATGATGTGGAGATGTGGACTGTACTGAATGTGTCTCTGTTAGCAATTTTATCACAGAGCACTGCAGCTACAACACAGTGTGTTATTACAGATGGTACACGATTGATCCTTGTGGCCCCAGTGTGAAATCCAGCTGAAACTGAAGTAGCAGAGTCTGAGAAATATGGAAAGTAGGAGGCATGAGCATCATATTGTAGAGGAATGCAGGTCTTCTACAGTGAATGCACAACTATGTTATCCATGCTCCTTTCTCTGTGTTCACTAATGAATAATTAGACACAGGCAGATAAATAGCCACAGGCTCCCAGAGCGATGCAGAGAGAGGGAGTGAGAGAGAGAAATCCATTTAGGTTATTACTCCATACATAAAACCCATTTTCATTTTCAGAGCTGCTGTTTGGTTTACTGTCAGAATAACAAATAGATAACAGCAAAACAAACCAACACTGAGACAAAAACAATTGTGCACATTCTGGACTGAATTTAGAGTCTTGACTCTAACAGCTCAGTAAACTCACCATATAATAAATACATAGAGTATGCATTCAAACATTTTATGGGTTTGTTGGATCACCAACAATAGTATTGTCTCAGGAATAAAAATATAAAGGTTAGAAATAACAAAAAGCCTCATTTGTGCCTACACTCACTGTTCCACATCATAAAAAAAACATGAATACATTAGTTTTATATAATAAGGTGTTGTTACAATGTGTTAAAATGGTTTCAGCTACTTTTGTGCTTCAGTTGTGCATGTTCCAAACAATCAACATGTTCATATTTTTACACAAGCAAGCTAACAACTAAAACGGGAGCTTTTGGGGTCCCTGGGGGTCTGCAGTGGGCAGATTCTCTCTTTGCACTGTGGACAGTTTTCAGAACCGTGGTGTTTCACACTGTCAGATAAAATGTCAGCAAGTGTGAAGAAGTGTGACAAATGGAGGAAAGGAAGATAAAAAGCACCTGCTTAAAGGACGGATGCGTGTGTCTTGTGTCTGAGCAGTCAGGTAAGGAGTATTGGAAGCGGGCTCCTCTGTGTTAATAACAAAACACAGTTGGATGGTATTGATTCAGGAATCTCATTTCTATCCGTACTTCGAAGGGTCTCTCCATCATTCTGGCCCCGGGAACGCCTTTCACCAACCTGGTCCCCACCTCACCCCTCTTTATCACAGATCTCCTCCTCTCCCTTTCTTTAGATGTTTCTGTAGTTTCATGTGACATGCCTTTTACATCAAAACGACCACTTGCAAATAATCGGTTTCTGTATTTATCCAACGGAATAAACAGTAATGCAGTAATCAGTGCTTTGATTGAAAAGGGCTATTTGCCACTTTTCTAGCACATGTCCTCAAAGTAAATGCCATTACACAGAGTCTATTATTTAATTAGTTGAGTCATGAAAGTCATGAAGTTCATAAGGATCCTGTGTAGGACACATGTGCATGAAATATATATAATAAATTAGTAGAAAAAGGAACTTAGTTATATGCAAACAGATTTGATCCTTACATGGTCAGTTTGTCTCATAAGAACCTCTCCTGGCTTCATCATCAGTTCATCAGATTGTAAAACTTGTAAAAATTAATAACAGGCATAAAGAGAGACCAGCAGCACTTGCCAGCGAGTTATGTGTACTCTGGGTACTTGTACTCTGCAAGTACCCAGATGGCCTGTGTGTATTTATAGTGTGTTAGTTAAATCTGCTGCTGTTGGAACCACAAACGCCACAGGCTCCTTCTTTCTGTGTGGCAATTAAACAGCATTAAAGCTGATGTTGAAAAACACATACCTACTAAATATTTTCAAGAGCAAACAAAAGGATCAAAATCTAGAAGAGGAGTTTTACCCAGTTTCATAATCCCAGTGGTCCCAAAATCAGCTCAGCTCACAAATGGCCATGTAAACATTTGATTCAAGTGGGAAGAAAAGCAAAACTGCTGCTACCAGTTTTATTTTCTCCAGTGACAGCAGGTGTGTACAGTCAGTGAAACTGGGGAGCGTGTGTGTGGTGGGTGGTGTGTGCGTGCACGTGGTTGGCACGGAGCTTGCAGAGATGCTTCATATGAGTTTTAAGGATAAATGGACGTCAAGCTGTGCCGACACAGCATGAGCACACTTAATCTCCTCAAGTGGAGAGTGTCAGTCAACACTGCTGGGGCAGATAAGGTGCGCTGGAATGTGAAAATGTGAGTGTGCACCGGGTTGTCTGTGATTTCTGTTTGCGTGTCGTGTGTGCATATGTTTTGCTCTGTATGTGTGTGTGTGTGTGTGTGTGTATGTATGTATGTGTGCATGAAATCCTACAGGAGATGTCTTTCATGTCAAGCATGATGAGCCCCCAACCCTTCACTGTCATATAAACCTCAAAACACAAACACAGACACACAGGCGGGAACTGCCATTCTGTACACCACTTTTAAAAGCGTAAAATACTAAATTTAGAGACTTTTTCCAGGAATTGTTTGATCCACACTCCCACACACAAGAATCACAATTTGAATGTATTTCTTTCTTCTTATATTTGTTGTTGTTTGCCAATTATTAGATGAGCATGTGTGTGTTTCAGCAGCTCACTAAACTTTCCGCAGCATTTGACTGACTGACAGAAGTAGGTCTGTGTGAAAAGCACTCATCCTTCTCTGGCTCTTTTCCTGGTGAGATCTCCTCAACATCTTTGTGGAGTGGAGAGCCCTTTTCACTTCTCCTACTTTACCTCTGCCAGTATCTCTTCTCACTCTGCCCTTCCCACTGAATCTTTCTTTCTTTCTTTCCTTCTTTCTTACAGTGTTTTCAGCTTCCCTGCTCTGTGTGAGAATCATCAAATGAAGATTAAAGACACTGTTCGACTCATACACACATGCACACACACACACAGTTCAGACACACATACATGATGAAGTACACTTGCAAAAACTTCAATGCACACATGCACACTCACTCACCCCTCGGGAAACTTTGCACAATTACGGCTAGAATGGGATTCATTCTCAGCCTTCAACAACTCATTAACTGCATATTGCAAATTGTACGTTTCAGCAGAAAGCATTGATGAGGAACAGTGAGAACAGGGGCTTTGGGAGAGATGGGCATCATTGTAACATGTATTAAGAATAGTACACTATACTGTATGTATATTATAAATAGAGGCAATGGGGAAGAATGATTTAGTTAAGCATACAGTAAGACCTACAGGTCAAATATTTGCAAAAGTACGCCTTTTTAATCTGCATGAAACCCCAGTTAGGTAGGATTTTAGCATATAAGTACAATTCAGATATGCTACAGCATTTAGTAAATAGACATACAGTATAGGCGAATAGAATTGAATGCAGCTGCAGACCTTGCCATTGAATTATCAGGCAAACCCCACAAATTTCAGATTCAGAAAGATTAACGATAAAAAGTATTACTCTGTCCATTTCTGCATACTGTGTGAACCAACTTGTTGGGTGGTTTAAGCATGTATTGTCATTCAGACTTCCTTTGCTTTGTACAACAAATGCTAATAATCTCTTGAGTGCATGTGTGGAACCTGAAGCAGAAAAGCAAAATATGTCTTCATCTTTGGGTGCGGTTCCTTCTATACTTCTGCTTGAGAGATTTAGTGTTCCTTTATTGTTTTTACTGGGGAGAGAAGTTTGTGGTTTGAGACATAGACAGTGCAGAGGTGCAGCTGCAGCAGGTTTTAGCTGATACGTGACCAGCTCATTAAACTTTCATTGGCTCTTTGTTTCCCCTTTAGGTTATCCTTCACAGACCAGGTACTCTCACTCACAGGAGTGCCCACGCATCCGTGTGTGTGTGCCAGTGTTGAAAACATGTGCTTGCCTCTTGTGATGCACCCTTCTCGGTTGAGCTGTGACAAAGAACAGAAATGTTGCCTCTCAAGTGATCTGCTGACTCTATCTCTCGGTATCTGCCAGCCCAACATACACACACACATAAACACTGATGAGTCACCGAGTCTCAAATTAGCACATCCTTTCTTACTGGTGTTTTAATTGAAGATGGGAGGTGGGATAGGTTTACAACATTATTAGCACAGCTTGGTGGAACAGGAGGAGGGAGAGTTTGTTCTTCAGCTCAACAGGGATAAAGAAAGGAGAGCATGCAGTATCCAGTCAATGACCTGGACCTGGCACAAATCAGCACCTGACTGAACCTTTTTTTCAGAGATTTGAATAGATATAAAATGGAAATCATGGATTCAGACAGTAGATGCTCGTCATAACAAATCGTGACACAGACTTTAAATGATTCCTGCAGGTAATCAGTACCCCAGGAGAATCCTTTTAAACCTCTTTACTTTTTATCTCTGTTTGTCAATTACTAATTAACTGATTGTAATGTTGTGTATTATGTGGCGAACACAACCTTCAAATGGGCAGAAAAGTAGCAAAAAAGGTTTTCTAGTGTAAAGAAATCCTATAAAGAGGGCAGTGACTGAATAGATTGCCATGTGTTTTGCTACACCCAGTCAAGTCCTCCTCAGGATGAATTGTAAGAACTTTAATGATTCCTTCATGTTTCCACTAGAGCATCGTCATGTCAAAAAGCTTAGTTTGTCCAACACAGTTGAAAAATGACCAGATGATGTATGATGATTGACTAAGTGTCCCAACCCGTCAAGGCAGATGGCCGCCCACCCTGAGCCTGGTTCTGCTGAAGGTTTCTACTGTTCCGTTATGATTTGGCACTATATAAATAAACTGAAATTGAATTGAATTGAAAAGCAATTACATGGGTCTCTGCTGCACTTTCAATTTGATGCTGATTTGCAAATGTTAGCATGGTAACAGACTAAACTCAGATGATGAACATGGTAAATATTAATACCCACCTAGTATTAGCATTTTTGCACTGCCATTTAGAGGATGTTAGCATTCTGATGTTTAGAGCAGCGATGTTGTGCAGCCTCACAGATCTACTGGAATGACTGCGGACCGCGTGAAAATCATGACATGTTCCACAGAAAACCTGCTTGTGTGAGTGTAAATATCCTTGAGTGAGGAACTTGTTTTCTGCCAAACTGGCAAAATAAAACAAAATGTATGGATCTGTTTTCATAATTACCACAGGGATCAAAGAAAAGAAAAACACATGTACGCTGGGTTTAAACAAACAGGATGAGCAGAGCACACTATAGTGCTGGATAGGCTTCTTTCGCAGCTGATATCACATGGCTCGTACTTGCTTAGGTAATAATGTGATCAAATTAGGGCATTGGAAAAATCTCCTCAGCGTCTTGGCAAGCTCAGCACAACATTCTCCAGTGTATTTGACAATTCATTTATGAAGCCAACGGTTATTTTTCTGAGGCAGGTGTTACTAGCTAGATCATTATCAAAGTAGCTGCAACTTCCTCTGACGCATAAATGCTCAAACTGATGTCAAGTGCAGCACAGACGCTGAGGGTAGGCGTTGTTGGTGCTCATCCTGTAGGATTATAGAGGAAAACAAACTTCTTGCACACACACACACTGCACAGAAGTACACACACACACACACACACACACACAAACGTACACACCGAGGCAGAGTAGAAGAAGAGGAGTGATAAATTATGTTGTTTTGGTCTGTGGATCTTTGAAATTGAATTGAGAAAAGTGAAGATAGCAGGAGAAGTGAGAAGAAGACAGAGATAGAGAGGAAGAGATAGAGGAACGAAGAAGAGGGAAACTGGGTCAGGCAGGAGAGTGAGGAGGTGGCACCGAGGGGAGGACTGGACTGTAGAAACATTATTGACACCCCCTTTCCTCCTGTTCTCCCCCCTCTTGCATCCACCCCAGGCTCTGACCAGCAATTACACCTCTCCAAATTATGATCTATACCGGCAGAGTGGAGCTGACCACAGATGGAGATAGATTGAACTCTATCTCCTCCCCCTCTCTCACATGTTCTCCTCTCTCTCAGGTTTGCCGATGGAGACAGATGGTGCGGGGCCCATGGCCTCAGCCCCTGCAGATTGATTATTGATCAGGAGGACAGAGATGGATCGAGGGGTGGAGAGGACACAGAGGAACAGAGAGAGAAGTGTGGAGGTGAGGCAGAGAATTGGGAGGATTTTAAGGAATTTATGTTTCAAGAGTGGGGCTAAAGGACAGTAGGATGAGGCAAGGAATGGGGAGGTGGGGGGTGAGTGATGGGGGTGGGGGTACGGCAAAGGTTTTCTTTAGCTCAGCCATCACCTTCAGAAGGAGCTATTGACTAAGCTCCAGATTTAGAGCCAAAACCTAAAGTGTTTTGGATTCTGTTCAGGGTTTCCGAGTTATAGCTCATTCTTTGTCAATGTATGTTCCACACTCACTTTAAATAGATGTTAATCATAGCTGTGGGTGCACACATTGCATATCAAAAGCGTAAACTTTTTATTAATAAAGATAAACAACTTTACAATTTTTGGGTTCAAGGGATCACAGGATTCATTTTGCAGATAAAGAATCATCTAAACCTTCATTTCTGTTGGTGAAATGAAAACGACAGCAACAAAGTTACTCTCAAAATATCTTTTTTCCAGTGTCTAGTTATCACCAGAGAGCGTAGGCTAGTTGTGTTTGAGTTCCCGCCCTTGCGTTTGTGGCGTGAGTATTTTGTGAGTGTGCTGATGTGTTGAGAAGGTGAAGCTGTCTCTCCTCGCCAGACAGATGGCTATCAGCAAGGCTCCAGAGAGTGAATGCTGCTTTACAGTGGAGCCAAGAGGTTAAGCTGCAATCTCCACTGTCTCTCTCTTATTTTTCCCCTCACTCGCTGCACCTTTCATCTTCCGTCTGTGCATTTATGTGTGGCATTTTTTGTGTGTGCATGTGCTCATTTACTCCCTTGCACTCCTATGTGTGAATATCAGTGTGCGTGATAAAGGAACAGAAGGAGCCTGTTGGCTGGTGTGCGCAAGTGTGCTAGAGGCAGATACTGGAGGAAATAAACGACATGCAGGCAGATGCCCAGCTCAGAGTTTACACTGGGTGCCATCGCTGATGGCAGTTCCTGACTGTGTGTTGTCCCAAAGTGATTATTTAACTTAAAACACTTGTATTCATTGTACAAATACTGCCAAATTGCTTATAAACAGTACAAACCCTGATTGTAACTGTTATTCTAGAGTTTTTCTTCCCCTCTCTTGATGTTTCAGGTATGTCACATGTACACCAGCCCCCAGGTAGAGTGGAAGTAGTGTCCCAGGAGGAGGCATCATTGTGGGAGGATGGATGGTAGATTTCTGAGTGGCTCAGTTTGCCCCATGAGGATTTACTTTGACACTTACATTACAGTTCTCATAGCATAATTTCTGCCTACAACTGGTGGTTGTTTTTAACAAAAAGCACGTACCCCACTTTACTCTCTCTGCTCAGCATCAAACAGTAGATATGAAAAGTTAGTGACCAGCATGTGAACACAGTAGCACATTTATTATCTAAAGAGCCACATATCCCCCCCTTAGGGGTTGGTGGAGACCAAAACAGAACTGAAAAGAGAATAAATGCCAAATTAATATTTGTGGCTAGAAATCCAATTTTAAATTAATGTTAAAGTGTTTGCTGGATGGAAGACAATCTTTACTAACTAGCTTATCGAATCAGGTTGTAAAAAGGAGATAAAAAGTAAAAATATATAGTAAATACTAGCTTGTTTTTAATGCTCCAATTTAACGGTCCAATGTAAGTCCGACCCATTCTCAGCCCAGGGTCCTACAATCCAAACAATCCAGAATCCAGAAATCCAATAGTACAAAACAGCAGAGTCCCCAAAGAAATCACAGGTCAGAATATTTTCAGAGCAATGCCAGAATAGGAAACCAGAATCACGCATAGCAGGCAGGCAGAGAGAAGCCAATATCCACAGGGCAGAGAGAACAGAGCCAGAAATATAACAGGGTCCAGTCAAGAGTAGTGCCACAAAAATCACTGCAGACAGCAACCAGAAATTCAGGTTAGGTAGACAGACAGGTCCAAATACACCAGGAGGTCGTTTAAAACGCAGCAGGCTTGAGAGTCTTCGATAACAGGTGAAATCAGTAGGGTTAATGAGTGTCAGTTACCTAGATGAGAATTAAAACATAGAGTCGGCTCATGGTTCTCAAAATAAAAGCCTGCAACATAAAGTTTATACCAGGATTATGACACGTGGCCAAAAAAGCAGGTTTAAAGCAAGAAAAAGGCAATACCTGGTTCACAAGACAATGACAACTATAGATATGGCTTTGAATTTCACTTTGGTGTAGAATAAGTCAAATTAAGTTCCATTTCAACATAAATTCAACATACAAATATTTGATGGTACTGTGAGTTTCTGTGTACTGTGAGCGTATTGTTGCTGAAACTACATATCTGCATTCTGCAACATTTATTGTATAATGTTTGCTCTTATCCACAGCACATGAAACACAAGCTGGTAGACCAGCTTTTTATGATTTAGCTGGAGTGTGTAACACATACTGACGTTAAGCAAGTTAGTGTTTACAGCGTTAAAAGGCTGCTTTGAGCCATAATACACATGCACATCTCCAGGGTTGGCTGTGTGGCAGTGGGGTTAATGAAGTTTCTCTTTGCTACACCACAGAAGAGAATTATCTAGTGAAGTGGAAGATGGCTGGCTCTTTTTCACAGTGTCAACAAACAGTGGGGGAGTCATCCATAAATGTCGAGACGAAGTTGGACATATTTAGCTGTATTATGCTGCCGTCTTACCAGTATTTGGTAAAATTATGTACATAAATATATTAAAAAGTGTACAAAATACATTCATACATTAATATCCATGACAGAGCTGCACCAGGATAAAGAGCATGCACAAACACACCCATAAATACAGACAAATATTATAACTTAGCTGTTTCCCGTCCCTCGGATCATTGCTGGGGGTGTTTAGATTTTGTGTAGTCATGAAAGATGGAAATAAATAGTGAATATTAAGTGAAGAAAAGATGAGAATAAGAAAGTGTTAAAGATCCTCAAGGCCTCCTGGTGCATCACAGGACATGGCCACCGGTGTGTTTACCAGCATCAACAACACACACACACACACACACACACACACACACACACACACACACACACACACACACACACACACACACACA
>JAUYWH010000020.1:11209996-11284433 GCA_034779795.1 Ctenopoma multispine | reverse complement strand
CACACACACACACACACACACACACACACACACACACACACACACACACACACACACACACACACACACACTTGTTTGAGTGAAGGAATGAAACAGTTCTGACAAAATGCTCTTTCCAGCATTGTGTGAAGGCTGAACGTAGATGTGTGCTCATGCTGCATCAAGAAAAGTGCTCAAATATTTGTGTATGTATGTGTGTGTTACTCAGAGTTACTGTGGGTGGGAATGGGGGGGCGGGGGTTTGAAGACTGGAGAGTGAAAAAGAGAGAAAGAAGTAAAAGGAAAAATTGGGGAGCTGGGGAGGGATTAAATGCTGACATTCTGCTTTTCTCAGTGCCCAAAAATACTCCATCTCTCTCTCACCCTCTCTTTCTCTGTGGTTTGGCAGTATGCTCTGGCAGTTTTGGGGTAGAGAGGATTTGCCTGTAAGTCACTCAGCTTTTATGTAATAGCCGTTTGCAGTGTTCCAGAGAGGCATCTGTGGAGAAGTGACTGAATCGAGAAGTGAGCTGGGCTGCTCCGCCGGCTGCAGCTGCCGGGCTTGTGTCAGGAAGAAGGTCTCAGAGAGCTGGAGAGATGGGGAGAAAAGAGGATGGAGAGAGAGTGGCGAAGAAAAGGCGAAATACTGTGAAAAGCCAGAATTTCAAAGAGGAAGACTGGCTGTGAGATCATCCTGTGGCTACACGCCCAGTCTGCAGCCTTAATGTCCACTAGATTGAGGTCTTCTCGTCTCTCTTGCCTCCTGTTTATTCAGCCGTGCTCTTCTAGGCCAATGTGATAGTATCTGAATAAGTGAATACATGCCCATTTTGTTCTTTGTCCAACCTAGTCTGACTGTAATCCATGGCTTGTTTCAACAGAATGTGGCAGAAACCAGAACCGTCACTGGAGGCTAGGCGGAATAAAAATAGAGGTGGTAACTGTGGTGCTTTAAAAGTAAAAGGTTAGAATTATATTTAACTTCAGTGTTCAAAAGAACATTACATTACTGACTAACCTAGTTTAATTTACTCTCATCAGGATCTCTCTAATTTGATTATTTACAGGTGCCAAAATTATTGAAAATTTAGGAATAGAAAGAGAATTAGGAATTATTAGTGTTGGCCAACTTTCAAAGAGGTCCTTACTAGATCCATGTTTGATTTGTTTGATTGTACTCTGCATATTTAGTCTAATGTCTTTTGATAATGCACTAATAAAAACACTGTTATACTCCCTCTGATCTACAGGTTTGAAATAAGTTCTTCTTCTTGTGAATATTATTTTGTGCCTTTACACACTCACAATGCTATGTCATGAACTCTCTCTAAAATAGGTAATAAAAATAATAAAAATGAATCAAAATTAGTGTATAGTTGGGTTGTCAAATTATAAATATGATATAAATATGATTATGATATTTGTCATCACCCCTCACTTAACCTAAAGGAGAAGAGTTGTACAGTTTGGCCACAGGCAGAAATGATCTGTGGAGCACTTGACATTGATCAGTCTCCGGCTGAACGTGCTCCTCTGTCCCGCCAGGACGCTGTGAAGTGGGTTGGAGGGATTGTCCAGGATTGAGAGGCGTTTCAAATACATCGTCTAGAGGGTCCAGCTCCACATCAAGAACAGAGTCAGCCCTCCTGATTAATTTGTCCAGTCTGCTAGTGTCTGCCACCTTCAAGCTGCTGCCCCAACAAACCACAGCAAAAAAAATTACACTGGACACCACAGACTCATAAAACATCCGCAGCATGGTGCTGCAGACATTAAAGGACCTGAGCCTCCTCAGAAAATACAGTCGGTTCTGGGCCAAATGAATTGTGGATAAAGCCTTTGTTAACCAAGCTCTTCTCCTTCTGAATAAGATGCGTGCTGAGTTTACAGGTTCTACCTGACAACTGCAAACATTATTCTTTTTATACTGATCATTATAACTGTTAACATTATTTCTGTGTGTGATTGTGTGTGTGTACAGCCCTATGTTTGAGTTTTTATTTAATCTCTTTGATGTACAGACTCTATGAGGTAAGAGTAAGTCCAGTAATGTATGTTTTATATACTGAAAATAGTTTGTGCCTCAGGCATGAATACATCACAATTTCCTTTTTTACATTAGTTACAAAATCACTTAAAGGCATCCTGAGATCGTGATATTTCCATTATCACTCATCAACCTTAGGCCGTCCTCCCTGTCTTTATCTCAACATTTGTTCTTGGAACTTTCCAGTTCTTGTCATACCTCACCTGTCCACTAGATGCTCTCGCTGGTTTTATTAGTCTGAAGTCATCTGATCAAACACACTTGTTCTCATTGGTCAATAACCCACAGTATAAAAAGTCACTGTTTCCTTTTGGTCCATTTTTACCCTCTTTCACTGCTGAAGTTTTACAGCTCAGCTGCTCAACCGTGGTTAGATTTGCCGAATCAGAAAACAAAGGGAGTTTATGCACAGGCAGGAGCTGTGCATAAACTCCCTTTGTTTTCTGCTTATCTGACATATGACCCACTGATGAGGAACTGCAAGTCTGTTAGCAGCTCTAATCGTGACTTTGCTTTTTGGTCTGCATTTTCCTTATTACAGCTGTGAGTCAAAATTGTAGATAAACATATGAACATACACATTTCCTCAGACATCCTGTAAAATACACTTGTAAGAGACAAAATAATTTTTAATGACAAATGCAGTTAACTAAGGAAAGACAGTTTCAAATATTAGCTAAACACTAGCATTATTATCTCCCTCAAACTTGTTTTTGTCTGTGGAGATTCACTTTAAGTTCAAGTCATCTTTCAAGTCTACAACAGGTAAGTGCTTTATTGCTTTATTTTTATTGTCTACTCAAAAGACTTAATGTGGAGTGCAGTGTTAGCTTGTTTGTACTGCTTGCTTTGTTGAAGTTGCTTGTTGCTACCACTCTACATATACTAAAGTGTTAGGATGCAGAAGTGTTTGTTGAATGCCTGTTGTATGTTGAGGTCAGTGTATTTTGCTTGAAAGGTACAGTAATTTGGCAAAAACTTTATTTTACCAAAACTTGTGTTCTTCAAATAGTTTGTCCTTGAGCTTTTACTGGAAAAAACATTTCCAACTCTTCACAACATAAGATGAGACACTTTTTTTCTCCCAAAGTGTTCATAAGCTGCAGTTTCAAAGCCACAGTCACACAATATTGCGTTACTGTTGCAGTGCAGATCTATGATGGTGTAATAGAGCTATTTATCAAATGTTTTTAGAATTAATCCAAAGGGTTAAGAATTCCAGGGTCCAGGTTTTAAGAATTATAGTCTGTGCTTTCTACAGAAATTCAGCTGAGATTCTAAATTTCCACTCAACGTTTGTGTAATCAGTGTTCTGTCTTTGAGTCTAATGCGCTTGACCAGTGAAGTCATGAAAACTGGTGACTTTAAACTCATTTCTTTATATGATGTTCTTTCATTTTTCCTCTAGCCCCAGATGTGAACGTATTCAGGCTGAAGCCCAGAATCCCTCTGACTTGTGTAAACTTAAATTGAACTCAATCATCAGATTGTCTGACTCTGGGCCTGGCTAATTTCTGGTTAATTACATCCCGATTCGCAGGTCATAGTCTGGACTGCCAAATATTAACATTAGCTCATCTTTACTGAAACGTAACCCAATCATGACTTTGCTACTTTGCTGAACTTTATCAAAGGAATTTGAGTTGGTCTGACTTGTTCTTGCTGGTGTCATATGGTGTATTTTTTAATTTCTGTGCTTTGTCTATCAGAGAGACTAAAACGTGTTAAATTAGTGCTTTTCCACTACATGAACTTTGTCTGTCCAACACACAAGCACATTGACTGTTTGACATTAACATTTAGGTCTTTTTATTCTTACACTTTTGTGTAAGAGATAGAAGCTGTACAGTCTTTGTAACCATTCTGAACATGCACTGGATGCTAATATAGTAAATACTTGCTTGTACTGATTCACATAAAGAATTGTATCCGAGAGAAAAGAGGCTTTTATTGTGAAGCATAAAACACCTGACCAGCATCTAAAGTTGGCTGTACAGTATATGGTCTACTGCAGGGGCAACATTTACAGTGTGTAGCTGCAATAATGGGATTGTGTACTTTTCTACAAACCACATAAACATATGTGCTTGCTATTGATTGTGTTGATGTGTTGTAGGTTAACTTTCTGTAGCAGTGAAAGTGGGACTGTTTTGGCCTCTCTTGGGAGTTGGTGCTCTTCAGTATGTTAACATTTTGTTTTGGACAATGTATGTGATGTCACACTGAGAGTTTGTGTTTTATTTTTGTTAGTGATTCTAGACTATTTATACTGATTCATATAATTTTGTTTAAATCACAACATGTTGATTAGAACATGTAGATTATCTTCAGCTAAGTAGTACATTAAGTCAGGTTGCTGTTTTGTTCAGTCCGGTAGCCGACACAACTAGGCCTATAAAGCACCATTAATGTCTCAGCAGCCTTTCTGGATCCTCATCTAATTTTAACAAGCTTTTATGTCCTGTAGATTATGGCTGAGCTGGCACTGGTACTCTCAGTTACTGGTCAGAGGAACCCCAAAGCTATTGGTTTGTTGATTCAGCATAGTCAGTTCAGTTTGAAGATTTGCTGTTAAAGATGTTTTTACAGGTATTCAATGTGTAATAGCACTTTGCTTGTGGCAGGACCAGAAATATTGAAATGTGTTGTTGACTTCATTGTAACATGAACCAAACATGCATGAAAGAAGCATGAAAGATGTGCATTTACCTGCAGCTTTATTAAGTTTTTATTCGAGAATTTGCAAATCTACAAAATAACATGAAGGACACAGTCCAGCTATCATCACAGTCACGTTAGTGTGGCCTGTGACCTGTCAGTGTAAATAAGATGGATGGCCAGAGGAGAAACGGGAAAAGAATACATATGAAAGCTTATTGTGCACATATGGTCCATTAAGCACTTTCCTGCTTGTTTTTATGGCTGGTTTAATCTTTTTTAATCTGTCAGAAAATCAATTTCTTCACGTCGCTGCCAGGTTGCTGAGTGGAGCACTCCATCACGCATCCATAGGCCTTGCCTGTCTGAGCAAGGCATTGTGCTGGATGCTAGTCATCAGAAACTGCTATACAGAGATAAATGAATGCATTGATGGATAGATACGGGGAGAAAAGACATAAAAATTGAAAAAGAATGAGAGGAAAGTTATACGGACAGATTACCCTGTTTACAGTAGAGAACCATTAGAATCCAAAAACAGTTAAAAAAGTTGGGATTGTACAATTAATACAATATAAATAGAGCAGGTAAGGTCAGTAAATGAACAAATAAAATAGATTACAGTAACTAAAACATGTCTTTAACTTTAGTCAAATATCAAGATCTATTGAAGCTAAATTTAAATAGTTTCATACACATAAATGATGATTACAAATGTAACATTTTGATGCTTTATATTTTCCATTACGGTGTATTTCAGACATAGATGTTGCTGGTCATCACAGTACACTGTACAATATAATACCATGTTAGAGTAAGGATCCTCACTAAATCACAGAAGAATATATTCAAAGGATAAAATGGATAAAAACAAAAAAGACATATGGGGTTGAACAGTGTCTACGCATCTATAAAAACTGGATACTTTAAGCTCAGTGAGATATACACGGAAAGACAAGAAGGAAGATAGATTGAGCTTCATTTTTAAAACCCCACAGTGAACCCAAGATTATCCTACATTCAGCAAAAACCAAAGAAGTCCTGTAATTCCTCCAAAGGGCCGGGATGCTAAAAGAGCTAATTTGATAGAACAAGTATAAGAGAGAAAAAGCATTTTCTGTAATAATCTGTGGATTTAGTGGGAGAAAGGGAGGATACCTGGGATAAAGCAGGGGTTTGGCTGAATCCATTACACCAGTGCTGTGGGATTATTAACACAGCCAGGAGTCACTGGGGCTGATAAATACCCATATGAAGACATTGCAGGGGCAGTGAAATGTGTCATTTCCACTCCCGGCTGCACGAAAAGGAAGAAAAAACATTAAAATTGCATACAATCTATTTGTCAGCTTAGAAGAAAAAAAGAGGAAAAAAGAGAAGTCTGTATCTCATAAAAGTATTTAAAAAAAAAAAGCAAGGCTATTTTCCCCTTGAGCTGCTCGGAAAAGGAATACGCCTTATTAGCCTCTGCGACACACAGAGCGTTATTTGGTTATGCAGTGAGGCCTAAAACAGAGTCGGCATTTAAAGCTGCTTCATCCCTCCATCTCACTGAGTGATTACCTCTGTCAGGCCTTCAACAGACCACACAACACAACACAACACACAAACAGGCAGACACCCATTGACGCTCCCCGACAAACTCACGCTCATGCACACACAGAACATAAAACACCTGTCCCCTAAAATGCCTGAGAGCTCTCATCCTGCCTCTCTGCCACACCTCAATGTGCCGTAATTCTAGAAAAGGACCCCTTTAAGATTTGTGGCCATAAAAGCCAAGAGCAGACTGAGCCATTAAATGACTGCCGTGGGTGCTGGGCTGCATCTGCCGCTCAGAGCAAGGAAACATTCCTACACTGTTAGTTTAACACTCAGATCTGTAGACAACAGGAAAGGAGCCGCCTGTGAAGATGTTTTATGCTTTGTGATGCAAATTCAATAAATGAAAGGGTGTGGGTGAGAGATGTTTAACAAAAGCCATTTCCGGGATGAATGGAAAAAAAGAGTACAAACTGCAATAACTAACACAGCATCGTTAATGAGTTTTGTTCAAATGTAGGAAACAGTTGGCTCACACTCCCTATCCAGCCGGTTTCTTCCTTGCTCTCTCCTTGAAGACAACAAAACTCAGGAGGAAGATGAGGAAATGCAAGCACGCACTGGATGCTGACGTTCTGTTAAACCTTGTTTTAATTAAAATACATGAAAGAACATCAAAAAAGCTGAAACCTGAGGATATGCTAGTTTACTGTTCTCCCCGAGCCCTTTCCAAGGACTCTCACTAAATGTTTAATTTCACCGCAGACAGTGACATTTATCAGTGGGTTTCCTGTGGGGATGCTCATAAACAGCCTGTTCCCTGGACAGAGGCATCTTGGCCTGAGGGGGGAAACAGACAAGAAGAAAATGGAGGGAGATGGAGAGAAGAGAGACACTGAATCCTGACTTTCTGATTGGAAAGAAAGAAGAATGAAATATAGGCAGGGAAAATTACTAGTTTACACTTATAAGACCATCTTTTCTACAACTATCAAAGTAGAGATGCTTACAGACAGTGAGAGAGAAACTCATTATTTGAGCCACAGCACTGTAGTTTGAGCTAAAAACTTTTTACTGTGACTTCCGTTGAGTGATATGACATGAATCCACATAAAAACTGTCAATTTAAAGTTTTATTATTAAGTTTATTAATAAATAAATAAAACATGAAATATATTGAATATAAACATACCAGTTTAAAAGAAAACAGATAACTTAAGAAAGGCTCATGGAGAGGAGGACATGTTAGCAGAGGTTGAGTTTATTCACTAAGGTCACATATGTTGTGAAAAGGGAAGTTCAGCAGTAGCACAAAAATAGCACATATGTGTTGTAGTCAAAAACTAAATGTAAAGAAACATTTGCACTGCACCGTTTTCTCAGTAAAACTTTGTTATTAAGTTGATTCTGGGTTCATTTTTATCAATTTACTGTATGTTTTGAAAACCGTTAGTTCTCTGCGTTTGGAGTTTGATGGTTAGCTGTCTTAAAAAATGTCCTTTGTGTCCCTTAGCAGATACAGTGTTGTCTGACTTCACACAAAAGCTCCATTGTAATGAGGCCTGGTTAGACACAAGGAAGAAAGTACGAGTGTCTAAGGTGAAAGGGAAACTACACTGAAAGCAGTACTATCATTACCTGTCAGAGAGAAGAGATTGTTCCTTTGAAACAGGGAAGGCTACTCCAAATGACTAATGCTTATTTTCACCCTCATACTCCTCCACCACTCATCTTTCTCACCACTCTCTCTCTCTCTCTACAGTCTACTTCCTTGAGGCATACATTTTCTCTTCTCCATTCATATGTCAGTTCCTCCCTTCGCAATCCTTCCCCTGCAGATTTATTCAGGAATATGAAATGAAATCCTCTCGCAGTTTAGACTTGTATTAAATGCCTTCATTCAAAATGAGGCTTGTGAAAATGACTTCCACAGAGGAGCTGTCAGGGCAGGGAGACTGTTAACATGCAGACTGTACACTCTACTTAGCCCCTCTCCCTAACACATATGACATGACCTGACCTGTCAGATGGCAGGGTAAACAAACTGAAGGTGGGGGGAAGGAGGTTACAGACTTAAGAGGCTGATATTAATCCTTTAGACCCTCCTATAAAATGACAAAAAAAAGCTCCCACTCCACTTAAGTTACTCTATTAGCGGTCACATGCACCCTCTCTACCTCTGCTCTCAGCGTGTTGGAAACTTTGAGAAAGTTTTAAGTTTGAGTGTTGAGGCATAAAAAGGAAATGTCTGCAATTTTCTCCCCTCATGGGGAATTCGTATCAGACCGAGTGTCCTTCACAGTCAGCATAGACCAGTGCCCTGCTTCGGAGCCAAATCATGATTAAAGATACAGTCGTCCATCGGGTGGTGCGAGGGCAACAAGATCGGTTTCCCCCGTCATTTACCATCATTCCTTTATTGTTATTTATGATTATTCACAGTTTAGATTTTCATGCCAGCGTTTATGACATTTGATTGACATTGTATTAAAACTCACAACCGAGTGCATTTCTGAAACAGCTGACTGTGACTTTAACATGAGGTATGTTTGTGAGAGTGATGAATCAGCGTTGCATTCAGCAGCCAAACAGATGTTGTTCCCCTCCTGTTAGCAAAGAAATACCTACGGTGTCCTGCACGGGACATTTGGCACCCTGATGTCTGTCATTATTCACTGTGAGAGGGTTTCCAATAACAAGGGCAATCAGGGGGCATTTGTGAGCACATTAGCCACAGAGAGATGCGTACATATTGCACACTGCCGCCATTGGGCATTTGAAGGTGAATGTGGCCTCTGCTCAACGGGCTCATGCCTAGATAGATGAACTGAAGATTAAAACAAAGAACGAGAGACAGAGCAAGAGTCTTTGGAGAGAATCTGGTCATCAAGTGTTGGGACTCTGATACATAGGTTTGAGCAAGGCCTGTGGGCTGTGGATGTCATGTTGATATACAGAGCTTTCAAAGTTGTGAGGTTTCATATTATTGCTCTGTGTGGCCTTAGAGAAAGATAAAGGAGGATTTAAAAAAAACTTTACTGCAAAAAATGTATTTAAATCTGCTTTTTAAAAGATTGTATTGTGGCTGGTTCGTCAGGAAGAGCCGGTCGCTTCCTGCGTTGTCTCCTCAGCTCTCTCTGTAGCTGAAGCAGCAGGCGTTCATTGCAAAGTGTGCAGGAATAATTTACTTCATACTTTTAATATCAAGGGGAGCTGTATTAATGGAAGCTATGGACGAAAAAAGGAGAGATGGAAAGACGGAATGAAAGCAGCAGCTCTTTAACAGAAGAGTCCTCCTGTGGGAATATGTAAATAGTTTCACTTAAGTGCTTGAACTAAAAGAGACGAGAGTGATTGAGAGTGCTGTTAGCAGGAAATTAGGTGCTTGCTGGTACTGTGCACCTAAGCAAAGATTTTCTCCAGCTTCACCTGTCATTTAAAGACATGAAGAAACAGCTGTTATAAAAAAAACGGATTGAGTAAACATGCCTTAAAGTGTCTCAGTTGACTAGGATTATTTAAAATCCAACCCTAGTGCTGCACTTCGGTCTCTACCGAGAAACTTGAAATAACTGGTCCTCGAGAGCCACTTTCAATTAACTTAATACATTGTTTGAGAAGTTTCATATTTTTAACATTGTAGAAAAAATTTAGTAAGTTTGAGAGTATTAAGATGACTTGTGAAAGGATTTGGACACTTTTTTTGTTTTGTTTTCCAGAAGGACCAAGGATTAACATTCAGGAAGTATTTAATCAAAACTGGACACAATCAAATTAATGTTGGTGTTCATAAAATAGTTTTTCCTCATCCTTCCCACAGGATCCAGGGCTGTGGTGATATTGCTCAGCATGCGTTGCTTCCTGTTGTTGTTGTTGTCCAGAAAAACACTTTTTTTTCAGGGGATTTGTTAGGATAAATATATAGAGATTCTAGATTTAAACTGTGTTAACTGTGTTAATTAGTCAGTAAGTCTGTCTTTGTCTTATTTTTATCTCTGAAATGTCTTATTTCCCTTTTACATATGTAAATCAGAACTTCTTTTCTACTAGTAGTTTCTCTATTTAAAAACAGTTTATCTGGTTCTGTAGTATACATTTCATACATTGATCAAATGACTACTCTGCCCACTGGCTACAGATTTCCCATAGCTCTCATCTCTTGGTGGCTGAGTTTGTCCTGCAGGAGGTGTTTGCAGGTCAGAAACAGGACCTTGTATGCCAGTTATGATCCCTATGAAAGAAGGTCTCTCCTCATTGTGGAAGGTCTCTTTGCTCATCTGCTGTTTAGTGTAGCTCAGGGCAACCTTGATCCTGCTCTCCTCAGCAATCTGCCCTTCTGCTAAGGCATCTGGGAACTTCCCTGTGCACATTTTGGGATTTATGAGAGTTTTCCAGTTTTTCCAAGAGGATTAAGAAAGTTTTTATAAACTGTTCTGCCTTGAGCAGAACCTTCATCTCAAGTTTTTCCTTCTCTCTGAGAAATAAAAGTTTCTTCTCCTACCAGGTCGTTTATAGGCTGTGTCAGCTGATTTTGCCACAAACCCGCCTGTAAGCTATCCATTTTGAATTTTATGTATATATACATAAATGTATCATACATTGTCCATTAGATGTCATCACATCCTTGACCATATTGAACCATATTTCAGCATTTTCATGTTCTCCCCTTGTGATGGATTACCATGCCTGTTGTACATTTATCATTTTTGTTTATTTATCAAAAATCTACCTTATTAAATTTCACCATTATGTGATCTATTGAAGTATCAACTATTTTAACTATTAAACATGAAATCTGCACACATGCTTTTTGATGCATGTGTATTAAGTGTCAGCATAACAATCTTAAAATGAAACTATCACTAAACACTGAGGGTAATAATATTTTGCCCAGGCTAATAGTTGTTTTATTCTTTAGGCTACGTTCTGTCCCAATTCACCAATCAGCACAAACACACATTCTCCAAAGTATAGTTCACCTATAATTGAAGTAATTATTGGGACCCATGAAGGTCAACAATGTTGCTTATTAGCTTTCACTCCCAACTCCCAGACTTTCTGTCCAGCTGTCTTTAATGTTATGCATGCAAAGCTAAATGTAGCATTGCTGGAGCCCCAGAGAGCAGGATTTGACATTGATAACTTTGTTAAGGGGAACATATGTTTGAACAGATCGCCCCCTCTATAAATATAGGCTGTATTCAATCCCCATGGCCTAAAAGCTGCCGGCATTGTACAGTATGTCTGCATGACATTAAAAAGAGCAAGTAAGGTGTAAATTGTGTGTGAGAGAGAAAGGCAGAATGTCGGAAGAGAGGGCAAACAGTTTTCACTTTTGTAGAAGTGGAAAGTCAGTTCACTGTATACAGTGTGTATATATTATATATTTGCTTTGTACTTTTTTTTCAATTTAAGCTTTTCTAAAGTCAACTGATACAGAAAGAAAAACATGTGTGACCTTTCTCCAACAATACATCGGGGAGAATCAATTTGTGTTGCAGGGTATTGTCAAGTACATTGATGTTTGATCAAAATTCAATTTGGAGGACAATTAATTAATGATTACAGATATTTGAAACTACAGTACATGAGCAAATTAGCTAAGCCCTATTGATTAGCACTAGGATATCAGAAGCCACTACAAGAAACAAGTGTTTCATTTGACAATATAAAAGCATTAAACATAAAAACCTCTGCTTCCCTCTCAGCCTCATACACTCACATACAGTCATGCCAATTCTGATCTTACAAAAAATTATTTTCAACATCAACAGTCAATTATGATCAGCTACATGATTTTTTTTTTCTCTTGTGGAGAGTGGTGTTGGTTGGTGGGCTATGGGTACATGAAGACCATTCTGCAGCGTGAGCAGATGGTGAGCACTGAAGTGCCTGTTGACAGGTAGCCTATAGCTTGTTGTCTGAGCTGGCGTTATCACACAAGCATTGAGACACGCTCAAAAACACACACCTATGCACACACACACTACAGCAGCTTAGAGCCCTAATTGGTACCCAGAAGGGTTTATTGAAGAGAGAGAGACAGAGAGACTGGTATGAAAGAGGAAATGAACATCAAAAACATAGACCAGCTGGTCAACTATTTACCTCGAAAGCACTGTAGGAAAGAAACCACATTTAATGTAGAATTTTATTAAATGAAAAATAGACAAAATGAGATCATTGACATGAGTGAACATGTGATTTAAAGTTATAGTTTGTAGAGAAACAGGAGACATTTGAGGGTTGAAGTCAGCTGTCATGAAATCACAGGATATCTGTTTGTCTGTTCATTTTCAAAATATCTTCTTCCAAACGATAACTCCTAAATTAATGGTTAATTTAATTTTATCACTTCACTGGTGACAATGGAGCATTGCTGTGGTCCTCCTGCAGTGTGTTCCTGTGAAAGCGCTTTGTCAAATAGTAGCAACAGTAGTGTAGCATGCTGTTTGTCAGTAGTCGTTGCTCTTTTCTGAAGCTTTTCACGGTGGCTTTCGCTGCTCAAGATAACTATCCACTTCTTTCACAAACAAGCCACTCTCACTGCAAGTGGAACCCCCCTTTAAAAACACCACTTTGTTTGTGTCAGAGGATTTTTACAGAGAAAAGAACTGGCAATGGCAACTATTGAAGGCAAACCTTTGTTTTCACTACAGTTGGACAACACATTATAACCTTAAAACCTTCCGTCCCTGTACAGTGGCAACAAAGAGTAAGCAAACTATTTACAGTTTCCTAGTTTTTTTTTGCTTAAATTGGTTGTGAAATATAATCTGACCTTCACCATAGCCACAAATATAAACACACCCATTAAACATACAAAGTAATGGTGGAAAATGTTTAACTGGTTGAGTCACCTTTGGCAATAATAATAATACAATAACAGTAATAAGCAAGTGTTTTCTGTAGCTGTAGATTAGATCTGCTCAACATCCAGGTATTTTCGACCATTGTTCCACACAGAACTGCTTCAGGTCAGACATATTCTTAGGGCGTTTAGTGTGAACGGCTCTCTTGAGGTAATTCCACAGCATCTCTATTAGGCTGTGGTCTGGCCTCTGACTGGGCCACTTCAAAAGGTGAGTTTTGTGTCTCTCAAGCTGCTCTGAAGTAAATTTACTGTGATATTTAGGGTCATTGGGTCGATCCCAATTCCCTTAATTGATTGTTCCACGATCCTCGCTCGCCCCGGTAGTTGCTACGCTCCTCCGTCTTGAAGGACATCACAAAGCCTCTTTTTTTTTCGCTCTGAGGAGCAATGACCGAGGATTGAGCAATGATGTTTAAGAAGAGATAAGCAAGGATCCACAAGACCATACTTCACAGAAGTCTTTTACTGGACCGACACACCCCTTTATTGATAACTTAGTGGCAATTGGCTGCACTTTCAGACTGATCTGAAAGTGCATCAAAACACCAGCACAGTTTTATACTGAAGTACACTGATTACATCAAAATGACTAACACTGTAATTGAGACAGGTGAGTTTAAATAACACATTTCTACAAATTGATAGAAACATAATCTGGCATAGTAAGTAATGAACTTATAAATAGATTATTAATCAGATTGTTTACCATTAAAATAACATAATACATTACCAGATGTTTACATTTGTAGAGAAACACACTGTGCAGATGGTGGTAATTGTGCATCTTAATCAAATGGATATTTTCATATATCTTTAGTAGGAGGGACTAAAATGCAAGAAAAAGTTGCAAGTGAAGGAAACATGGGAACAAGTAAGGGAACTGGGATGTACTCTTAGTCCTGCTGCATCAACCAACTTCTTCTGAGTTTCAGCTTGAAGACAGCCATCCTGACATTATCCTGAAGGATACTTTGATAAACTTGGGAATTTGTTTTCCCCTCTACAGTGGCAAACAGTCCAGGTCCAATCAAGGACATAAAGTCAAATCAAGATGTTCCCCAGTCAGTACTGGGTACATGAGTAGTACAAATCCTACTACTTTTAGTCTACAGTCTTCAGCGGTTGTTCCTGTCCCATGTTTGGAACAGACAAAATGAGTTAAAATGTATTTTCTTGAACTTTTCTACCATAGTTCAAGAGAATTCATGTAAAGTTTTGTTAACAACTAGACAGCTGACCACTAAGGAACATTGCTCTCTGTGGGTTGAGATTTTTCTGAAACCTAGGAAATCCTTTGCTAGGATCAGAATGAAATTTAATCTACATCTACGTTTATTTCTGTTTAAAAATGTAATCCCAGGAATGTTTCAGTTTATTAATAAGACAAAACAATAAACACCTATGAGATAGATTCTAACTGGACAGATGATTAGTTTTAGTTAGTTAGACCTAAAACCGTATTAAACCAACCTGACCTGTGGATTCTAAACCAGGTACTTTTTGCTGTGAATACTAACCACTACACCCTGTACCGTGTCTGTCTTTCTAAACAGAGGTTGTGGCATTACGTCAAAAGTGTAGATTTTCTTATGTTTCATGTGTGTCTGCGCCATACACACGTGATAAAAATGACTACTTTAAACTAAGTCGATCTAAGACAAATAAAATGTTTTAAAATGTAACAACAGTAAAACGTGATCGACCTGTCTGGCAACCACTAAAAGCCACAGGTGTGTTTTCTGCTGACATAGCCTCATATGTTTCTTTAACTTGCTGCAGATCTTTTTGCTTGACTCCTGCATGCTTATCCTTTGTAAGATTTTACAGTGCTGTGTATGTGTGTATGTGCTAGTGCATGGATGAAATGACCAGAAGGAAGCTTTGTGCAGAGCTCTGTGTGTGTGGTAAGAGCGTCACAATCCAAGCAGTGGTCGTAGGCCAAATGGGGCATGAAGAGGCTTCATCTGTGTAAGTGGCCACTGGGGGCAGTATTAAGGGTCCTGGAGTGTCTCCAAGGTTATTATCCAAACATATACACACACACTTGTCTTCCTATAGTTGAAAGACCACTCACTGATATAATTTGTTTCCTAAGCTAGGACCTTACACTAGCCTTAACTAAATAAATGGCTAAACCTTATCCCCAACCTAAATCCAGTTGTAATGTCAATCCTCAAAATCTCATCACATTGGTGAAAGGAAAAACGTCAGCCACAAAAGGACACACAAATGGTATACACACAAACACCAAAATTCAGAAATGAGTGTGTGTGTCCTGGAGGGACAGCAGGGTCGTTACCCTACTAATGGGGCCATATGGTCACAAAACAAACACAAACTGTTCCTTCTCTCTGTCTGTAATAAGGTCATGAAGATGCTGGTTTCATTCAGATGGAGAAACCAACAGAAGAGAGCGTGCTAGAGATTGTGGACTGAACTCACAGGGAGGAAGGTCAATAACCTGTAGCCTCTTCTGTCCACAGCAGCTTGTATATTGGGGATTTCAGTACATGAGTGTTTCTGGCCATAGGCAGCAACTGCTTCAAGAAAAGAAGCTGTGGTATTCTTGTATAGCACTAGAACTAAGCCTCTGGAAATAATGCAGGTCTGTCCTCATCAAGAAAAATTTGCTTCTCTGGTATCCAACCGTTGAATGTAAATAAGAGAACAACATGAAAACGTAACATTTGCTAAACACAAAGGATACAGGTGTGTCCAAAATCCAAACATCTTAATCCTGATAAGGTCTCAAAGTCTGTAGTGGCTTTGTAATGGAAAACAAATTTTAAGTGTGTTGTTCATATACAGTACGTAGTTGTTCCACAATGTTTATCTTGTACGGTTTAATTGCCAGTGGTATTCCAAAGTTACTGTTTAACATCTGCCCATGCTCACACGTAATAATAATAAAAAATAAATAAAAAAAAGCTCTAAAAAGAGCTAATATACGACATATTTACATTTATATTCAGTACAAGAAACCAGGTAGGGGCTTGGACAGCAGTGTTTTCATGCACACAACATAGTAAAAGTCTGGAGAAAAGCTGTAAAAAGTGATCAGTAATAACCCAGCCATGCATGAACATTTCATAACCGACATTTCTTCAGTGACACAGCTTTTCAGGGCCTACAGTCTGTCCGAACATGGCAGAGAAATTCATGGTATCAAGAACTGACCACCAATGATCTGTCATATGCAGTCATATTGTACCAAAGTGATTAAATGTTTACTCAGTATCATTTGATCATTGCTGTCATCACAACATTGTGTAACACATCCAGAAAGAGTGTCATGACCCAGATTTTTGTCACTGCTGGCTGCTCTGCCACACCTGGTGAGGTTGACAGGTTCTCAGAACCTGTCTGGCTTTTTTTTTTCTTTTACACAAAAGGTCACATAACAAACACTTCTAGTGGTAAAACGCTCTGATGATTGTGGGTTTGTTCAGAGTGTTTCCTGTTTGACTTTTGTGCACAGCTTGTGATCTTTGTTGTGAATGTTGTTTTTGTTATACATTCATCTATTCTAAGAGATGCTTTGATAAACTGCTGTTTACACATGTCACATCATCTTGTTGTATTCTGGTGCTCAGTGGTTGGTATGATTGCTCGACAGCCGTTGTGTTGAGAGCTTGGGTGGAGTGGTACTGTTCAAGGTGCTGAAGCAGTGGTGGTCCGTTAGAAAGGAGAACTCATTTATTTCACCAGCAACTTTTTCTGCTGCATTTTCACATCTGTAATACTGACCATGGTGTGACTACTGGATCATTTGACAAACCATCTCTTCCTGTGTGTATATGAATGGTAAATGTTCTGCACTTATATAGTGATTTTCTACCTATACTGGTACTCCAAGCGCTTTACACTGCTTCTTATTCACCCATTCACACACACACATACACACCGATGGCAGAGCTTTTACAGCTGACCTGAAATACCAGGGGGCAACTTTGATCTCACGATTGGCAGGCAACTTCTCTACCTCCTGATCCACAGCTGTTATAAACCATAGTATTTTGCCACTATGCACTAAAAAGCTAAATGGTATTACTGCTTAATAATGTAGAATACTAACATATTCTTTGCTTTTTTTTTTTTTTAATTCAATATAGTGGTTAGAGGGTTAGTGTGGATCAACCTTTTTGTCCCAAAGTGAAGGGATTTAGTCAAGACTGTTACTGACTGCTGCTGCTCTGACTGACAGTTTAAATATTTTTCTTCATACAAAAACTGTGAAGGTGACTATCAAAGTGAATCCTCTGAGAGTAGTTTTAAAAATGTCTTAATTTATTCAATAGTTACAGGTTTTATCTTTGCTCATTGTGAGTCACATCTATGTCCATTTCTGTTTAGAGGTTTTTGATGGGCTATACTTACATACTGTATACTCTACAGTACATGTGCTAAATGTATTCCCAGGCTGCAAATACAATATATAATCTTCATTGGCCCTGAAGAAACACTTAACTTACTGACCACCAAAAATAACTGCTGTTTGTATCTTGATTTAGGCTTGGAAGCAACAAATTACAAATGCAAATGTTTGCCATGTTTGCAGGAAAAGTTCAATGCTACAATGGCATGGTTACATTATGAGACTTGAGCTATACTGGGGACTCAAAGACGGGCTAAGTTATACTATTGTGCTTTGATTTTTGGGACTGTTCACTTTAAAAATGCCTCTCTAGTGAGTCCCCGACTTTATGAAAGTCCAATATTACTTTTAAAAGCACCTGTGGGCCAGCTCATAAACAGTTATGTGTTAAGGTGCTTGAGGGAGTCTTAATGGCACCTTGGTGTGAATAACTCGGTGTACAGTTGCTGATGTTAATGTGAGCCAAATCTTGCACTGAATTCACAAGACGGCAGCTGCATGGTTTGACACATTTAATTTTCTCATTTCATTTTGGCCTTTGCCTTTGAGTTTGACTTTGACGTTTTGTCAATTGTGTGGCTGAACAGGACACAGTTTCATTTAATGGGTGTATAGCTATAAAACTTGAGATTAATCTCTGCCTTACTCTTTTTTTCAGTATAAATGTTTTATGTGCTGATCTGTTTCTCCAGTTCAAACTGTTTCTGCATATATTTGTCCACATATGGGGAATAAATGCCTTTACATTTTCTATAATGGAAGACAACTAATGGTCTGCTTTCCCTTTGCCATCACAATAGCACGGGGATTCTCCAGTTTTACAATCACCTGTATGCCTCCAAAGAGGGTAAGGCAGTTTTTCTGTCTGTGGGGAGTGTAGATTCTTTGTAAGATGAGCATTCAAGTAATGACAAAATATAAGTGAGTAAAATAACCATCTGAATGAATAATTCATGGGAACACATCAAACTCTATTACTCTTTGTAAGGAGGAGATGTGAGATTAAAATGGGAATGTGATACTGGTGAAAATGTTCTTCCTTTCCCTAGGGACTGCAAATATGGTGTCTGTGTAGTACGCATTGTAGTTAATACTTTTAGGCTAGTTCACAAACTTTGTGAGGAGTTTGTGATATGTAAAGTAAGCTAAGTTTAGTTTGTAACTCCACCATAGTGTACAGTGTACTTCCTTATTATTAGTGTGATAGTAAAAACACTGCTGACATTATTTCTCATATGAGATAATATGACTGTGAACAACATGTAAGGGTAAATATTATCTTCCGTTATCTAGTATCTTTAAACTGATTTAATGAGTTTTCTGTGGTTTGTGGAGTTTACTAATATTGATTAAATGTGAATGTCTGAAACACAAGCATGTCTGGATAGCTGTATGACACACCTGACCACTTGGTGGGGTTGTTAGTCCAGCTATCAGGCAGCAGGTGAAAGGGCAATATGGCATCTTTTTGGATAGTTGTCCAGTTTTTGAAATCAAAATTGTTGTAGAGTAACTATAAAACCTTTTGTAAACACACAGGTCATGTCGTCCAACACTGGGTGACACTAGTCTTCATTTGTGTACCAATAGCAAACTCCCTAACTGTCACTAATGAGTAGTTTCTCAAATCCCCAGACATCAGTTATGTATATTAGGCTTTGGTTAGAAAGAAACAACAGTGACATCCTTTCAGGAATAATTATTTAACAGTGCTTGATACCATCTGTTTCTCAAAAACAAGGTGAGAACATCCAAAAAGGACACATGAATTTGTTTAATATCACAGTCATGGAGATTAGTTGTGATTAATGTGTGGTGACAGTAGATAATCACATCAATATTTCTCTATTCATATTCAGATTTTGTACTGTTCCAGTCCAGGAAAAACAAAGTGACTAATCATAATAATGTCATTGGCAGACTTTAATAGATGCATTAGGATTGATATACCCCTGGGGTGAATGAGTTATTGCTCATAAAGCAGAGTCATCTGTACTGGCAATTAAATCAGATAGCATTACAGGTTCATTTAAGAGACTTGTAGATAATATGGGCATAGAGAAAATGGTCAAATACATGGTAATTGCGACAAATTTAAGAGTTTGAGCAGGAATATTTTAAAGACATTACCAATGTGATGTGTCTGTCTGGAGCAGGAGTAAGACTGAGCAACTGCAACTTCGGCATTTTATGCATTTTAATTAGATTAATGTTGCTGATACAAAAAATGAAAGAGGAATTTGACCTTGCCAAAGATGCTTTGCCCAAAACAGTTATGTCAAACACTGTACACTTAGGCTGGTATTACTTTATATTTTTCTGTTTTTCTTATGCTCAATAAATCTGATGAAAACAGGAGACCCATCTCTGACTAGTTTTATGTATCTGGCTGTGACAAAAAAGCCAAAAAGATACAGTTTCAGCCACAGTTAGTTGAAATTATTTCCTATAAAAACTGGCATTGTAGTTAAAAAAATGATATAACAGGAATTATTTTTGCATTTGTTAGCGACTATTTTCAGTTGTGGATTAAAACCCATTTGGTGTATTTCTGGCAGCAGTACAATATTTGTGGGATTGACTCAAAATAAACTGCAGAGTGTGATGTGTTCATGGTTAATGAAGGAGCGTGTCACCCAGTACAACGGTGTGGCTCACTGATGTGTTTTTAATTATTTTCAACTATTAGAGATTTACACATAGTATTATCAATTTTTAATAAGAAAAAGGAGTCTTGCCTGACCTATCCTTTCAACCAATGCTGATATTTAAGATAAATATATGTTGGATGATGTAATCAACATGCAGACTTTTTTTCAAAAAAAGCTTTACTAATTTGTTTGGCGTAGGCTACGTCTTATACTGTAATACTGTACACGTACACATTAACTGAAGGTGTGTGTGTACTCTATGTATGCAGGTAAATCACACATGATTGTCACATGACATCTATGGTTATTGTAAGATAACTGTCTATGCATCTGTCTCTCTGTGTATGTGAGGCTGAAAATGAAAGGGTAAAGAAGAGTAAATGTGGAAATACAGTACTACTGGCGTGTGCGTGTGTGTGTATGCGTGTGTGCGTGTGTGTGTGTGTATGTGTGTGTGTGTGTATGTGTGCTCCAGCTGCTGTTTCACAGCAGATTAAAGCCTCCTGTGGTCAATTTGCTCTCCCTAATGTCAGGTCCCCTCCAAAGACTGGAATCACCCGTAGCCTAGCAACCATGGCCACAGCTTAGGGAAGCGCAGCCATGCATGCAAAAATCCACCTGCTTAGGTGTGTGCGTGTATGTGCTCCTATATATTTTGTATGAGCATATGTCTGTATGCTTCTATCTAGTATGGTAGATAGGTAGATGCCTTAGTATCTCATGTTTGAGAAAATCAAATGGCCAACCCCCTCTCCCCCCTCTTCCTCCTTCAATTGGCTTGGTCTTATCAGTTTTGCACTCACATCCACACCCCTTTCCTGTTATTTCAAGTCCACTCACTTGCTTCCCTGTACTATGTCCACATCCATCAGGGCTCTCCAGTTAAGTCAGCCTGAACTGCAAAGAGACTGGACATGGTGCTTCATGACTGGGCTGGAGCAAATGCTCTCTGGCCTCCATGGTTTGGATCTCTGGTTTTCGGGACAGATTATGCACCTTAACCTGACCTACAGATTGGACTGCTGAATAGCTCAAGGCAAAGTGGTGAAATATATTTCCCAGGCAGCGCAATGAATCAGGAATGAAACTGAGTAGAAGTATGAGAGATTCAGCATCACAAACAAACCAGCTGGTCTCCCACTGAAATATAAAGCAGATGGGGCATCTTATTTTAAGCAGGATTTGCTCAAATTCAGAACAGCAGAGCATTCCATGAATCCTTTGTTGATCATTAAGAAACACAGAAAGGGGAGAAAATAAATCTTTGCATGTACTAGGGTTACAGTTAGGAAAGTAGTAATTATGGTTTGTCTCCATGAAATGTATGTGAGTCAGTGGACACCACAGGTGGCAAGAGGTGAAACAGCTTAGAGCCCAGATGGGTTTTAAGATGGATGTAGAGTTAGCAAGTTTTTGGGGGGGTGCACTTTTGCAAGTCAGTTTTCAGAAGCACTCTAACCACATATCACCACCAAGTTTCAACCAAAGCACCATTATCATGCATCACACTGCTTTAGAAGATTAAATTAACGTAGCAATTTACTATTTATAAGTAAATTTCACCCGTCTCTCCTTCAACTGAGAACATGCGGTCAAGTCACCCGCCCTCTGAATTTGCCAGGATTTTCTGAGTGTTCCCTTTCATTATGACCCAGAACACGAGCTCAAATGCACCACAGAATATAATGCAATCTGTTATTTTAGACAAAATGTGTCGGTTTTTGGTATGGTGCGGTAATTTCTCCCTCTGTTTTGTGTTAGTTATTTAATTTTGAGGTCTAGCTGGTGAGGTCCAGAATCTTTAATCTTTCCCTGTGGGGCTCTTCTGTAGAACGGTTCACTTTTTAGAAACTGAATTAGCATTATCCATGACAAAAGCTGCTCTTCTGACTGACTACAAACAAAACACAAGCGTCGCAGTGACTTTCCGTTTGAATTTCATGGTCTGGAGCTGTAAATGTTGCGGTAAATGAGTGAGAGAACATTTTTAAACTACACTTGAATGCAGATTATACTCAGTACTCACGTTCTGTATAATATATAGATCATCTATTTAAAGTTTAATGTTTTTCTAAAATTATTTTATGTGATTATTCTTCTTCATGTGAGACTGGTGGGTCGGCGCCCCAGCGCCACTGCCTGGCAGTACACATGGCACTGGCATTCATGCTGTGTAGGCCATGTGCCTACGAGACACACAGCTAGTGAAGTGATCCCGTGTACTGATTGCTATTGCCGCTATGCTAATGTTATTGCTATCATTCACATCAGAGGAGAAGATGGATCTGCTGACCAGTCCTCACTGGCTTCATTTGATGTCAGTGATGGCATTGCATGCCGTCAAATGAAATCTGCATTGGCTGCAACAAGAACAGATATGAAATTATTTATACATTACCTTTTAAATTGAGCAATATGTTACTGGGGACCTGGACAATAGTAACCAGCTACAGAGTGTGTATTTTTGTAGCTGTCGGGGGTTTGTTCTCAGGATAAAGGGCTTAGCTTTGGCTGCAGTACTTATATTGTTAACCAGGCATGCACCAAGCCAACTCTGACAGCATAATATCAGACCCATATGAGCTGGTTTATAATTTGCAAACAACAAACATTTCAAATGTTTACATTAGCTGAGCAGTTAAACACACAGCGTAAGACTCATCATTGTCATTTAATCGTGCACTCATCTTACATTCACTCATGTACTGTAAGCTCTACTTGGCAGCTCGTGTGAGCTTCCCGTTTTAGAAGAAGGGGTGGGTGGGGCTAAAGCTCTGTCCAGTTTTTTTTTATTTTTCCTTTCCTTTAATACACCAGACTATTTTATGCTATAATCTAATGAACTAATTATCAAATAAGTAATCATTTTAGCCCTAGTTGCCACTAATATGTAAAGAATCAACAATACCCAGAAGCCTGACAACAGCTGAATGTTTGCAAGTATATGTCAGTATGCTTACATGCACACAAAAAACGGGAAGAGAGAGAAAGAAAGCTGCAGGCAGCGAGACATGAGCCAGCAGCACTAGATTACATTAGCAAGGCATGAGGCAGCTAGAAGGTCAGTGAATCAGATACCCGTTCAATATAACAGCACAACTCAGATGCCAGGAGCTGAGCTGGTCTGCAATCCAAACGGATTGCTGAGGAAGCCTTGTCTTTGCGAATGTGTTTAAGGAATTTGACCATGGTGAAAGTGGACAGAGGAGCTGACTCATGAGACTGGAATCATGTCCATTTTATCTGTGAGGGATGAGGAATATTTGTTGCTGAGTAAATATGTATCTCCAATGCAGGGGAAAAGCTGTTACCACTGGGTATTTAACATGAAACAAGTAACACCTGCATACTGTCTGTTTCTGTCGTCTACAGTATGTACAGTAACGTTGCAGCATTTTGCTGATCTTGTAAGATGCATATAGTCTCCATGAAAATCCCCAAATCAAAAGACTGTAATATCAAAGCAAAAGCATACATAGTAAATCCTGCACATATTTGCTGCACTACAATTTGTAACAATCAATTACCACTACATCTACCCAAGAGCTGTGCAGTGAATGAATCTAAATTTTGAGTGGCTATTAAGTCTCTCATAGATCATATTGACTTAGATATGGTCCCTCTAACTTTTAATGGTCAGCACTTACAGTAGATGAGTAGTTCAGTGCTCTTAGCCCATTATACTGTTAGTGGACACACAGTGCAATCAGGAGGGTCAAAGATTTTAGTGTGCTCCATCAGTGAAGTGCACTACTCAGTTGGATTCTAATTGACCTGCTGTAAAAGGAGTGGACAAGCTAAACCTCTCCCAGTGAACGGTAATAACCACTAATTGCCAAATTTGCCAGTAGGGGTAACCATATTACGTCTATGATCATCTTTACTGACAGATGTCCAAGTCCCCAAAACAGCTATGTTTACAGTTAACATATACAAGTTACAGAAAAAAGTAATGAAAACAGAAACAAATACAAAACATGAATGGAAAATTTAAAAAAAAAATCTGCAACTTATAATATAAACACACTGAGATGTTGAATGGACTAGATAATAAATTATTTCTGAGCTGAAACTAAAGCCAGAGCAAAGAAATAAAAGCAGAATTTGAACAGCGTGACAACATACTAAACAAATCCAAGCACCACTAATGAAAAATAACCTTTCACAAAGCATTCACAATGACAAAATCTGCCAAGGAGAAAGAAAATATTATTACAACTTGACACCTTTTAGGCTTATGTATTAGCTTAACAAAGCATAAAGTTAGATTGTGAAAGGATGGTTATTCTCTTCCAGATATAGCCATGAAAATAAAGATTTCTTTAAAAAGGGGTACACTGTCGTCTCCAGAGACATGCTGTAACTGGATCCAATCAAGACAGAAGGTGCAGTGGAAGGTCTGTCCAAGAGGACAAGCACTCACAAACTTCCTTTTTGAGAAACCGATTCCCCACCGGTCCTTAATTAGCTTCATTGTTGATTAAAGCAAGAGACAACCCAGTCTCTCATTTTACCAAACCGGGCAAAACCCAAGCATTCTTCTCCGCTGTATAGGATTTATTTGGAGAAAAAAAGCATCTGCTGGAAATACTGACCAGTAGAACCAGTAGAATCAATCAACCATTTGACCGAAGACAATCAACAAGATAATATGAAAGTGTGTAAGTGTTTCCAGACTTTTTTTTGCCACTGTACCACGTTGCCACGTTTTGTTGATTGTAGGGCTGTATGATCAGTACATTTTCAATACATGATCAGTGATTTGCATTCAATCTTTCAAAATTCTAATAATGTGTGAAACTCATTAAATTGGTCAGCTCTAATCAAACAAATCAAGCTTTAATCTTAGTGACTGGGATTGGGGAAGCCCTGGACAGGAGACTGGAGTAGGTGTTAATGAATTGCCACTAGTAAAAACATCTAGTGAACTTCTGAATGTTTCTATAATTTCTCCTCTTAAATGTAAAATACTAAAATAAAAATACAGTTAATGTCATGACACCTGTGTAGATTATCAAGTATCTTCAGATCTTGTGGGATGTTCATGCTCCTCAAACTATTCTTTGAGCACTCATGTCTTAAAGATTGGAGCACTGTAACCCTTCCAGTTGATTTTGTATTTAGTCACATCTTTTAGCATAGCGGTCAGCCTAAGCTGTGCGAGGAAAATGTATCCTACCCCAGTTTTCTGCTTACTGAGAACAGAGTGAATGATGACAAGAGAACCTTTCCTTTTGTTGTTGGACTATTTCACAAAAAAAGAAATTTTTTTTTTTCTAATTTATAAAGGAAAATTACTGTTTTTTCAACTTATGTATTTTGGTGATCAATAATTTCAGTGACTTCTACATCACTCTCACTCATTACATGTTTTAGATGTTGTAGATAACAATTACCAAATAATACGACTGACAGATTGTGTACATTAAAAAGGACAAATTTCACATATTATCTGTCCAACACATATCATTATTACATTCATTATCATTATCATTAGGGGCTTAGTTGGTAGGGCAGATGTCTACAAATGTTTCAGTTTAGCCTCTGTTAATGATGAAATAGAAGCAACTTCCAGCATTCAGAGGACATTTATCAGTAAAATTTGAAGCAGAGAACTGTGTTAGGTTTTAAGCATAAGGACATTATGAAAGTAAACAAAATATTTTGCGGGTAGTTCCAAATCAAAATAAACATGCACATGGTAGCGGACTGCTTTTCGATTTCTTGAAAGGTGCAGTCAATCTGTTGGTTAAAGTGTTTAATGTGGTGAGCTTGGTGTTTTCCTCTTCATTAGGAAACTGTTCTAACATTATGGTTTATAGAACATGTTGTTTGTTATTACTTCACCTGTTATAGAAACAGTCAGTTTTATTTGAACCATTTGTCATTTCTTGGTTTTGTGAAAGAATAAAATACTTGTGTATGGTGTAACTTATCTGATAAATAAAGAAATGAGATCATAAAAGAAAGAATTAAAAGTTATAGTGTAGTCGGAAGGATAAGAATGTGAATTCTGCCATGCCATGAATGTGCATTTTGAATCATTCTCAGTTCAGGTCCAGCAAACATCTTTAAAAAAGTGCTTCAAGAGCGGTATTAAATGTCTTGTGAAATAGAGACATAAACCTCTAAAAATAAATACAATATAATAAAAAACAATTTTTCTTTTGTCCAAGACAAAAATCCCTTGAAATATTTTTTCAGGACAGTGCCAACCATTTCCCAAGTGATGATAACACTTGAGAAACCTTTCACAAATTATTTCAAACACGCCAACACATAATTTTCCCCAGTGAGCTATCAGCAAAGATGTTGACAAAATAATATAACACCTGCACAATTCTGTCTCTGAAAGTCACTTGTAAGCAGAGCTCACATTGCAACCATGACAATAAAAAATGCTTTACAGTAAAAATGTTTTTATTTATTCTTGGATTTGCCAAATGTGTACACAAAAAATCCATTGAGGATAAATACTGTAGTATAAATGATCATGGAATCTGAGTATATGCATTACTAAAATTTTAAAGGAAAACTACGGTTTATTACAAATTAGAATTTTATTTTTATAGCTTAGTAGCCAGTTTCACTTATTAATGAAAAAAACTGTATTTGGAAAATTGGGAAAACTTTTTGAAATTTAACCACATAGATTTTGAAATGTAACCACATAGCGAAAAGTAGGTTCCTGTAACGATGAACAGTTGAAAAATCAAACAGGTTGGAACTAAGTTTTAAATGTATTACACCTGTAATGTGACTACAAGCTCTAATTATCCAGAAAAGCAGTCAATGCATTTGGGTGGATTTGTTTACCTGTCGCAAAAGTGTTACGCTACTGATGTTTATTTCCTTACTGTAACTATTTTTTTATAATGAGAACATGTTTAAAGTAAATTTTATTAATGTGTTACTGGACAAAAGCGTGTTTGTTTCAAATCCAGTACAGCATACAGTACCATGTCCTTTGTCCCCTCATCTAGGAAAGATGAGACATTTTTTGGCTCTGTCCAAACACAAGCTATAGTTTTATAGCTGAAGAGATCATTTGTCAACTGGTGAGCTGTGGAGGCGTTGGCAGGCAAATTAGCTTCTTATGCTAAATTAACTTTGCTGCTCTCTATGTAACAATTTTACTTCTGTCAGTTATTATCTTCTGTTAAGTCAAGTAAATGTATTTTCTAAAATGTAAAAGTATTCCTTTGACTATTCACCTAGTTGTCTTAGTTACAGTTTAAATTGCTGATTTAAAAATTGTTAAATAGTATATCTATTAACATGAAATACATCATACATAGCTATCTACTGTATGTTAACGCTGGTGGTGACAGTAACCAATCAAACATGTGACTGCTTGGCACTGTGGTGAAAGCCAGATTTTCTCCAATGAAGAAAAGGGTCTTAATAGTTTTCAAGGCAAGTGTGTGTGTGTGTGTGTGTGTGTGTGTGTGTGTGTGTGTGTGTGTGTGTGTGTGTGTGTGTGTGTTTGTGTGTGTGTGCCTGCTGATAGAGCATGTGGCAGACGTTGTCATTGTTTGTGTGTGAATGTGTATTTGGCATGCTGGACCGTTGGAAAGCAGAGCGAGGATCCTAGAAGCTGTTGGAAGGAGATGATTGGCTTCAGAACACGGTGGCCCCTTTGTGACAGATGGTTGGGTGCTGGGCATGCAGAGCTGAAATCACCCACTCACACATATGTGAGTTTGCACAAGCCTGAACACACACACACACACACACACACACACACACACACGCGCACACAAATACACACTCAGGAAGTCATGCAAAATGTCCGCATACGCACTACCATACATATATGCATGTGAAAATGTATCTATATACATATCTCAAGTTATAAGAAAAAGCCAATCAGGAGCATTGTATGTTTACAAAGCTTTCAAATACATAAACACGAAATAATGACAGTCTGAGAGACAGGCAAATAAATAGACGCACAGTCTGACAGTAAGACAGATGCACAGACAAACACTCAGGCAGACGGGCATGAATTTGGAAAATGGCATGAAAACAATATGTGTTCTAACCAGTGCCAGTGTTTTGGTTTTACGGGGGGTTTGCAGCCTTGGGTTGAACACAGTAAAGCTTTGCTGTGTGTCTCTCTGAACAAACAGGAGGGGATCTGGTGCCTGCTGCTTCTGCTAGCCAATACTGCTCTCACTGTCACCGCCACCATCATCACAGCCATCAGCGTCGTAGAAACAAATAACACCACTGTGCTTGCCATAGAAGTGCACACCCTCACCAATGCCAAAACTAAACATCCGAGCCAGAGCTGGTGAAACAGTCAGAGAGAGACAGAGCAACCAGACATGTTATGTCATGAGAAGCAATACGCACCACAGGGGCTGCACGGATATTTTGAGGGGTGGGGGCTCAGTGTAAAACTCAAGAGTTCGAAAGATTATTTCATTTAAAATCCCAACCTGAATTTGTAATAAGGTGCATTAAGGCTGGAGAATACCAGTGTTTTGCTCTACTCCTACACAACTGTCTCCCTAAATTGTTTTGCAAAATATATTTTCATGGTAATGGGATTCATGCCTTTCTTATGGTAACAGGTAGCTTCCTGTATATAAGGACTGGTGGATGTTATCCTCATCTTAACTAACCTAAACATAACCACAGCTAATCTAAACAGATATTGTGGAGAGAGCAGACGAGATGCAGTATATTGTCAGTAAAAGTTTCACAGGTGCAGATATAAAATAGTCTTACTAGAACTCTACAATCGAATGTTATATGAACCATTAGTAAAATGTTAGTCTCTTACTCAACTGGGGACGTTAAACACTGCTCGACTCTAATTGACTGATTAATGAGAACCATCTATACGTGACCAAACACTAATACAGAATAACCTTGGGTTCAGGTAAATTTGCAAACCGATTATGCTGCTGAGTAAATCACCTGAATAATGATGGAGTACACTGTGTACACAAAGAAGAATGTTGTAGAGGGGGGAAAAGTGCAGAGTTTCTTTGTGAACTCAGTCACTGAGGGAAATGAAAGCTGACAGTGGAAACGGTGCCGTTACTTTGGGAGCTTACCAGCCTTTTTTTCATAATATAGGAGCAACAACACCAGCAGCACCAACAAAATTGTATTGATTGTGATATGAATAAGTCGGTCTGAAGAGGCGCTTTAGCCAAAGACAGGGAAGGAGCAGCAGTTTGAGCCAACATGGATGCTATTTTCTGCACACTAAGCTTTCAGGAAAAATAAAGGATAAATAAAAATATCAACCATAGCCAATTTTTCTTTCTCATTACACTTTTGCTCTTTATGCTCTTCTGTTTGCTTTACACTCAGTAAGCCTGCTATCAAGTGTAATTTTAGCCTGTGTGCCAATCACAATCTCTGCTGAAGACAACACTGTGCTCTTCCCTCAGAAAAGTGGCCAATGTGTCATCATCTAATCTTTGCACCCGCTGCCATCACCACTATTATCACAGCCATCATCGTTACAGAAAAAAAAAACAAATGCTGAATTTGCCTGAACAATCAGCAAACTCCCCACAAGCAATACCCTTGTATTTGCACACTGCCAACAACTGCAATCATCATTACTGATCTGAAATCTGTGGTAATTTTTGCCTCAACAGACATCTCAGCTATGAAAGCTGGTTGTCTTTGTAACTGCTGAAAAGGTTCAAAGTATGACAGGGCTGCCAACTTAAAAGTCTTCACATCCACTTTGCTAAGACCAAAACTCACAGTCAAACATTAGCGCTGAAGTGAACTGCAGCTATGGTTGTGTAGTGGACTCGCGGTGTCTAGTTACTGGGGAAAAAGAGAGAAACGCGAGCAGGCAAGAGTTGAGGATGTCATTACTACTTCCAGTATCTGTCCTGGCAGTTTGCTTTATTAGGAAATCACACTATGACTGTAGAATGCCCTCATGATGACAAGTATCTACTCAGAGGAAGTGCCCTTGAGAAAGACTTTGAATCCCAAACAGTGGCAAGCGGCAGGAGTGCAACTGTGGAAGTGTGAGTCTGTTCCCTGACTTTTCTTTGGAATGAGAGTAGTTATTGTGTAAATAAAACGATGGAAACATGAAGAATTATTAAAACTGATGAAAAAGTAAAATATGCCTGCAATATTACCAAACAATTACTATGTACTACCTGTTGTTTTGGAAATGATACTATCCTATGAGATAACATTTTATCAGTCTTTGTCATTACAGGGGTCACTTTGTATGAGGGAGGAGGGCTAGTGTGTCAAAGCAAACAGACTTAGATGTTCCCACAAGACCACGTACATTATTTACTCACCATCTGCTGGTCGAATCGTCAGCGGATGAAATGCTGTCCTGTTTGTCTCTGCTGCATAATGTACAAAACAGCTTAGTTAATTTGACGTTGTCGTTATGTGAATGCGAATGAGATGGGTAAATAAGACTGTCTGAAATATTAGAATATTTCCTTGTTTCAATGGTATTCAAAGTGTAGTTTCCGTTGTTTCATTCTTTTTATATATTATATTTATTATATTATAAACATATAATCAGAAATGTAATATTTAAAAATAGAACAATATACTGACTATGTATAATCTTGTGCTGTTTTGTAATTTTGTCACACACACACACACACACACACACACACACACACACACACACACACACACACACACACACACACACACACACACACAGAGTGCATCTACTGTACTTTGCAATGGTTACATTAAACTGTGTAACTGGATGAAAACATGATTACCACATGCTTTTCAAGTAATTCACTAATACAATATTAGGCAGACTTCTATTATTATTATTATAAGATATAGTGTGTGTGCGTTTGTCTGTGTGTCTGTGAACCGACTCCTGGATATTTCATATTTCATTAATAATGATGCAGCTTTTGATTTGTTGCCGCTTTAGAAGGAAGTTATTCTTTAGCTGCTTTCTTCAGCTCTGTTTCACTTGGAGTATTTATGTACAGTACAGGTCACAGTCACTGTAAACAATATGCAAAAATAAAGCAGATAACCAACAGTGGGCTAGTGTTACAGAACAATAGTTTATTTAATTCAGTGTTAAGATTTTAGTTTCCATAGTTAAGGCACAAATATGTATGTCTAAATTATTTATTTATTATTTATTTATTTAATTATTTATATGCACTGATTGTTTTGTTTTTTTTACGTTAGTACAAGTTGTAAAACAGTAGTTCCTACAGTATTGCCTTAGATTTAAGCAAATATGTAAAATAATACCAGCTGAGATAAGAACAACTAAAAACCTGGCTTTTACCACATTATGAAATAATTACTTTAATCATAATGATAAAAAAATAAAATAAAAAAAATGCGTGTATTACCAAACCTTGAATTTTACTTCAGCGTTTAATAACGTGCCACTCAGACAACAGCAGCGCTGCTGTTTTTCAGCAGTGGCACAAACACTCTTAACTGGCTCAAGGTTTGGTAACCCTTGGTGCTTGAGTCAAGAGCACGGCTGGGAACAAGTTGCTCTTGTCAGCTATGTACCATAGAAACCAGCACAGAGAAAAATATACATGTTAATATCTCTTCAGGCATTGATTATCACAAACAGAACATTAATTAACCGCTTTAAGTCCCAACTTTTCTCTCCTGTTGGTTTGCTTGAGTAAATTCTGCGTGTGGTTCCCACAGTGGTCAGACATAGCTGAGCATCTCAATACAGCATGACACTGGAAAGCTGTGCATTGCTGTGATGCCATGACATACGTCACAACATGGTGGCAGATTGTGTGTACATGAAAATGCTGCCCTCAAGCAAGAACAGCGTGATCCCATGGTGCTGAAAATACTGCATTGAAATGAACAGACTTCACATAGGAGCAGATTGCAAGCAGGGCCCTGAGGGACTGAAAGTTGCTGAATGAGATCCTGCACTTTATCAGGCTCTTAAAAGTGTCACTCGCTCAAGAAGTACCAGCACTGACAGGGCCATCACCATTCACACATCTCATGTAGAAAACACTTGGCACAAAGAAACTTGTTAAATTGAAAGGTATTATTTGTTTACCTAAATACAACATCAAGTTACCTGCAGAGCACAAGCAAGTTAAATTGGCAAGTTAGGAGTTGTGTGAGTGCTGAAAAAGCACTTTGAGTACCAGTAAGACAGAAAAGCACTATATACGTGCAGACTATTTACCATTTATAGACTAGTGGAAGCGCTGTCAATTCAGAGCAGCACATTTACTTGATGTTGTTTGAATTTTTAGCACTCTCTTGCTCACTGTTGTCCATTTTCTCTATTTTGCTTGTTCAATTTTTTCCCCTGTTAATGTATCACATGTGGATGGTGATGATGATAAAAGTGCCAGTCAGCAGTGCAAATGTTTTTTTTTATTTTACCAGGAGGGCAGGTTTGCAAATTAAAGAGGTGAAAAGGCCTCCACTGTAGGCTGTGGAAACTGGAAATGCTTTATAAGATGTCAGCTTGTAATTATGAGTTCATTAAAGTCGTACTTCATTGTCAAGGAAACGCACAACAGTGTTATGACAACCAACATTTATAATCAATTATAATGTCATGTAAGAACACAGTTCAGTTTTCATGTATGGCTCTAAGAGTTTTGTTCATAGCTTTCATAAAAAAATAAACAAATTAAATTCCAAAGGTGAACTGCTTTGTATACGGTACTGTTTAAAAGTCTTAGGCTGTTAGGCAGATGTATTTTTCAGTTTTTACAAAAAGTGGTTTAATGGCTGCCATCCTTCCACAAAGGAATTCCTGATCAAGCTTCTTCAGACTACTATTGCAAAGATCGACTTCACATCCAGATGAAGTTGACACATGCAGAGTCAGGTCCTTGCTGGATTTCTTCTGAAACTCTGAGAAACTCAAAGTCTGTCTGGTCTTACACTACTGTTTTTGTCTTTGACCTCTCCCAATTCCTCTACAGAGATCACACTTAATATTTGTCAGTTTAGCCTAAAGAAGCTTTTTTTTAAATATATTTTTTATCTTATGCACATATTTCCTATATTATATCTAGTTGTGACCTCATAAAGTGGCTAACAATTAAATATATATGTGTTCATGATAGCATTGCCAAAACAACAAATCTAATATGTGGTATTTTTATGATCATATTTTTGATATGGTATCTATATCCAATTAACCAGATTTTCCTCACAGTGTTTTATCAAGCAAATGGGACTTTTCTAAAATAGTCCACCTCCTCTGACACCATGAAAAAATAATAAATGAATGGGAAAATGTAGGCTCTATTGCACACGGTTAAATTTATATACTTAATACATTTTTTACCACGGAACTGGTCACATGTCAGTATCTAAAGCTTATCACCTCTGATAAATAGTTTCTGTATTCATACATTCAGTATTTGGTGAATTTCAGAGACATTGATAAACTGAATTACCTTAATTTGGAAGGAAGTTACTGAAAAAAGACAATAATAGGGAATTGAGATTAGATCCTGTTTTGAGATTATTTATGAAAAACCGTTGCCACAGTAGACATAAATTATGTGAATTAACTGAATCAACTTCACAGCATTAAAGACAGGGCATTAAGAATAATACAATATAATAAATCTGTGGTGGCTGTTTTAGATATTACTGGATTGGTTTATCATTGGTGATTATAACAAAGATATCTGCCATTACAGGAGTGACCTCGCCAGTAACCCCTGCCATTAAAACAAAGGCCGTGAAACCACTGCTACCATTTGTTTTTTAAAAAAATATGTAGTGGCAGAAATGAATTTTTAAACTAGGCTTCATTACAGGGATTGTCACAACACTGTCACAGCTACAGTTGTGGGGAACTTGGAAAGGGAGAGTGAAAACAAACTTAGCTGTACTCTTAGCAGGGCTCTTAAAGTGCCGTAATCAGATGAAGTTTTGACACGGTACTCTTTTACAGAAATTTGGATTCAAAATCAACTCACATAAATGGTGCACATTATGCACTGCGAAGTAACTCATAAAACAAACTTTGTAATTAAACAGACAGTCCAATCAGTCTGATCAGTGTGTTAATGCCACAACAGAAAATGAAGTGGACCACACACTCATCAGAGTGCAGCTCGGTAAATAAATAACATGCAGTGAAGCTGAGTGTCTGTTGATTAGACGGTGTGAAATTTCTAAAGTGGACAAAGGGGTGAGGAGTGGTATCTCATTAATGTCAGAGTGTGTACCAAGGAGAGCTAGAGGGCAACAACAGCTCCCCCACTGCACAGATTTGACTACGGAAGATTTGTCAAAGACAAGTAGCTCCTTATGAAATAATATGCTTCCGACTGTGAGGCTCATGCTTGTCATTTGGCAGAACTGCCTTCTACATCACAGCGCGGCAGGATGCTGACATTCACAACATGGAGCGAGTGTGATCAGCTCTCACCCAGGCAGATGAAAAGTGGTTTATATAGAAACTGAGAGGGAGTTTCATATGGTTGCACCTGGTGACAGAATATGGTGAGAACTGAGCCATATTAAACCCAACAACTCTCTCTAACGAGAGCAATTTTACTTCCTTTGGAGTTTACACATCTTGTTTGCATCAGATATTTTTAGTAATGCTGTATTTTGTGTTATCCATGTCTGAGTCACAGTAGACTAAATTGTGACTCTAACACCAATATAAGTTAAAATCATCATCAGTTAATTAAACTGGTAATGTCTTTTAACCTCCTGACGTTGCGGTTGCTGACTCATGTCCTCCTCGTCTACTTTGGCCTCGATGAGAGTACAGGATCATTAAGTTGCTAACAACACTTGAGTGTGGCTGGACATGTCACAGTCTAACAACTATCATTTCCTCCACAACTGCTGTAATGACCTCCGGTGTGATTTTGATTATAAAGGCGTAAAGCTGGGCTCACATCACTGGACATTACTGAAAGTATTGTTATCGATGAGCAGATGTGGCTTGGGGCAGTGTTGAGGCGCCTGCAGCGGTATTCACCCCTTCTCCAATGATCATTTTAGTCTCTTTGCTTAAGTTTTCTCTTGGGCTGACTGACTGAAGTTTGTGAAAGTTTGAGATCACATACGAGATGAACAGCATACATTAACCACAGATACTCAGTGAGACGCAGTATTGTGTCGCAAAGGTCCAGGATACCGTGGAGATGCAGGGGGCAGTGTTATCTCACTGATACACAGTAGCTACACCTGATTCCTCCCTTCTGTCAAACATCTGCTCCTTAGAAGTCTGACTGAGATCAGCACAGCATTTTATATGTGCAAAGTTACTGCCTAATAGTCATGACTGTCCCTGAGTAGGCGAAAGGTCTCAGTGAATGCAGATTCAATCTATTTACTCATGCAGTTCTGTTGTCGTACTACTAATTTGAGATATTAGCCTGATGTTGGGAGATAGATGCAAAAAAAAAATAGTTTAGACAATATCAGAATATGATCTATGTCTCTGGGCCTGGGATGTCTTCAAATAGCTTGTTTGTCTGAAAACTCAAACACATTTTCAATGACTAAAACATCAAGGCATCACATTTGAAAAGGTAAAAATCTCATATCCTATTTCTTCTTCATAAATGACTCAATCAATCTTTTTAATAAAACTGCTGTTGGATGAGATGTATAACAGATTCACTAACAAATCTATTATACACCTCTCCAATTTACATTACCTCAATCTTCACCAAACATACAAGATATCAGGATCACTTTTCATTAAGCACATTGATGAGATGAATTGCCTATATTTCTTTACTGATTTAGCTTATTAAATCTAAACAAAAGTAACAAGAGGAAACAAACAAGAGGAATTTATCAGGAAGATGTGTGTAAATGCTTCTTCTATTACGACAAGAGACATCCAAGCTCTTAACACCTCATTTTATTGTCCCAACATTCAAAAGTACAAATAATTCAAACACAACAGTTTTATGAAAAAGAAAAAACAAACATTTACAGCAAGATTTTTATTTTGTTTCCAGTTTCAGAAATGACCTAAACTAGCAAGGATAACATGAAGTCATTCATCGCAGTAATTGGATTAATAATAAGAATAAGAATACTAAGAATAATAGCAATAATAATCATAATAATCATCATTGATAATTGTTAAGTAATAACATAAGCAGGAGAGAGTAGAGAGAGCCGCGGTCATGAGGCCCTGTGAACATTTTTTCGTCTTTTTTGTCTTTAAAGATTTCGTTTATAGATTTTTCAGATAGTAAACAAACACGTCTCAGGAGGAAAATGAAAACTGACAAGAAGAGCCTAGTTCCTCTGTTCACCTTCCCTCCTCCACTACTGGCTGCGTTGTTCCTACTGGCAGGCTGCCACTATAAGGCGCTACAGGGGATGGTGTGAGCCATAGGGGTTGGGCATAGGGCGAGGTGATGCAGCCCCATGTTTCAAACACCCTGACATGCACACACACTCACACACAAACCTTTTCAAGAATCGCACGTGCTATCTCTGTCACACGCGCGCACATGCACTCAAGGGCGCACACACACATACGTTTGTATATATGTGCACTGAACAGACCCGAATACACAATCACACAAACATAATCACACTTAACATACGTATATACTGTACATACACACATCTGGATGTACTCCACGCTACCGAACATATGAGGACAAACACACAACACACACACGATTACATAAAGGAACATGCATACAAACATGCACACGTGCGCGCTCACAAATGTGCACACAGGGTCTAGGCGGAACTCAGGCACGCATCGTTAAGAGTTCAAAAGTCATACAGTGTAGGAAATTAGTTCACACATCAGAACAACATTCTACTGGGGTCGTTGCATAATTCAAGCTCCCAACGACAGCAGGGAGCATGAAGGGGTCTGGTTGGTTTGTTGCCGTTGTGACATTAGAACATTTGATGGCGCAGATGATGATAGGATAAAGGTGATGATGCTAGATGACCCGGCATTTCAGATGACTGAGGTGTGAGAGAGAGAGAGAGAGAGAGAGGGTGTATTTTATGCAAGCATGCGTCTGAGTGTTTAAAATGCTCTCCACACACCTCCTTCATGTTTTCAAGTCTTAACAACAAACAAAAAAATCCAATTCCTCATATTTATATTTCTGGAACCATTCCCTTACCTTTCAAAATATATAATATATATCATATTAGAGTATATAAAATATAGAATCGGTACAATCCCTTTTCATACCTCCAGAGTACTTTTTCAGTATAGCAACAACTGCTGTAAATAACAGTTGGTGTGCAATGGTAACAAATTCTCATTTTTAAAGATTTGTTGGTATGTCATTTGAAAACATGATGAATATTTTTAAAAATAATTTTGACTCTTAAGCGATTTTAACTGATTTAGTTCAGTGCAATGAATGACCCTCAAACAACAATGGGCATTTGCTCCTTTTTTAGATTTGATCTTCTCAAGCCTCAAACAGCTGAATGTTATATAAAATGTCAACTGAAAACTGAAAACTATGCTTTCAGACCCACATTTTTGCATAAGGTTTCATCACAAAGCGGTAGTAAGTGGAGGGAGGGTGTGGACGGAGTGGCTTTTTAGAACTACACAAACTTATCACAGGTTATATTGAACCAGAACGACTGTTTATAACATTCTATTAAGACTAAACTTTATTGAAAAAGATCTAAAGATTTCATTTTAACAAGACAAGAAAAAAGCAATAGCAAATTTAACTATTAACTAGGTTATGCATAGCGAGTAACTGTTTCTAGTAATAAGGGAAGAGCGTCCCCCAACCCTCCAGACATTTTTTTCAGTTTTCTTGACTTTTAGATTTTTTTATATTGTAATTTTGATATATTGGTACAAAGCATAAACATACTAAAAGTTCTCTCAGTGCAGTGGACTACTGGAAGAGCCTCTCCACTAGTCACTTTGTTCCCTTTTGCTCAGAAACGCCCCCCCTCCCTGTACCAGAATCACGCAAATACACAGACAATGAAACAAATAAATACATAAATACACAGATAAATTAATTAATAAATATATAATAAATACAAATAAATAGAAAAATAAATAGTTTACAAAATAGAAAATTAAATAAACTGCTAAACAAATACAGTTATAGTCTAAGCTTTTGTTCGGTTTCTTTTGCCGCGGTAGTTAACTGAAAGTTAATCCAAATCTTTTTTTTTCTCCACAAGTAACATGACAACAATTGAACAGTTTCCTCACAAGTTTTTCTAAGTAACTGAACCACCACTTCATAATAAGTTGTCATATGAAAAAGACAAGCTCCAACAAAAAAACAGTGACAACTCAGATAGTACAGTAGATATTGTAAAACAAATGTAGACTATATATATATTTATATATATCATCTATTTGTACACAGCAAATAAAGACACAGTTGTCATAGATCCTTTTTAAGGAAACAAATATCTAGACTAACGGAACTAGCTAATCATCATTAAGTTTTGACAAACGTTTCACGCTCAGCAAGTAACCTAAAAGTCAGCAAGCCAAACAAAAAATTAAATAATAAAAATCTGTCCAGTGATTCTTACAAGGCCCAAATTAATTGATCTGGTTATTCAGCAAAGAAATAGTCTCACCAGATTTCTGGGCCAACAATAAACAAATATTAAACAAAGAACAGCAGCTCAATTCAATGCCAACATCGAAGTATTTTTTTTTCTTTAAACAACACATAGAACAACAAACTTGGATATTTAAGATATGTGAATAATGTAGTATAGCACCTACTGTTGATCGCTAAAAGGAAGTTCTTTTCAAATGTAAGTTCACAAACGCAGAGCGAAGAAAATGATATAGATAATGTATAGTATGCTCTCTAAATGGACAGATGTGTATATATCTATTTACTGATATCCCATATTGACTGATGACAAAAACAGGAAAACAAGTGGACAAAGGGTCTTCTTGCTTTGGGCTCTGGACTATAAGGATGGTTAGGCCTTAGAAAGACCCCCCTTCCTTCCCTTTTGGGTATCGCTGTTGAATAATTACGCACTAGTACATATGTGAAAAATTACCAAAATCACCTGCCTCAGTTTGCATCCTTTTTCACAAAACCTTCCATCTACAAAATCACTGCCAACTTGGATTCCCCAAAAAACAAACAACCGCTGATCCCATAAAGTACCACGGCAGAACGACAAGACAAGGTGGTGCCCCCTCCCTCCCGCCCCGGCCCCCCCTAGTTAGCCAGTCAAAATATTTTTCTCTTTTTTCAAATCCAGATTCTTGTAAAAATTCTTCAATAATTATTATTTTAATTATCATTTATAAAAATAGATCTTCTTTCTCTTTATTTTTATCTTTTTCTAAACGCAAAGAGATCTTCTCTTTGGCAACAGTGTTATTTTTTTTCTTAAATTACTGAACGTGTCATCAGGAAAGCTAACCCATCCCCTCCCTCGCCCCATCTCCCTGAACCCCTGTGAGGAAAGACATTATGTTTTGTTTGAGATACAAAACAAAAACAATGTTAGAAATTCTTTTTTTTCTACATCAGTTACTGGGATTGTGAAATCCCATCGATAATCAATAAGGGGAAGTTTTTAATAAACACTAAAAATGAATGAATGGTTCACCAATTTAAAAAAGAGCCCCCTCCCTTTCATCGACAGGGAGGTATATAATACTAACGACAGTGGATCCGGATTTACAAAAGAAAAACAAATCCTGAATCAAGACAGAGAAAAGGTTTCAATCTAAAAAGGACTTTCTCTTCTCTGAAATAAGGGGATACAGGGATTTGCTACTGTTTACACAGAAGAGAAAAATCATTTGAACAATCACAATAAACAGAATATACAACAAAGAGAAGCCTGCATTAACACAGGAGCTTCCAAAAACCCATGAACATTTTTATCATTTCATTTTTGTAATACTTAGGCAACATTGGCTTATAGGTCCAAAGTTATAATATAAGCCATATCTAGTTCAATTTGTTTGATGGTTTGTCAGTTGCTTTGTGTTCCGGTTTGAGTTTGCTGTGTTGGATGGCTGTAGCATGGTGGTAGTGACTGAAGGGGCTAAGGGATGGGTGGAGGTGAGGGGGTGGGGGTTGGGGACAATTTTGGAGCAGACAAAGTCGTGGGGCAACTGCTTCTACCTGTTAAAGTTCAGGACTTGTGTGTCTTGTTAGTCTTGAAGGAGACTTGCAAGACGCGGTCACCCAACCTGTAGCCATTGAGACTGGCAATGGCCATGGCTGCCTCATCGTAATTCGTCATGGTGACGAAGCCAAAGCCTTTGCACTTGTTGGTGTTGAAGTCACGGATCACCTTGACATTGTTGACGGCACCGAACGGCCCAAACAGCTGCCAGAGGACACTTTCATCAGAATCTGGAGACAGATTGTACACGAAGATGCACCAACCAGTGCCCGTGTGCCCAGGGATGTTCATACCAACCAGACTGGTCATGCTGTCAATGGTGATGGGGGAGAACCTGAGAGGAGAGGCAGAGTGGGGGAAAGTGGAGGGAGACCAGAAGACAGGAAGAGAGAAAAAAAGCACATTTTAACTGAACAAGTTAAGGCACACAGTCAAGAAGTGTCTACTTCTACTGCACATGGAATGACCACAAACCAGAGAGCGATACGTTTTAAAACTTGTTCCAAATCTAAATCTAAATGTGCCACAATGCTCACTTGCATGATAAACTACTTTCTACAGCTGCAGTATATTAAAAAATGAACATTTTAATTTGACTAACAACAAGGACTCTTTCCAAGCCAAAAAAAAACTATTGACATAAATTAGAATGTAAACGCCTGGACGTTCATTATACGGCATGTGTCTCTCTGTTTAGGTGTAAATTCATGAGTTTGTATGTGACTCTGCATAGCTACCACAAAATCCTCCCTGAGCTCATCAATTCTGAAAGGCCTGAGTCCTGTCAGGAGTGACGACAGCACTGCATGCTGGGCTATATTTTTGCTGAAGGAGATGCAGAAGAAGGTTCTCTTTTTGTGTCCTTGAGTGGCTCCTTTAGGAGCTAAATTGCAGGAAGTTGTTGAATTAAACCGTTGCTAGAAATTCATTAAAGATCATGCACCAGCCTGCTAAATCTGTTCTCATTCGCCTCATAATCTTCTCCTTTTTCTTGTGATGCAAGATATTTGAATCCTCAGTTGACTTCACTTAATTGCCTTTCCGCTAAAAGGAAAAGGAAAGGAGGAAAAAAATATCCCCACTTTTAAATAAAAGGTAAATGAGATAAAAAGGTTCATTTCTTATGCCACCTCTCTCCAAGAAATGACTATAGGCATTATTGGGTGTGCTTTAATTGAGATTTCCGCTTTGCTGCAGCTGTCTCAGGGAAGGCTGCTTTCTTAGGGAGAGGGAGGGAGGGAAGAGGGAACAAACTAAATGGAAAATGGAAGCACTTTACACCCCAGTGGCATTTAGGTACAAAGTGTATTCCTCCCACTCCTCCAGTCTGCAGGGCGTTCTGTTCTGGTCTATTGCAGAGCTCGTGGCACTGATCGATAGCACTGCTTGCTGCTCAGGGCTCCCACCCCTCTCTCTCTCGAGCAACTATATATGGCCAGCAATCACTACGACCTTCATGCATGACTTTGGTCATACAGAGTCTGCGTGTGGCCACTGTGGTACACTTCTACAAGCTCCTATGGAGCCATAATTAGCTCATTGATGGTAAGAGCTCTCTGCAGTAGCTGGACTTTTTTCAAATAAATGTCTTAAGTACCATTTTAGATAAACTCATTATATTAGAATATACCTATTATTAAGATGAGATGAAACTGATTCTATTATAACAAATCTACATAACTATTGTACAAGTGGAAACATTTGTTTGCAGCATCATTCATATGCAAGTATGTATATTATGTGTTGAGGTTTTTGATCTTACACTGCTACTGTGAGCGGGCCTCTATATACGTGTGTGTGTGTAAATGTGCATACGAGTGTACCCATCAGAGCGGGACCAAACACTAACCAATGTTACAGACGAGACCATGGGTTGCATAGCAACAGTGTAGCTGACCAGCTATCTATTCTGTCATTTCTAAAGCCAACCATTTCCAGCTCTTAACACCTTTCTTTTCATATAATAACTTGAGATCACTGAAAAGCACTTCTAACTTGATGGCATGTTAAGCAATCAGGATGGCTGAATGTGACACTATTTTCACCTTTAGAAAATTATGTAAAGACTCAGAGTAAGGGCACCACGTTCTTTGAGCAGGGGAGGGACTACGGGTTAAACCTGCAAATGCCACAATAAATCACTAGCAGTGTGTTGTTCTGCAACTGGATTATGAATTCCTGCATTTGACAAAATCATAGCCTTTTACATTTCTCTGCTAAAACCTAAGTTGTGTTAGCTGGGCTGACTCCTGATGGTGTCCCCTGTGCTTACAACATGCAGGATGCCACAGTCAGAACATGAAACATCTATCACCATAGTGGTTACTGCTCTAGGTTATGTAACACCTAGGGTAGTGAGAAAGCAAAATGAAACATGGAGGCGAAAGGAAGGAATTTGAGCAGAACAGTGCCAAAGCTGGAGCTGTCTGCAGTGAAACAGCATTTCCTGTTTCCAGCAGGGATCCAGGTTCATCCAGCCTCATCCCATGTCCCAGTTAAACCTAATCTCAGCAAGTACTGTCAAGAAATTAAGGCAATATATAATTTGTGCTTTACAGTTGCAAATCTATGATGGAGTGTTCACATGCAGTAGTGGATGCACAAAGGCTTTGTTCAAATCTTATACCGAAGTAAGGAATCTCAATAAAATGTGATTAAATTTTTGCTTCTAAACAGAGAAATTGTTCCCAAGCTATGGCTGTAGTGTGACAAGGTAGGAGAACCTGAATCCAGATGAAAAAAACACACCTAGAAATTAGGAGTTTACACCGGAGAACAAAATCCATTCACTACACAGAAAAAACCCAAAACAATCCAAACAACACCAGCACTTGTCATAATCAAAACAAAGCAAATTCATCACCACTGAAAACAAAGACTGATTGTTCTCGTTCTTTTTTTAACACCTGGTAGGATTTAAAAACCAACTCAAGCTGACGAGGGAAAAACCATACAAATCAAAGAACCAAAAATGCAGTTGACCTTGAACGAATTGTCAAACGCAAAGTGACTGCAAAAATACAAGGAAACATAAACTAAAAAGAACAGAAAAAAGGATATTGAAAAATCATTGAGTCAACATGGACATCTGGCATTGGGTGAAGTTTTTAATTACCTCTTTACGCCATAGGCCATATTAAGCAAATTGTCCAGCCTGTAAAGAGAAGGAGGGTTCTGGGGTTAATGGTGGGCAGATGGTCGACTCACTCAATGGAACTAATGTTAAGTCCCTGTAGGAACTGCATGGTCCTCCTCACTCAAGAACAAACAAACCCATATATAGTTGGTCCATTACACTGAGGAGCCCCACCAGAAAATGCTATGATCAGATAATGAATCTACAGTACCATCAGTTCGGTCAGCACTTGCTTGGTCGGCTACTTTGCCACATCTTGGGCTTCAGTGTTACCCTGCACTAACTAATGCCAGTGCAGTGTGTTAAAGGTACAACACGTTTACTATAGGTGCGACCGTTTAATTCAGTACATGACTACAGTCACACTTTTATATTATAAAATATAGTATTACAGTCACATATAGAGCACTAACAGCAGTAGGGCAGGAGTATACCACAGCATTAGGCTATACTAGGATCCTAGGGTACGCGTAGAACATAAAATCAATGCCTTAGTTTACATGCAGAAAATTACTCCATATAATTTATGCCACCACATTGATGGTTTATTAAAAAGAGGTTAATGGCAATTTATTTTCATATACTATGGTCTTTAAAACGTGTTAATCAATTGAGAGAATACCTTAGATGACAGGAAATGATCCAGAGTTCTGTCAGTGTAATGGTTTGGCATTTGAATGATGGTGAGCGAGAGAGGTAATGATGAATGGTAAGTTTGTATGGTGGACCAACAAAAACACAACTGGACATTAAAGTAGCCATAATATTAAGAATGTCTGTTTTTGTGGTTGGGTCAACCTGTTAAGGGCTAACAGGTCAGGTGGAATGGCTGAATGTTAGAGGGCCTCTTCTGTCTAAAGAGGTTAGTTTGGGGGAATAATAATGGCAGAATGTGAGCTACAGGCACTACAACAAGGGTAGAATAGAGTTTGTGTCTGTGTGGCTTAAGAACCTAGCAGACCCTGTGTGTGTATGTGTATGTGTTTGTGAGCTGGGCTTCAGAAACCTTGGGCTGTATGAAATGTTGGCCCTCTTGGATGGATGCAGTCTGCTTGGTGACTCAATGACCTTCATTCCTCACTTGGGTCTGGCCTGTCTCATGTCTTATTAACTCCTCTGGCCTAATGGACAGGGGCCACGGCTTATTGAGCAACAGCTGGACCAGTGACGCCTCGTTCCTCTTGAAAACACTACAAACTCTCTGACTTTGTTTCTCCTTGTCTCTTCCAAGCAAAAAGCATTAGCTTTCTTGCAGCATTACTGCTACACAAGATTTAACAAAACCTCCAAGGGAACATTAAAATCTTACTGAAAACATAATTTTCCGTATCACAGCATAATCCAGGTATCTATCCTATTCTTAACACTATTTATCTTCTTTATACACACACAATTGTGATTAAAAAGAAATAGGATTTGAAGATTTGTCATAAATAATTTGTAAAGTAATAATAATAGTATTTATATTAACCATAAAAATTTAATTAAATTAAATTTCAATTTGCATAGCATGTTAAAGATAACATGTAGTCAGTTGTCTTCTAATCATGGACAATTTAACATCGGGTTGCCAGTTAATTGCAGTTTAGCAAATTAGAAATTAGAAATCCTGCAGATGTGAGTAATGAGAATGAGGACTGAAAAGCTCTGTAATAACCTGCATTTTAAACTATTATTTCCACCCTGGATCACAAGTTACTTCACATCATTGTTAAACGATTGAGATGCATTTATATGGTTGCAATGTGTAAATATTGTCATACTGTGATATCTTCCACAGAGATACCCATGGTGGCATCAGGAGAGTTCACTTGTGTAAAAATAAACTCAAGAGTATATTATTGGTCTATTTATGGATTCAAAAGTGTGTCTGCATCGTAGCATTTTTCTTGCCTAACACTACCAAAAGCACAAAGGTAGCTCTAAACAAGAAAACGTATAGACAAGAATATACATGATCATTAAAACAGTAATTAGCCCATTATATGGGAAGGGAACAAGCCGACTGCTTTGTGGGTAAATGAGTCAATTGAAGAGGATGCTCAGAGGAGAGGCGCTATAGGCCCAGGAGCACGAAGACATCTGCTGGCCGCCGGGCCATTGGGCCGCAACAAAACAACCTGCTGCTAACACTTGGTCTCCCTCGCTTTCTCTCTCACACATGTACAAATGCACACTGATGCACGCTCACCACGCAAACACTCTGGCAGCTTTTCACACTGCCTCTTCAAGCCCGATATAAACAATGGGGCTTTTGTGCTTTCTCTCAATGCATGTTAATGGAGGAATGGGTGTTTTTGTCTTTTCTTTTTTTGAAACAAAAATCTGTTCAATTAAAACTGGCTCCTGCCTTGGATATAATAAGGCTAATTTGCTAATTAGCACCATTAGTTAACAACAGAGGAGCTGAAACGAGCAGGGATCCAGGGAGCGCTGTATTGTGCATGAGTAGATTATGTTTGCTGTGTTGGAGAGGGACCTTACATGCAAAGTATACATTCACTTGTATTTTAGCACATGATAGACAGACACACAAGATGGATATAATTTTAAATGTAATTTGATTTCACTGTATTCCACCTAGTCTCTTTTAAACTTGGGTTTTACACACTATGTGCAGTAACTGGTTAGTTAGTTGGTGCAGTAACAGTTACTGGTCCTGCCAACCTGCCCAGTGCCTCGTCTGCTGCTCTTTGCTTTTGTTTTTGATCTCAGTCGCCTGCTGTTTTTTTCTCTCGTCTTTCCATTCACCTAAGCCGGTCAAGGCAGATGACCACCTGAGCCTGGTTCTGCTGAAGGTTTCTTCTGTTAAAGGGAATTTCTGTAGATAGGTCTTAAACCTTACACCGTAAAGTGCCTTGAGATTACTTATGTTGTGATTTGGTGCTATATAAATAAAGTTGAGTTGAATTGGTTAAGTATGTGAAGGAAGCATCAATTTAACAATATTGACTAGATTTCCTTTTAGTATTGACATTGAAGTAAATTAATAGATGAGTAACTGAGTTTACTTAATACATTTCAAAGTTTGACACACTCACTTGCAACATATAAATTAGTTTCAACTTGAATTTTGTTTAGTCAAGGACTTACGACTATAACAGGCCTGACCAACATCCAGCTGGACATGTCATGTAAGGGAGAAATAGAAAATTTTGCACTGTTGTCCTTAAATTGAGTAAAAAAAGGGAAACCGTGCACACCAAGCACATTTATAACTTCTAAAATGTTAAGGTTTTAGTGAAGGGCTTGGGAGCAGAGAGCAAGAGCACAGGGACACAGTGAGGGAAGTGTCCCGTGGTTGTGAGTTGTGATGAGAAGCGACAGATCTCCTGCGGAGCCTGTAAATTGGCTTGGCGTATCACAGACACACAGCCACGCTACATCGCTCAGGTGTCACACCAGGGAAGCCGCTCCAGAAGAAAAATACCTTCCAAGCTCTGACTTTGATGGAGAGTAAACAGCACGACCGGCTTAGTGTTATTGAAAGAGAGAGGAAATTGTATGAGCACACATTCTGTCTCTGATTCAGAAACATGCTTGTTTGTAGGATGATAGAGCATGATATAATACAATGATCACTGTTTGTGTTGGTTTTTAGTTTGTAAGGTAACATGGCCATGAGGAGTGAGTCCTAACCGCCTCTAAGTCTTGTACAGTAAATATTAAACTAAATGTTTGAACATTAGGGAGTGAGAGGAAATGAACAGGTAGGATGCCATATACTGTATATATAAAGTTAAGTGATGACTCAGTGTAGAGTTTACTGACCTGGGCAAAAAAAGTGCTTTAGGCATTTCTTTTATTTGCCCTCTGTCATTGAGTTTAAAACATTAACCTTTCTTAAATAATTGTAGGTTTTTAAGTCATGGACATGATGGAGTATTTAATAGTTAATTACTGTAAGTCCTAAGTCTGGTAAATGTACGTTTGCACTATTATGGCAATGTAAGTGGACAGCTGTGAGTCAAACAGTACTAAAATTCATTGCATTAAAATGACAGCAACATTAAGACTTTGAAGTCAGACTCAGAAAGAATGCCAATTAATGAAGTTATTGTTTTCCTTTTGATAAACATTTACTATATTTATTTCTAAATACATATTTTGCCCAGGCCTCACAGGGAATGTTCCGGGAAGTGTTGGCATGATGGCAGCATGATGAAATGAGGGGAAATACCTAGTTGTGAACGACAGAACCCCACAGTCTCTTATTAACAGTTCCTCTCTGATCTGGGTGGACCCACACAGAGCACTCACAGGGCCTGATTAACTAACACCTGCACCAGGTGCTGAGCACACCTGTTATTCAAAGAGGGGACGTATTTGGGGAAATTTTTTGTTTTTTTATCTTCACAGGAGAAAAGTTGCATCATACATAGATGATGGCTGATACATAGATATTGCTATGACTCATGCTATCTATAAGCAGGTTTTTACCACCTAGACATTAGATCTCTCACCTCCACATACTGCAGGTGACAGCAGCTGTTTGTAAAGTTTGCTGGTAAATACATATTCTCAGCTTTCCATTATTACTAACTTTGACACAAGCTGGACAATCCCAACCTTTTGGGCAGACAGATCTAGTGACTAATATTTTATTATGTCTAGGGCACTTTGTTCTTCATTTTGTTTCATCAAAATGTCTCTGAAATAGAGTTAGGAAGTAGGAGGAGCCACTGGTTCTGGGAAGTATATTCCCCATTCTTATTCCTATTTAAAAGTTTTGTCTTAATGATTTTATAAATGTTTACTTGACGTAGCAACATAATAGATCTCATAACAATGTTATGGTCGTAAGTTTTAATCATTTAGATTTTGAGAAACTGGGTGTGTTATTTTTTAATGGTTATGCCTCTAATACTGCTGGGTAAGAAGCCAATTAAAGGTGTTAAACAACATAATGTTTCTTTGTCACAGTTGTGGATAAAATACAGCACTGTGGCTGCTGAGCAGTTACACTTCATCCAAGTCTTCCATGTCCAAGAAACTGCAAAGTAATTTAATTTAAGTTGCAGATTGCAGCCCAATGTTTAGCTTTTATATACTCTTAGCAACACACAAACATAATATTTCTTAATTCACACTGGAAGTTGTAGTAAAGTTCTCCCTATATGTCTTTTTGTGTACAAGACCTCTGACTTCTCATCAGTTTATGGCTCTCTACAAAACTCTGGATTCTATTAAAAATCACTCAACATTCTCTTTGGTAAAAAACAATAGGTCTTATGCTTGTCAAACCAATGGCACCAGAAACCGCTCCTCCCACTTCGTGACCCTATAACAAACTGTAAGCTGCTCATATCAACTGCTGAAAGTAGTATTCACTGCACACATTTAAAATAATATATCATAAACTAAATCTTAGTGTTGTTACTACTCTACCTGTGACTCTTCCCACCTTATCTATTTTCCTCCCCATGTCCTCCACCTCCCTGTCCTATCCCGGTACTCACCTGAACCTCTGAGCCTGGTGGTGGAGTGGACCTGGGTATCGACGATTTGGCGACTGGTAGAGTTGTGAAAGAAGGGCTTGGCTGGTCTTCTGGCTGGGGTTGTTGGCAAACTTGACCGTGATAGGCTCAGCAGCACCTGATGGCTTTTGTCCATTCAGGCCCTTGATGGCCTCTTCAGCCTCTATCCTCTTATCAAAGCGGATGAAGCCCACACCTCGGGAGCCACCTGCGGGGCCAGCAGATCACAAACAAACAGGGGCCCATTTTACTTTACAGAGTTTAAATGGGACAGTACAGTTTAATAATATGTGCCATGTGTTTGGTAAAATTTTCTCATGTCATTTTTTTGCATGATAAAATGCAATTGGCATGAAATTTTAAAACCAGACACAGTTGTTGGCAGTAAAATTACTTACTCCTATTTTGGTATATTTTATAACAATACTAACTATAACTATTATTTTTATATTTGGTTGACCTGATTTTATTCTGACACCCACTCTACCTTGTGTTGAAACCAGTCTGTGTGTATTAAACACAAGCATTTAACGTAATAGAGACAACAACAGATGACAGAAACGGACACCAGCTTTAGATTGAGCATATAGGGATGTATTAGGAAAGAGCCACACAGTTTATTCTTCCTTCAGTCAAGTCATACACACTCTTCATGCATTGCTCTCAGTGACATTTGAGCCGTTTCCTTGGAGATGTTTTTGACTGCCACCTGAGAGGAACATTTAAAGACAAGCTTCCTGGGAGGTCCTTTATTGGTGTCTGTGAATGCTCTGTGTGCGTTACTGACTGTATATATGGATGTGTGTGTGTGTGCACTGGTATCTATTAATGGATTCTGTGCCTTGTTTTAATGAGGCTGCCTAGATGGCCCAGAGGATACTCACTCAGTGACAGCAGCACTCTGGCAAAGAGACTATTTACATAATACTGTGTGCACACAGGCATGTCTGTGTGACTGAGACTGAATAAAAGAGAGGCAGTGAGAAAGAGGGGAATTTTGTGTTTGAGCATCATTGTGTGCAGTCCCTTTCTCACACTTAAAAAGCCCTACTTATTGTTATTCCACATTTTGTACATGCCATCCTTCTCCCCATCTTTTTTTTACTTCCTGTTGGTTTATCTCTTAGTACTTGCTCTTTTGAATACTTATTTGTAGAAGCACCTTGACCATCTCACTCCCCTTTGTTTTCTTTTCTCTCTCAGGGACACATGAACCACAAAGTTATTTACTTTTCCATCTATGCTGCAACAACCCACTGTTTAAGAAAGAAGACAAGGAAAAAATCTCACTACAGAACTAATATTTGGGCCTAAAATCAGTCAATTATTTTTAACTTGTTATCTATAAGATTCTTTGAAATAAAATCTGAGATTTAAATGATGATTTTAAATGTACAAAAAGTACATAATGAGATTACACAAATAACTCATGAATTCATAAATTAACTATATGTAGAACAAACTTTTAACACTATATAACATTAGAAAATTTTTAACGCAGCATTTATTAAAAAAAAAAAAAATCTTTAAGTCAAAATGCATATAAACAATAAAAAATACTGAGGCTTAAGTATTTTTAGTGGAATCAACAAGGTTCTCACTTTTTAACAAAAAAAAAAAACTTGTTGTCTTCAGTGACCACACACATACCTCCACAGTTTTTCCCTCTGCCTGTTGGATGATCTCATTAACTCCTATTCATTGTAAATTATTCTGTTTTATTCTAATTTTTTTTTACCTTTTTGGCTCCCTCTCCCCTGACAGGCTTTCACACATTTTCCTCCCTTACTTGCTCTTGTGCCAACGCTTTACCTGTACATTTTAATTAGCTTGTCAGAAACAGAAAAATAACAATTCTAATGGGATCTACACAGTGCAAACATTCAATGCTGCTGCTGCGATTTTCTTCATTCATTACTGTAATTGCCATGATTGTCCTGTATGTGAGGTAAAATCGAGGTCACCACTGTGTACTGGTATTCGTTAAGAATGAAAATTTGTAGTTTTATAGATTTTTATATTTGTCAAGCATTAAAACTCTTTCAACACCATGCTTCACCTTGAAAAGTGTAAGCTGCCCAATGTCACAACAATCTACTGTAGTAAGGCACTTAGAAACTCCAAGAGCCTTGCTCAAGGGCACCTCAGCAGTGGTTAAGAAAGAGGAGAGCATTGCTCATTCACTTCCTCCACTGAGACGAGAGAGGAGGGGAGAGAACTGTATTCGTCCTTTAATCCTCACACTTGTTTGGCCTTGAGCTGCTCCTAAGCTGGTTTTGGCTGGAGGGTCTCTATACAAATGCTCAGCATACAGATGAAGGCATGACACACACACACACACACACACACACAAACATGAAGAGATGCAATTGAGTATGAAGTGCGAAAAGAGGAGTAGCGATGTCCATGACCGTTTGCAACCGACCATGACTGATTGCACAGTGTGTATGTGTGTTCTGAAGTGTTTAAGACTGTACCAGCTACTCTTGTCCTTGAGTTTGTACAAGAGTACTGTAAGGAAGTGAGAGAGGTGAGGTGGCAGTTGACCCCATCACCCATATTTTTACCATACAATGACGGTGTGTGCAAACATTAGTATTATCACTGTGTCTATTGTTTCTATAGGCTAGTGTAACCAGTGCAGATTACAGCAGTCTGGTGCTACACCAAAATCTATTTGTTTAAGGTTTGAAAGTTGAAACAGGAGTAAGCTACTATTGAGCATACTAACAAGTTCAGGTAGTAAAACAGAAAGGATGTTTTTGGCTCAGATACAGCAGAGGGAATTTTTCTCTCAGTCACAGTTCACAGTTGTGCTATTAAACACTTGCACACGCTATTCTCTGTTTAGTATCACTGGCAAAGGAGGAGAGGATCAATAGAGCTTTGCATGAGAAATATCTGATGCTGGTGTGAAATGTGAACGTATGTGTAAGTATATGATGTCTGTTATACTATATAACCAAACAGCAGTAATGGACATTGTCCTGCCCATATAACCTGACCATCCGCAACAGTTTATTTTTTTCATTTTGCATATTTTGCATAGTTGAGAGTATGTCAAATAATTATTCTTCTACTTATGTTTACTCATAATGCATACAATGCATTATGCAATTTTTCATGAGGTTGACCAGAAGTCACAATTCAAAGCAGTGATGCAATATAAACTGACTGAACTGAATATATATGTATATTATTTTTAGGTTAGGTTTTCAGCATTAGTTTGTTAAAACATTAAGTTACTATTACTATTATTTGTAACAAATCCCAAGCTACCAATCTCATGTAACCATGTTGTTCTCTCAATACTTTTCAACTTTCCTGTGTTGTAGCTCTTAATCCCTAAACCCACTGGTTACTACTGAAGATGTAACTGTTTGAAAACTTTGACTCAAAGATAAGCAGCAGACTTAGACATGTATCTTAAATAGCTGGGAACAGTAGCTTTTGTCACAGGATTAAAAAGTACAACTTATAGGAACTATTTTCAACTTAATAAAATTGAAAAACTAGACTGTGGGACAATATATGTGGGACTGACTAAAACATAACAACAGTGCTTATAATGAAGGCAGATTGTACCCAATGCAATAGTGTATAGCTCACTAAGTTTTTAACAACAGCTGAGGTCAATGGCACAAAGGAATTGGTAACACATGTAAGCTCAGATTCAGTTAATTATTGGTTTATCCTTAAAAATAATTCACATTTTTATCTAAGGCAGAATTTACTTCCAGTTGAGATTAATGAAGTTTTAATTGAAAATCTAATATAAATCCACAACAGTCGAAGTGTATTCAGCTGGATTACCACTCACTCGTGCCATATCAGCATAGTTAACCTTGTGAAGGGTTTATTTTCCTCCCGCTAAACATTATAACAAAAACAAACTTGCAATCTATGAAGCAAGCTGCCAGTCCAACCTAATGACTGTCCTTTCAACCAGTCCCATAAGCCTGGGCTACTTATCAACTGCTAGCCAGCCACACAGGCAACATTAGAGCACAATGTACTTACTAAGGTACAGCAATCTGTCTTTCTCTCTCTACCTCTCTCACTTCTTCTCACTCTCCTTTTCTGCTCTCCCTCTCCTCCACAGTAATCAACAGAGGCTTATGTAACTCTCACTACCTGTGCTTATCTCTCTCTAACACACACAGAAGGGCACATTGGCTGCCTTACTAATAACACGCTACCTCAATCTGGGGAGGGGGTAGAGAGAGGGAGAGAGAGAGAGGGAGAGAGGGGAGAGGTTAGGGGGGCGAAAAGTGAGTGCTAGAGGTGGGGATGGGCAAGACAGGAATGAAAAGGAAAGAGTGGGAGTGAGCAGTAAGGAAGTAAAGGACAAAAGTAGAGAAGGTTATAGAGGAGAATGTTAGGAGGTGACAGTAAAAGGATGATGATGAAAGGAAACAGTGCTATTCTTGCCTGCTCCTGCCCAAACAAAGCCTCTCTTTCTCTAAAACCCACTATCATTTCCCCAAACACTGACTGACTGACAGAGAGAAATGACTGCTCCTCTGAGAGACCAGAAGAGAAGAGAGAGAGATGAGGAACCTGGCTGCTGGGTAATGAAACACACACTTTCTTTATCCCTCTCAAACACACACAGTTCATCCGTCTAGTGCACTGTATCCTTGTAAGCACGCCCATACACTTACGAGACAACGTATGCACCGATGCACGCATGCATAAGCAAAATCTTAAAATGTTTTCAGGTACTCTGCCGCTCCATCTCCAATCCTTTCATCTTTTATTTCAGAAGCTATATTGTGCCAGCTGTATGAAATGATCATACTTTCCTTTCTGAAAGATTTATAATACAGTAGATGCAGAAAGAAATCCTCTTCTTGCTGCTTTCTAATTAGAGGGAGAAAAAATGCAATGTCCTTGTTTTAAGTAACATTAGTGTGTCTGGGTACAGATGGCATTTGAAAAAGGAGCAAGAGGAGAGACGCAGAGACTTTGAAGAGTAGAGGTGCCCTGTGCTTTAGCCTCTGTCAGAGCAGAGTTTCAACCATCTGTCTGGTGTGTGCGCATGTATCGATGTGCAAATCTGTATGTGGTTATGTGTGCATGTGTGTAGCCTCCCACAGAGACGGCGTGCACCCTGAAGATTACAGTTCAAAAAAAAAAAAGGCAAAGCGAAAGTAGATGATAGCGATAGCTCAAGTCAAGGCTGCAGTCATGCCATCTAGAGGGTGCACCTCTCTGCTTGTATTACCTTGACCGTTCTGTTCTCTACTACTGGACAGGCAGAGAACAGGGATCCAGTGTGGTGTCAGTCTGAAGGGGAACATCCATTATTCAAGTCAACAGAGGAGAGAACACACCCAATGTACAGAAGAAGGGTAATTCCTTTGAGAAACATTCTATGGTTAAAATTCACCACTATACCGTGCACACCTAAATTGCATGAATACAAGAAGAAACAGTCATTTTTCATGGCAGCACCATCAAGTGGCATTCTGACCTTGAAATGTATGTTGTTTTGGGATTTTTATACCTAAGGCAGCAGACATGACACAAAGATAGAAGGCGAGGCAAAAAGAAAACATCTGATCTATTTTTTGATGTGTTTGACTGATATCATCAATATGAATAAACTACATGTTTGATGCTAATGCAGCAACAGACAAAGACTGAATATAATCAAATATTTCAACCAATACTCGCATTACAATCAAAATCTAAAATACAAGTTCAATGTGACTGTAGAGTGTAGTTTTAGTTGTGAATATACAGAGAGTTTCTTGCATCTGGCTTCAGGACTGTAGAATATCTGACAAATCTGCCCACATGAAACAGGTCATTTACAATTTTCTAGGAACAATTATGACACAGTTTGAGCACAAATCCTGAGACAATGACAATGAATCCCCTACTCATTCTCGTTCTGTCAATCAGCTGTTCGTGTCTCTGTCATTGTTTAAAAATACCAGATTACAGGGGACAGCAGTTGTGTGCTTTCTGGCTTTCTTTCCAAATTATCTGGTAAATGGTGTTTTATTTATAACTAAAATAGCTTTAGTAAAATTTTACAAGTGTGAGTCACAAAGAAAGTAATCTTCAGACAATTTGGGCACCAATGCTATCATTGTTGCATGTAAACATAATCATGTTTTTTATAACCTCCAACAGAGTCAGTAACTGCACAGTTCCTGTGTTGATCACTAAATAAACCCAGTTCAAATGTGCACAGTTATGCACACCAAACATGACATGAGTGGACTTTCAATACCTCAATGAAAAATTCTACTTTAAAAAGCACATTGTGTGTCTGCACCATCATATTTGTAATGCTGCATGACTGTGCAATGAACTTTTCAAACAAGGTTATATTCCTGGTCATTGTGGAGTCAGTCTGAGATTTTTTCTGAATACCAGTGATATACAAAACACGACTTTGCAGTAAATACCGTTCACGTGTGTGAAAGGATTTCAGACATATGTTCCTTGTGTCAGCCAAATTTCAACATAACTAAACTTTGATTTAATTCTGTAGCTCAATGCCAGCTCAATTATTAATTCACTATGTAAAATTTGTGTGGCAATCACAAGCTTGAACAGTATGATGGCATGAAGGCTTCTGACTTGTTACCATGGGAATGTTTCCATTTGCTACCATCAGACCCACATGAAGGGAACATAGCATGGGCCTTTTCGCAGCCAGGTCTCACATGCACTGAGCAGCAATTTAGTTTCACATCAGAGTTGCCATTTGCAGAAGGCAAGTCTGTGGATCAGTTGTATTTGCAGTCATTGATCAGGTAAGCATTGACCCCTGCTCGCATACAGGTCTGGGATGAAGAGCTAGGAATAGCCAGTATTGATCCAAAGCTGTCTCTAATATTATATCTGTTTCAAGTTGAGGATAGCCTGAACCAGCTGCCAGAGCACTAGATTGCAGACTGGCTGTCTTCCCTGAAGGTTAGACAGAAAGAAAGACAGAAGGGGGAATCCAGCGTGCACTATTGGCACTGATAAAGAGACAAAATATGCTTATCCATTCAGAAGGAATCAATAGAGGAAGACAGACAGGAGGGTGCAGGGATTGGGAAGCGATATATTCTTGTCAAGTCAATGTTGTGTTCAGTCTCTGAGTCTCTAGGGCAATTTGGCAGTTTTAGTGGATTTTGTTTGAGCTGCCTCTGACTGTGAACGATGCTAACAGTGATGTTTTTAAAGTTCGTTCTTGCCTTTATGAACAGAGGAGTGATTGCAGAGTGCATCCTGATGATGAGGAGGTCATTTAGAGAATAGACTTTATGATCCCAATTTAGAAGTGCGGAAGCTGGGGATCATCATCCCATCTGCCAATGATCAACGGGAGAACATTCTTTACTACAGCCGCTTTACAGCGTAACTATTTTATTTTAATTCTACATGTGCATCATCTTTCTGTACGACCAATTCCTTTTTGTGTAGAACCATTGTTAGGGTGTGTCTCACAATAGTCCTTAGTTTAGTAGGAAGAGTGAATCACTGATTGAACTTAATATAATGCACTGATTAGGTCACTGATTCAATAAATATGAGTCATGACTTGCAATGAGACTTCAAGGCACCACATATTATAATGTCACACCAACAATTGTTTATGTAGCTTTTGCAATGGAAATATTTTCCTTTCAAGGGATTATTTTCTAAGGAGTGACTGAAACCTAATTGCCATTAGGACATTGTATGTTTCAACTGCAACATTTTTAACACACACCTCCGATCTGCCTGTGCCTCTTTCTCTCTCATTCTCTGCTTCTCCTACCTTGTTCTGTACTTAAATTTTTGGCAGTCTCAAGAGAGTTTTAATTTGCAGCCCATTTCTCTCATAGTAGCAACAAGTGCGTGGGTGTGTGTGTTATGTCTTATATGTGTATGCCTGTACAGTGAAAGAGAGACAAAAAAAGATGAGTCAATGATGTCAGCATACTACTCTTGCGGCCCTTCTAAAGTCTTCTCTGTTTTTAATCACCAGCAACTCTAACATCTAATTAATCATTAACATTTCTCCTGCTGATCCTTCACCCTCTGGGGGCACCTTGGAGAACGTCTCTTGCTCACATTATCTTTGTGTCTTTGTGTGTGCATACAGTATACGTGTGAAGCTTTTGTGTATTTCAGTTTTCGGCCAGGTGGGTAGGGTGGTAGTTAGGACAGCAATTAGTAGTTGAGGGTGTTCACAGTGTAAAATCACCTTGTGTGCTTTGTATTTGAGAGTGTACTATCCAATACACTTTGTTACACTGTTACATTATTTACCTGCCATGCGATAGACACAGTATAACCTCCTTCTACATGATAGAATAAAAAGTGACACCCTTTCAAAATACTGCAATCATAGTTTAGTTTTTTACATATAAAAAAAGTTAGTATTAAAATTAGCATTATCTTGTCTTTATGACACTAGTTATTTACCCTTAACTGAACGGAAAACAGACAAACTGGAGTATAGGCGAACACACTGGTAGCAGCTGTAAGGTATGGTTGGTTTTGTTGTGAGCAAAATCAAAAGCCATTTAAGAGAGAGGTGTGTGAATATTAAACCTTTAAGTGTCAGCTTAAATCACAGTATGTGAAAGGAACGATTATGTGAAATTCCATTTATTTCTTCAAATGAACATTTTCCTTTGATCTGGGTGTTCATATTACTCCCAGTGGTGGGAATAAACTGCTGCAGCACTTTATCTGGACATGCTCAAGAGAACACTCCACTTTAAAACAGAACACAATGAATTATTCAGTTTCTTATGAACTCAACCTATACTGAACACATCTTTCCTGTGACCAGTCCTGCCTGTGTTGACATTTGTTTTATTCATGGCATGTGTGTATTCCCAGCTGGGAAGCTAGAAATCTGAGTTGTGCGTGTAGCTCTGGTTATACAGCTGTGCCTTCTGTGGCTTTTCTATGTGTTGTGTGGCCCTGTTTTTACATATGGTGTTTCCAGGTCTAAACTGCATGGTAGTATATGACATGCCTGTTACAGACAGAAGATGTGCCAGTTTCATCTCAATGTCAGTTAATGATGGTAGAAATGGCCCTATGTGTTTTTTTTTCCACTTTTCCCTTCCGCTGGCCTCCTCCCTTGCCCTCTCTTCGCTTTCTCTTGCTTCTCATTTCCGTTCCTTCCCACGTCTCTGCTCAACTACACCTTCTGTCACTTGCTTTTCTTTACATTTTTTCTGCCTCCTCCCTCTTTGACTAAACTCCCCCTGTCTCATTTTCTCCTCTCTGTTGTTTTCCTCTTCTCTGCTTTCCCCTTTCTTCTTACCCTCTCTCTTCCTCTGCTCAGTGTGTACAGACAGGCGTGCACTTCACTGCCAGCAGTGATTTATTCTGCTTAGGCAAATGAGTGTGGCTTACAGCATGCTGCTCCTTTTCTGCTTCATCAGTACACATTGCACATAGCACTGGAGCAAGTTGCAGCCTGTAGGCACACACGCACAACCCCTGAAATGGATCTAAGAGACACGCTGGAGGGGTTCTTCTGCAGTATAATGGGCTGATGAGATTCATTCATGTGTTTTGGACGTAAAGAAATATGCAATTGAGCATGTATTTTATATTAGTCATTGTTTTCACCGTGGCATCCTCAGCTGTAACTGTGGTCAGAAGAATCTACTGAGGTCATACACTCTCTAGACATGCTAGGTGGTGGCAGTTGGGTGGTATGACTGAAATCAATTCATTATGATATTCTAAGAACATTTGCATATAATAGATCATGATTTGGCAAGTGCATTAAAAAATCCCAAACAACCTAGTCTATGTTTAGTGGAATGAACAAAATATTTATTGATCCAGATGGACAGAGACAGATATTATGGAAAGAGTATTTAAGCATTGTGAAAATTGTTTGTTTCATTTATCTATGTCTTGTAAACAAAATGTAGAAACTGCTTAGTTTCATAGTGCTTATGAATAGGGATATTTTCATTATGGGCACAGTTCATGCCCTTGTGTAGTGGGCGTCAGTGTGTGTATACATACAGTATGTGTTAGTGTGAAAGTGTAAATAGAGAGGAGGCGCTGCCACATGGATACCTGTGACCTGGTCGACAAGAATGCGAGAGGTGATAATCCGTCCATACTGGGAGAAGAGCTGCTCTAACTCCTTCTGGGTCATAGTCTTGGGTAGGCCGCTCACATACAGGTTGGCATCACGGATGGAGGCTGAGCTGGGTCGTGCATATGACACCTGTGGGAGAACAAACCGAATCTTAGAGCTTGTATAAATAAATTAGAGCCGCATTATTTTATTACTCTAAAATCTAAACCAGATTTCAGTGTGAGAGGTAGAGGGATTTTCATGTGTATGTAATTTGGCTGGGCAAGGGTGTGGGTCGCTGGATCCACAGGGAGGAAACTGTGAGTCTATTGTCTTAGTACACCTCGCCTTGGGGATTACTGTTGTCAGGAAAAGGTTTAGCTACTTAGAACACTGGAGAGATAACACTTGAGTCGTTTGCTGGGGGAGGCAGAGGAAACTTTGTTCCCTTGAGGAGAAACCACAGGTGTTTTTCATTGAAAGGACAGCTCTGGTAACCAGGGGAACAGGATTAATAGTATTAGGAGTTTGTCTTTTCATTCACTCAATTGATTTCAAGCTGGGACCCATTCTGAAGTAAAATATGGATGATTAAAAGGGTAAAAGTTAATATGTTGTATATAATATGCAGATTTCTACTTTAAGTGCAGAAATTAACCTAATAGTAAGTAACCAAAAGCCTTTGAGCTTTTCACCAAGCACCTTTTAGTCTTGCATACCCTAAAGAGTGAATTTCACAGTTTGGTTTTATTAAGCAGGTAAAGAGAATGAGTGTAATATACTCAATTACAGACAACCCGGAGTAGGAGCAAATTGTTTGCAACTGTAACTCTTTAGACATTTCTGACACACACACACACACACATATACACGCACGCACAGACACACACAAAGCAACCTCGCTAAGGGAATGAAGACTTGTGTTACCATTCACCCACACAATTTCAATCAGCTCCTAATCATCACATGCTGCTCTTTCTACTTATGTACTCTTAGCCACTAACACATACCCATAAACTTGCAACAATAACAGCTTTCAACGTTATTTTTTAGTAATTATGTTATTATATCTAGAATATGCTGTGTGAATGTCCTCTCAGGTAGTGCAAATGGCAAGAACTAAGTAACTAGTTATACTGTGCTGTTCAGCTTCCATCAGTAGCTCTCTAGCGCTGAACTTTCACTTGTCAGATTTTGTCCCCAACATCTTCATGTGAAGACCTGATTTTGCTCCAACAAGCGTTGCATAAATCCCATTACTACTGCTGCTGACTGGAGCAGCTTTCCCTTGCAGTACTTTCATTACCTCTGACATGTGGAGACATAAGCCATCAAATAAGGTTAAATCAGGCAATATGGTGGATATGCAGTCATTTCCTTGAGCAACAGTGTAGAAATCCTGCTGAACTCAAACAGTGGGAGAATGGGATCGGGAACAGCTGGCTTTCCCCATATCTCACTTTTCTTTCACATATCTTTCTCTATGGCCTCTCTGCTCAGTATCCTCTGTCTTCCTCTTCCCCTTCACATCGCTCTCATTTTTGCTTCCTGGATCTTTTACTTCTGTTCCTCTCCTTCCTTCCTGCGTGTTGCCTCACTAAACCTTTCTCTCTCTTCCAGTTTCTGTCTCTTTTTTCTCCTCTTTTCTTCTCTGTGCAGCTCTTTCCTCATTTTCTCTCCTTGTCAGCCAGCTCCAGATGTCTAATCCATCAACACCTCCTCAAGCTGTGAGCAGTACTGTGTACAAGTGTAGTGTAGTGCATGTGTGAAACAGGAGTGTGTGTGTGTGTGCAGGAAAGTTAGGAAAAAAGTGTGAAGATTAAGGTGTTCACAAGCACACACTGTATAAATGTGTCTGGGATTATGCGCATGTGTGTCACTGTGAGCTCCTCTCACCTTTGGCATGCTGCTTCCCCTCACACCTCAGTAGGAAAGCAGCATCACAGCCATTGCTGATAAAATCTGAGGTGTCATGGTGGAGGAAACCGCAGCAGTAAAACCAACTCAAAGACACATCAGAGAGACACATTGCCCAAGAGCATGTGAGTCTCTGGGCCAAGCGTTTCCTCCCAAGTCTAGTGGCAGAGAGCGAGGAAAGGTGTGACATGAAGGAGTGACACTTAATTTAAAAATTACCATGCTGCCTTTTAATTTACCTTTAGGGTATTTCAGTCTGATGTAGAGAGAAAGCAAGTTAAGAGGGTAGTGGGAGGGAGCGATAGTACCAGATAGAGATGCAGTGTTGTCTACGGTCATTACAAAGACCGCCTTTATTTCAGGAAAAACTTGAGGCAACCTCTGATATTGATAACAACCTTTATACTAAAAAAAACCCTTTTTCAATTAAGCCTCCATGTTGGATGACTTACTGTGTGTTGTATTCTTCATATGGATGTTCAGTACTTAAATCACAAACACACCACTTTGTGTATGAATACCAAATACTGTTGTGGAAACAAAGCTATAGCCTTCTTGTCACTGGTACACTTCAGCTCTTGCTTTTTAAGATTATCTGTGATATCCTGGCTCCAAGATGGCATTTATATACCTTAATTTCTAAAAAGCTTACTCACTCACAGGCTCAGCTAATTATTTTTCCATTTTTTATTATTGCCACGAAACAGAGAGCAGCACTTGACCAAATGTGAAAATGGCTGTTAGTGCGCTAAGTGTGAAAAAAAATAAAGGAAGTCAATTTGTAAAGAAATAAACAAATAATTTTAAATGAGCAATAATAAGACAGCTGTTTTGGTACTACTTTGATACTATGTAGAATTTAATGAATGAAGAGCAGTTCCTGCAATCCTAATGTATGAGCCCTCTTCTACCTGTACACATGCCAACACCCATCTGGCTCTTTTAAATGCATCACTTTGATGACAGAAACAAACTGAAATGTGGACACATACTCAGTAATACAACACATGCATAAAACGCATGCCACTCATGAATCACATAGAGTACGTCTCTTTATCTCTGTTGTGTGTTGCTCAAGTTAGATCTAAAGCCAGGACACCGAGACTACATCGCCCAGCACGCTGGGTGGATGAAATCTGCCCATTCATGACTACAGCCTAATCCGACTCGATTAGATTAGATTAGATCACATGACAGAAAGTGAGAATCCAGGGATTACCACAGAGCAACAGATTATCGCACAGTTTAAAACATATCCGCATAGCAGAGGGAAAGATGGCAGAGGAACTGAGAGAGGAGAAAAGAAGATCAGAAAGAAGACAGATAGGTTGATGTAAAACATTTGGAGTCTTTGGATGAGGGACAGCGCAGTGCTGGCGCTCATTTTATTCACCCTACCTCTTTGACAACCACCACCAAGCCTGTAGATTAGTCATGCCATTAAAATGCAATAACAGAGGCCTCTATTATTTCGAAAAACATGTGATGATTGACGTGTTCCTTCCCTTTCAGTCAGAGATATCTATATAATTTCACCTTTACAGTTTGACATTTAGAAAGTAATTAGTATATCAGCTATAGTCACATACTTTTGAATGTGTCTCTTTGATTTAAATGGTCTTTTCTATTTCTGAGGCCCATGCACGTTAATCCCATCTTGCCCTCCAGCTCATTCACCAGCAGCATCACTATCTAAAAGAGCTTTGAAAAATATGAAAACAGCTTCATGATTTAGTTTGCCTTGACCTCCACAAGTTAAAATACAGCGTATTATGATATGCAATTAATTTTTACATTTTGCTGCATTCTTTATATTTTAGTTTGTTAATTAAACTGTGTATACAATGAAAATAATTATGGTGTGTTATAATTACACTGTACACAGGGTCAGTTACCTTGATCGTTTTGGTCTGAAGTCTGAGTCCATTTAACGTGTTGATGGCTTTCTCTGCGTCCTTTGGATCAATGTAGTTGACAAAGCCGTAGCCCAGACTCTGTCCTGAAATGCCAGAAAGAGGGAAAGAAAATCTTTAAAATATTATCTCAATTCAATATTTCCCTTTTTTAATCCTTAACTAAATATGTGAGGGGAGACAGAGAGGCCCCTCGTTATTATAAAAGGAGTATAAACACTGTGCCGTCATGTAGTATGTTTTTGTCATAATGTGAGGAAAAAAGGGTAAATTATATTTAGACTGATCAGTAACATGGTTGGTACCTTTATCCATTCTAAAACTGTAAAATAAAACCAAGCCCATGGTCCCCTCTATAGTCACAGCTTCTTGGATATCATACATTTTTCCTTGGAAAATCCTTTACAACATCTCTTCATCACTACTGACAAGATCACAGTGACTTGTGCCCCGAGCGGCAAGAGTCTTGGTGTGACTTCTGTCAACTATGTGTCATGTGAAGCTTGCTGTGTTACCACAATCTTGCAGATTTGTAGACTACACCACATAATGAATGAGACAGCTTCTTTCAAGGTCCCTTTTCCCCTTTAGGGAATTTTTACTATCACATTCAGTTAATAATTAAAATATGAACAAATGATCATTCAAGAAATTATTCTGGTCAAAAAAATAGTAACCATCTGACAGGTTAAAGAAACATCTTTGCCTGTTTTTCTATGTAATAATAGTAATCTAACTGAATAGGGAGTGTGTCTATACTCTGATCCTTGCACTCCTCATTATTGTCTGCTTGTTATATTGGGGATCTTGGAGCTTGAGGGAATGTATTCAACTGATGCATTTATTTTAAGCTGCTTGAGACAGAAGCATCAACTATTGAATGCAGCAAATGTCATAAATTTAACTCATATTCTTTTTGAATTAAAAAAGAATATGGAAAAGTGAAAACTCTTTCCAGCACCGCAAATAAAGTATCAAACTAAGTACAAACAACATATTTGTTACTGTCTCTGCAGCTGTGCAGAAAGAGAAAAAAAAATACCACCCCCCATTTCCCTCTAAGCTCAAAGTGTCTAGCAGACTCCCTTTGAGTGTGAAGCAGGCCTGACATCTCTCAGTGTTTCCCCGACAGATCAAGCTTTTCAACAGGCGTAGGACTTTAAGCGGACGCCTCCAGTCATCAGGGCCTTCAGTCGGCTAGTTCGCAACAAACAGCTCCTATCCACTAACACCACACACAAGCACAAAGAATCCTAGTCAGTTTAAGAGGAGCAGCATGCACATATTCACGCTAATGGGAACAGACAGCGGTTAGTCAGAGACAAAGTGAATCACAAAATATGGAGCATAGCTGTTTCACAAAATAAATATATTTGGGCTATGGATATCACAGCGCAAAACAGCTCAGCAGTGAGCAGTGGAAGGGCCAGGAGGGACTTGTAGTCCTAACATCAAACAGCAGATGATTTTCTCTTCTTCTCTCCTCTCTTCCCTGTTCTCCTCTGGATTAACTGTGGATTATCAGACACTCTCTATTGTTAATTAAAAACCTGCCATCCTGGAGAGACTACTGCTATTTATAACTAACCCTCCCCTCTTCCCTCTCCTCCTTCTCACTGACTCTCAGCTGACATCGGGTGTTGAGTTTGGCAGTTTAAATATAACTCACAGACTCATTTTTTGGCTTCTACTCTTTTTTTAAACTGTGTACACACAAATGAGACCATGAATAATGAAGGGAAATAGAACATTTGGTAATAAAAGTTAATTGAATGAGTTAAAACAAAGTATTCGTGCAGGTTTGGCTTGCCAATAAATCAAGATGGCCCATAAATGGTATTCTAATTTACCTGCTGTACAGTATGCAGATAAATGGAGTAGTTTCCCCAAAATAAAATTCCAATGGAAACTGTTCATAAGTTACTGTATTCAATTTATGTGACATCTTAAATTCCAGAGGGTGTAACAGCCGAGAGTCTACCACTTGTAATGCTCCTCTCTCATGTTTGCCGTCTCTCCAACCTTTGCCTCCCTCTTTCCTATCGCTTTGCTCACCCCTCTCCCTCATCTTGAATGAGAAATGTGAGGTTCAATAAGTGCAGCTACCAGAAGGTTAGCTGAAAATGAAGTATACTGGCGAAGAGCACTTGTGCAGGGCAATTGAGATGGGCTGGCTGGTGCTTAATAGTACAGAAACACTTGGTGCTCATGGAGCCATCCAAACAGCCAAACAGGCTTGACTGCCATGGACACTAGTGCTGTACTGGGGGGCAGATCCAGTGTAGGAGGTATCTGTATAAGTATGTGTTTGTATGTGGCGGTGTATACAAATTAGTATGCAACTGAGAGCATGCATACATGTGAGTCTGCAATGGATTACAGTCATAAAACAAATGTATTTATTTTGGTTACAGCCCTGATGAATATAGCAATCAGCTTCTATATGTACTGTAAATTATGTTTGTGTATTCACACTTTTACTGAGTGTGTGTTATTTGCATGGGGAGCTTAGGCTGGTATTGGCAGATCTGTCCACCCCCACCTCCGTATGCACTCCCTCTTTGGCAAGGCTGAGGGCCTCCAGGGCTGAAGAAAAGAGGGTGGGAGCGAGGCTCACTGGCTGGCATCAGTCCCCAGGTGAGCAGGGAGATGGGGGGAGACAGAGGGAGACATCTGCCTACAGCATCAGAAAAGCTCCAGGTGGGGATTCCACCTGGAATCAGCGCGAATGGGTGGGAGACGCAACACCAGCGCACCGCACAAGCAAATTTAAACATATGCACACACATGCAAGTAAACATGTAATCACTCAATCACAAAAGTACACACGAACAAACACAAGCAATAAAGACTGTGCTCGCAGCTGGACAGCGAGGAGCGCAGCGCATTTACACGTTGGCCGTCACTGTTTGTGTGTGTGGCGGTATTGTAGTTCCTGAAGCATTTAGTTAACGCTGAAAAGATAAAGAATACAATCTGTTTTAATTCTTTATCATACTTATGCACAGTCATATAGGCAAAAGGTACTACTGTAAGCAGTTCTCCATAAGTAACCAACAGTATGCATGTAGAGACAACAGAGAGTGTGATTGGCTTCAGTTTGCCTCAACACCTGCCCACCCCACCTCAGTACTCCCCAGCAGGATCAGCCCTGCATGCTGCCAGCATTTGGATCACACCACCACAGTGCACTGTTCCATTTTGGCTCAACACACCTTGGTTAAGCACAGTTCAGATGTAGTTTATAATGGCTCAGCATCATTTAACCCAGTATGGTGTATTCTCGCAGTGTAATGGTGAGACCAGCTTGGCGTGTTTCCAAACTAAATTTATTACCATAGAGTAAAGATAAAGAATAATCTGACTTTGATAAAGCTGTGTTACATCATTTTCAAAGTAATAAATGTAAGTAAGTGCTGGAGACACTGCTTAATACTATAATACTTTACTTTACTAAAAAAAGTCTAAAAAACCAAATAAAAATACTGCATTTGAGGTAATATAGAGACACTATTAAAATACATGACTAATACCCTTTAATGGGTTTGTACCTAACAGTTAAAGCAGCTTTGTTCTGATCAATTAGCTTAATGGATAATTTAACATATATATTTTAACTGTCAATTACAAACTAAAACCTAAATGATGCATTGCTCTTCATAATGGCCTTTTAATGAGGTTAGAAACTCACTTGCCTTTGATTTGTCAGCTGCCTACAGTGTCAGTCGTGACACAAATGACTTAAGAAAATGCTTTGCAGCAATAAAAAGTGTCATATTAATAATAAAAAATATGTAAATATAATAATGCCACAGGTCTATATTAAAATAATGCAGTCAAATGAGATTTTTGAGAAATATAAACATTTAAGGTCCTTGATTTTGTTAACAATATACTCTTCTGGTACAGTATGTGTAAGCACTTGTAAATCAGTCAAAAGCTGTCATTAAATACTGAATATGTTTAGTTACCACTGTAGCGCTGCAGTGCTTTATCACATAGTGCCAGTTTCACTAACAGACTAACCACATGTGGTGAAGGAGTGAAGAGGTGGGGGCTAATTTGGACCCACCTCCACTCCTTTGGCAGACCTTTTGTACAATCTGACATAAATTGTATAGGGAGGTAGGCATGTTTTTCAGTGGTAAAATCACTGCTATTTCTAGCGAGCAGTTCTTTGGTGTGTTGGCGAGGTGTTATGACTAAGCCATTATTTGTTTCCTGAGGAGCAGCAGGTTGCCCAATGTGTGAGATAAGAAAATGAGTGCACTTGGAGCTGGTGTCCTGCCTGATGGCCCTACTATGAAATTTTACCTTTCCGTTCCCCCTCATATGTGCACACAGAGAACACACATGAGGAAATGCAAGTGGAAATCCACACAATTTACCTATGCAGAATCACATACAGTATAGATGCATAAATAATGTCACAAACAAAAGCACAAAAGATGTTTGTATGGTTACACTAAATTTAAAGGCATGTAATCGAATAAACATTAATGTACGACACTGTGGCACACAGTGAGATACATAATAATATGCTGTAAGGTACACATAGTAAGATACTCGAGTTGAATATTGTCTGTCATTATTTTGTGCCTTTTTGTTGTATTATGTGACTAAGAGCCCTGTACTGCAGACATGAAAGCGTCGTCATCTCCTGCTATCATCAGGAAAAGCTCATGCAACGACTATAGACTCTTTGATCTAGAGCAGCATCTATCAAATGAAACACATAGCTGCAAGAACCTTCTATTTTACTTTGTACTGCACTGCAATTTACTGCTCTTAATAATCTGTACAACTTTGTAGCTATTAATCAAAAACTTCATTTAAAATGCTGACAGTATGTTGTCAAACAGATATAATTTTGTACTTGGAGCTGAGTCTTTCTGTAGTCGTGATACAACTTGTTCAAATTCTATTTTAAATGCGTTACTTTGTCTCCTGTCTAGTGTATATTTTCAGTAAAAATTATAACTTTGTGTAACACATGCTCCCCAATGAATCTAACTAGCGCTGCATGAATTTGACGCAGTCTAACAAAATTAAAAACGGATACAAATTTTCTATTTTGAAGGGACCTTTTAAACACTATCTATAAAAGACAATCCAACACCCTGTTAGCAGTGGAATCTGTCATTTGGCAAAGTATCAAAAGGTGTAAGGGGGAGTTGCAGCAGGGATGGGGTAATCAGCATGAGCTGTTGATAATAACACACCTTGAGAGGACAAGTGCCCTCTTCACCAAAACAGGCAAATCTGTTCGGTCAGTCTTAAATTTAGCAACATTTTAATGTGAGGGTAGAAAAAAAACCATTTCAATTTGTCAAAAAAAAAGTGTCACACTCACTGCTTTTACTCTCATCCACTGACGTTGTGCCCCTTGCTGCGGCAGCAACTTGAACTAGTCCAATTTTTGATGGGCCAGTGCTCCCCCAACATTTCAAAAAAGGGCCTTGTCACCAGTTTATGTCAAAATGCACTTTCCTTACCTCAAACAGGGTCAACTCCATATAAAATGGGAACAGGGAGTTGAGTATTTTTGCAAAAATATAAACATGAAGAGAACAAAAGACTACAGTGCCTCAAATATTACTGTTAAAGCATATCATGTGGCATATATCGAGCCTGTTTAAAATACTAAATTCATAAACAGAGCCACGTCCCCCGCACACACGCATCTACTGTAGATCCCTCTCCCACTCACTCATTCAACACATCTTTCCCTCCTGGGTTGCCAAGGTAGCAGCCACTGTTGCAGTCAGGAGGCTCCCACTCTCAGTTCCCAAGGCTCTGCTTCCACCAACACACACACATCAACACACACCTTCCCACGTAAAAGCTCAGGGACAAACACACACACACACATAAACCACCCCCTCGTGGTGGCTCCCTGAGCCTTAAGGGCCAGTGGACTGCAACTTGCAGTGTGTGGGCTGGTTGGCTGGTTGTGCAGCTGAGAAATACAAATCAGGCTGACAGACAGAGAAGTCCCTTTAAGTCTTAGATAAGGCTGTTACGTCAGAATTGCGGAACCTACCCTGCTGCACCTGCTTGGACTTCTTCTGAGTGAACAGGCCCGAAAGAGCTCAACCATTCACTCTAAACCCTGCAGCGCACATGCTGGGGACAAAGGGACTTTCTGGGTCTCCTGCTCAGGTACAGGACTCAGTGAAGGGTCAGAGGGCAAGTTACCAACTCTGAGGCACATTCAGCCTGTGGATCTAAGGCTGACACAGGGGACAGTCACAACCTCTGTGTTCCATGTAAAGGGCATTTGGAGTGAAATGAGAAGGGACAGAAGGAGTCTGAAGTGAGGGTCACAGGAGGAGCAGTGCAGCCAAGCAAGCTCTCAGGACGTCCACTTCAGGGTTCTAGGCAGGGGGAGACAGGACATTCTTAGGACCTGGGACTCTAAAACTTTAATGTGTGTCTGCCTGCTTGTGTCTGCACTTCTGAGCCTGGCAGCTCTCTTAATACCTGGCTTTGGAGATGTCAAAACCTTTTTTCATCTCTTTCCCTGTCAGCTTTGTTCACGCTATCTTCAGGCTTCAGCCCATTTCCGGTTTAGATAAATACAGCTTGTATGTGTGAAATAGCCAGTGCACCAGATCTCCTTCAGCAAGATCTCAAGGATTTAAAAAGTATGTAATGGTTTGCCACCACACAGAACCATATTGTATTTGTATTGTTGTAACAAACATATGTGCTTGTAAAAGTATAAATGGGTCTCATCACAAGACAAACAGAGAAACAATACTATGTTTTGTTCCCATCACTCTTGTAATGATGTGAAAAACAGCTCAGCTTGCAATCTAAGTACAAAGAGAATCAGATTTGCCCCTGTGTGTGTTGTCAATGTATATTTCAGTAGCAACAAAGAGATGTGGGAAAACAGAGGAATATATGGTGAATATTTGATTTGCTTCCTGTTATACTGACAGGCCTTGTGCAGGAGATAAGCTCCACCCACCTACCCTTGCTGTTTAGATGCATATTTTATGTTAGCAATACTTGTGGGTGCACTTGATGTTCCATAATAGAAAAAAAATGACTATGAAACTAATGGAAGCATACTGCCTGAACAACAGGGTTGTGCGTGCAAAGCCAAATTCGGCAAACCCAAAACACTTTTTGTACCTACAGTATATGAATAAGTCAAACCTGTCCTTATGTAAGAATTGGGTTCACAGCAGGTTTTTATATGGTACTGAAGCTGGTGTCTGTCAGAGGTTCTCCGGCTTGAACTTCTCCACAGCTGACATCACAGTCCATGTATTTTTCATAGCTAACATCTGCTTGGCTTGCTACATTGTCACTATGATTTGCATCAGCTCCCCAGATTCAAAGTATAAAACCAACACATGGAAGGTGACTAGAGCAGTGTGCGCAGAAGGCTTCAGTCAGTGTGCTCAAGGAAGATATCCTTAAAGTTTTTTTTTGTAGAGATAAGAAATATTTCATGTGCATAAACAGAAAAGATGCTGGTCCCACTATTAAAAGGTATAGTTAGTTGAGTTCACTGCTGAAAGCCAGCAATCAGGAAAAGCCGTGACTACTTTCGAAAAAAGGAACACAAACAGAACAGGGCAGACAAATAGCAGCTGGCAAACATGGTGTTTACTGTTTACTAAACACACTACAGTAAAATACCATTTCTATCTCCACAATAAAGTATTTCTGATTCTGACATAGTATGGCTACTAGGCTTTTGGCTAGTGTAATTATGGCAACATGAAAATGCAAAAACTGGTTCTCCATATAAATATCAACCTCCCCAACCCCCATCCGCACCCCCCACACCAAATGCAATCAATTCTTGTTCCCGCATGAAAAGCTATTTTCTTTTTCTCCATGTCATTATGAAAATAAATGCATTCATTTTTCCAAGAGAATTGCAGCTGATGCAGAAAAAATATCACAAAAATGACTTACTGACAAGGATCAGTCAATTCCTTTTCTCTCTGTGTGTTTGTGTGTGCGCACACGCATGTCTGTGTACATGGGCATGTGTAGAAGTTTATGAGCACTGATTCAGTACACTGCAAGGGCCGCATTAATTTTTTTGTGGGTGAGTGGCTGCTTTTACTCTTACGCAAGATGTGAGCTTTCAAACAGGCAATTTTGACTTAAATAAAGGTTTTTTTCCTTTAAAGAATAAAATGCATGAACACAGAGTGTGGTAAGTGGAAACATCTATAATGCGCATTGTCTCAAAGCATCATGTCCTTGATGCCAGCATTTATATATATGGCATTCTCCTTGTCTGATATGCAAGAGGACAAATCTAAAAGCTACTACAGTCTGCACATTTAATACAAACAACAAACCACTTAAGATATATTCACTTTACGTCTACACAGGCAAACAGGAAATTCACAGGTGGAGGCATAGGGCTTATGTGCAAGTGTGTGTAGGATGCAACTAGGTGCATGTAAGCCAGTCTTAAATAAAAGATTAATCTGCATATCCCTAGCGTGTCAAGAGAGTACTAGGCAGAGGCAGACAGGTAGTAAGGCAGGAAGGAAGGTAGGCAAGCAGGCAGGTGTGTGAGGGGCAAGAAAGACACCCAGAGGTGGCTCTTCTATCAGCTGAAGTCAGCCGGGGTGACAGATGGAGCTGGAGTATCTACGCCTGCCTGCACCCGCCCAAGCCTCACGCCACGCTGGCGTCATTGGAGCTGACAGGAGCAAGTCCACAGGAAGCTGAGAGGACGCTGAGGACCTGTCTGTCTCCTCTACCTGTGTGAGGCTCATGTGCTCACACCTTGTCAGAAAACACTCACAGGTTAGTTGAGATGCAAACAGGTTGTGAGATGGGAGCATACAAATACTGATGAATTGCACTTCTTACCCAGAAGTGAAACATTGAAAAATTGGAGGATTTGGAGGAATACCGAACTTCAATATTGTAGTGATAACATTGAAACAAATATAGGGGGTACATTTTTAATTCTTAAGCTACTCATCATGCGTGCATAATAGGACATGAAGGAAGCAGAGCCTTATTATTCTCATCAGTATGAATAATATGTAGCTAAAGAGCCCTCTACTGTCTTCTAGATATATTCTTGCGTTTTTTCTATAATTCCAACATACCGTAGTATTAAACAAGTAATATCTTCTTCTTCCTCAGCAAAATCCTGATAAAAATGCCTAAATGGCAGAGGTGAATCCTTACACTAATGTGCAGATACAGATATTTATGATACACCAGAAAGAGTACAGTATAGGATTATATATCATCCTCAGAAATTGTTGTTTTCTTTTACTCTTCATGTCGTTCTCTTTAACTCTTCCCACCATCCTTCTTTTTACCCCTCCCACTCACAAACCTGGCTTAGTCTGTTAATGATTTGGATGACTGTTAGAGAGTATGAAGCCTCTTGGCATTCCCTGCTGGAAGTGAGAATCTGTGCTTTGTTAGCCTAAAAGTTTGCACGAGGAAATTGCACCCATGGGAGAGCAAAACAGGCATACACCACAGGGGGAGATGGAAAGAGGGCAGGATTTATTTATAACTTTTTGCGTTGATGCTAAGTCATCAGAGAGACCTTGTAGTGCAGAGCAGAGAAGAACCCTAAATGGTTTAAAAGTGAGCAAACAAACGTTTCCATCTCTCTCACAGTCCCCATTTAGGGCCAGAACAGTTTTACAGCAATTCTGTTCTTTTTAAACTCTCTCCAAATATCTGCTGTTAGCTTGGTTCCTCACTGCTGCTTGGCAAATCCCACTTAAAAGGAAAGTTGGGTGGGGAGAAAACATGGTGATAGCATGTGGTATCCTAGTGTTATTTTTGTACACACCATCCTCCATTATCCTGGTGTATCTGACTCTCAGGCTCCATTTTGTGGCCCATTACATAGGAAGAGGAAGATGGTCCTAAAGAGGAATCACAGAGCTGCAGAAAGATGCTAGAAAAAACGAGAGGACAGAAGTGGCAGAGCTAGTGGCCACCTCTAGTTAACTGTCAGAATTGTCATGGCTTTTAGGCTCTTGATTGTACTTAATCTATTACAATAAATCTAACTATTCTGTTCTATATCTGAGTATGTGTGTTTATACTCTCCTTGCCTGCATGCTTTCCGAGAATGGCTTGGTGATCTCCACTGCCTGCCTGCTTGCCTGGTGCTCTTTAATGAGATTATCAGGAGAAGAGTGTCAGTAAGTAGGATATAAAATGAAAGCCATTATGGAGCATTATCACAGAGCAGCACCACCCAACCCCCCTATCCATCTGCTGTATGGCCACCCACACAGCCACTACACCCAGATTACAGCCATGATTAGCACTGCGAAGTGCTGCTTAATTTAAACACCTCTGGAGAACATGTGGCACTTTGCTGCGCTGCTGAGTTGCAGCGCTTGAACACAGTTGGCAGAGATGGATTTCTCCTTGCAGAAGACAAAGTGTGCAACGATTCCTCTCAAACCCTTCGATTGTTTTGAACAATGCTGGACAGAGGCTGTGTGTATATTTGTAAAACTATTCATGTTATATTTTTTTTAACATACAGCATATGGCCAGAGCGTAGCTACACCTACCTGTTTAGCAGTTTGTAAACAAGTCACGGAAGCAGTTAATTTATTATTCCTAACATTTTACCATCTGAAGATAAAAGCAACTATGAGAAACAAATCTGACAGGCAAAAAAAAGACAGAAAATAAACTAACATTTCCATTTCAAACAATGTTAATGTGGACTGTTGAGAATTTGCACCTGTAAAGCCAGATGCTGTAGTAATTTCTACAGATGTTAAGTTTACTATATGGTTTTGAAACTCCTCAGATACACCTCCAATAGAATGGTTGCCAAGTAGATTACTTTCTTAGCCTACAATAAATTTATAAGAAGCAATAACACAATACAACATAAACAGTCCCTGTTCTGTACCTGTGATTTTGTCGCGAACCAGCTTGCAGGACTCAATCTCACCGATGCTACCAAACAGGCTGCGGAACTCCTCTTGAGTCATGTTCTGGGGCAGGTAGTTGACAATGAGGTTGGTCTTGCTGTCGTCATTTGTGGGGCCAGTCTGCATGGGTGAGGGGCAGCCACGGCTGTTGTTGGACGGCCCGTTGGCTGTGTTGCCTCCTCCGCTGGGGCCATTTGTCACTGGAGCCTCCATGTTACTGATAATCTGTAGCAGGATGAAAAAGGTTGAAGAAGGATAGAGATAGCATTCATTACAAGGTTTCTGTACTGTATTTAGTAATATGGAACAATTAATATGTAACAAGGAATACAAGAAATTGGTTATTCTGTTCTATTCTATTATAGCATTACTTTTGTTGCATTATGTACCTAGTTCCAGGTACCTTATAAACATGAAAGATTTCAAATGCGTTGTGCATACAGATGTACAGTGTACAGTACAACAATACTTTCTACCCAACAGAAAATTAATTGTAATGGAAGCATATTAAAACAATGTAATTTCCCAATGTTTGATAATTTATGTGCGTAATACGATCATATATAGTGTTCGCCAGACTGTTTTTCTGTTTCTCATTGCAGCAAATGATGCAAATCAACACTCAGAAACGATTTATATCAATGCACAGGACTGTGCATTTATATCATAAAGAAACATATTTTAGGTATTTAATTAAACTGCCTTTCATATCACAATTTCTGTCATATGTATGTTATGTTAAATGTTATATAAAACATATAGTGAGAACACTTTATAAAGTACATTCCACATCTCAAAACACAGATTTTGAACATATATATA
>JAUYWH010000020.1:11156623-11209967 GCA_034779795.1 Ctenopoma multispine | reverse complement strand
TATATATACACACACATATATATAGAACAAACACTAGACACAGAAAGGATAAACATCTAAATATTCATGATGATGAGTAATAGACATCTGTAAATAGTTATCTGATAGCTGTTTAAGTTTGTGAGGGGGCAGGAACATGGGCAGCCTTTTAGTTAACTATCTGACTGCTGATGCTGTGACAGAGAGGAGGTTGCATTTTCATATCTGTTTTTACAGAGCTGTGATCAAAGTGCTCAAAAAGCAACTGTGAACTTGGTGTAAGCGTGAGAAAACATAAAAAAAAGGGTGAGAAAGAGTGAGAATCTACAGTCTGAGGGGGAAGGAGGTAGTTTGCACTTTTTATCACAGCACTCTGATATACTTATTCAGAATCAACACTAGTCTCCAACAAAAGCAATGTGTGAGGTGAAATTATTCATACATTTGCATAAAAAGCAATTCTTTGATCAAATGAATGGCTTTTGTTGCGTATATGTCTGAGTGTGTGTGTAAGAGGGGGGTATCAATGATTCGCAAATGCTCGCAATGAGCAGAAACAACTAAAATCAAATCACTAAATGGTCGAAAGATGAACTGAAAAAAAGAGATGGAAGCACTGTTACAAAGCCGTCATTCTGTCTTGACTCATGCTTGGAAAAACCAGCATTTGCTGTTCCTTGCACTGATACCGAATCCTGTGTTTTGGATTGTGCTGTCTTACTGTTAGTACTTACAGTTATTCAGGTTATGCATAAATAAACATTCTAAAGTATAGCATGTCCACAGAAAAAGGCCTGTCCCATTTGAGCAGTCTTGTCATGTAGCTGCACAGGCGCTAACATGCTGATACCGAAAATAAGATGCAAATATTCTCTAATCTGATTCAATCAAACTTTTAAAGTCATCACTCAGATCTCTCCCTTTCCCCTGTTCAACCATTCAGCTCTCGGTCTATTTTTAACTATTCTAAAGTACACGCAGACAGGCTGCAATTGGAAGTAGGGCTGGTTTTAGCAAAGGAGAAGCGGCACACAAGTCGTATTTCACTCTATTTCTGGATCATCAGAAGCCTGTGTTCTAATAATATATCTCAAAGAAGAATTAAAAAATTTCACAGTTAGTACAGAAATAGTTTTCAAAACCATTTTAGATGTTTACAATTTTGTGTACTACTTGGCTTTAATCATTTTACTTTTATCTATCAACTTACAGAGGTTATAATTCAAACACTAGGCAAATAACACACACACGATTACTATCAATATTAATATTAATGTCAATATAATAACATTTTCTAAAACTAAACTTTTGTGTTTTTTTATTCACAATAACATTATTTTATGCTGGAGATTACAATGTCTCTATGGTATAAGTGTGATGGTGCACACTTTATACTTAAAATATACAAGAATACATAAATGTGAAACTGATAATTACATTTTCTAAAGGGTTTAAAATAGTCTCCTGGTTTACCATCAATAAGATTACTGAATAACAAAGTTAAAAACAGCAGTCTTTATCTGATTATTTAGAAGTGGTATCACCTTTACCTTTAGTAACAATACTAGCAATATAAGCATAAGATTATCTTTTCTCTGGCTTGAGGAGGAACTTAAAAATGACACTATATTTCTTATTATTTCATGTTATTTTTTTCTCCCATCTATGTGAGCAGCCACAGCAAAACGTCAATCTTACGTCTGCTTGCATCCTCTCATTCTACACACACCCATGCATGCACACGCTTTTCATGCATTCACACTCTGTGGTATCTGCAGTGGGTTGAAGAGCGCATATACAAACATACACACACACACACACATACACAGACACGCATACAGAGAGAGAACAATGGCCCAAGCCCACAGCTGAAAACAAACAGACAGGGAGATATCTAAAAGCTTTCAAGATGAGAGCTGCATGCAAATTGTTATTTTGACAGTATCCTTCCCTACTCACTCACCACTCTACCACAACAGAGATACAGAGACAGACCGAGAAAGACAGAGAGAGAGAAAGAGAAGGAGAGTGGAGTGGAATGAGAGAATAGTATCAGAGTTGATTGGAGAGGGCCTTATTAAATCTGTTTACATTCCCTGCTGGGCTCCATTCTGTCTGAGAGACTTTCAACTCCATGGGACGTTTTCTGAGGCGTTTTTATACCAAAATGGCTGCCTCTAATTAACAGGGACCTGCCGAGTCCCAGTGGCCAATTATATTCTTCCCCTTGTTCCTGCTCACCAGCGTTTGTGGTGCTCAGCAGTCCACTTCATGTCGGTTGTGAACACTTTTGCTGTCCCTGCTCTCCCACTGTGGAGCCTAGTGCTGTGGACAGAACTCACCGTATGTCCTGCTGACTTGGTACAACACATTGCCCTCTCAGCCTCAAGATGCACCTTCTTTCACTCACATGTCAAAATGCTGCTTACTGTAAGTACACGGCAGAGCCAGCAGAGACAGTACATGCACGTCTGCAGTTGTTGGAAACATGTGATACAAGTGAATGAAGTGGTGTTAGAATTTAGAAAAATTGGTTGCTATTATAAACTGAAAGATACCTGCTGGTAATTCTTCAAACAGGAAACTTAGGAATGATAAATTAATTAGACTTGACTCAGGCAATGCTACAAATGCTAAAGCAAAGTGCATGGGGGAGACCTGTTATTTTGAAAATCTAAAGCATGCTTGAGTGCTCAAAAGCAAGAGGAATCAAAACAATGATAGCAATGAGCAACTTCAGTGAATCTTCATGTGTGCAGAGAAAAATAAAAGTTCCAGTAGAAAGGCCAATAGCTGCAGCTTTGTATGTAATAATGAAGGATAAACAGCACAGTTGATTTGTAACACATGTTTTGTATTTTAAATGTTATAACAGCAATATACATTTAAAAAACATTATTGTAAAATTATTTATTGGGTCCCTCAGAAATACACAAAAGATGACATGTTAGCAGCTGGATATTGCTTTTCACTCCTCTCTGTGCAACTTCTTTCCCCGTGTCCTCCCTCCTACCATTCATCTGTTGCCCCATCAGTCAACTGCTGCTCAGGTTCCTACTGTCTCAGTCAGCAGCATCACCACCATTGTGTATTTGTTCAAACACAGTACAGTATCAGATCATATTACTTGATGGGTGTGTAAAATGGCTGGGCCATCCATTTGGCAGCAGTAGTCTCCTTACCATCTTTGGCTGTGTCAGCAATCCTTTCTCTGCCCAGCCCTGGAGCTGTGGGAGCTCTGCCTGACGCCACTGTGTCTCTGTCGACCCCTATGGAGCGGAGCACAGGGAGGGAGGGATGCACAGCCCACCGTCAACATCATACACTCACTTTACAAGGTTAGGGTAGTAGTGGGATTTAGGGAGTGGGGAAGTTGGGAGTATTGGAAAAATGGCAGCTCACTAGAAAAATACCTTTTCAGTCATTTCACAAGTCAAACTAAAACAGGTGGCTCCAGATTATTATTTTTTGACTGGTTAAGATGAGGGATTTGTAATTGGTGAATTAGGAAAAAATAAATAGGTGTAATAAGTAAGGTTTAGAAAATGTGAGTGGTTCAAATTGTTGAATTATTCTTTATGAAATTGTTAAGCTAGAAATGGAGTAACAATATTATTTCTTCAGGTATTTATTTGAATTTTATCATCTGTGTAACTTCATATTAGATTGAATACAACTGTGTGTGTGTGTGTGTGTGTGTGTGTGTGTGTTGGCAGATTGGTGTGGTGACTGCAATGACCTTGGCAGAGTTTATAATGAGGGTTTCCCTCTTGCTCTCTGTGGGTAAACAAGCCTGTGGTTGAAGAGACAGAAATGCCACAAATGAGCAGGAAGTCTGTTCACTAGCTCTCTAGAGCAGGGGGCTTAAATGCCTGCAGCTATCTACAGATGCTACAAGCAGCCAATTTAGCAGGAGAGGAGTAAGAGAGGATGGATGACCCCTGACTTCATTTACTACTAGAGAGATGAAGAGAGGGAGAGAGGGATCAGATGGAAGGAGGAAAAAAAGGCGAGGTCTGAATAATGGGGAAGACACTTTCAATACTTCAAAGAATAGGAGACATGGAGGTGGGGAGGAGAGAGTCTGTACATGTTCTGTTGTCAATGTGTCTTGTAAACTTAGACAGGAATGCATAATGGAGGTCTAAATGAGAGTGAACTGTCAGCTTAAAATGGAAGAAGAAGATTCGGGGGCAGAGAGGTCAAAGAAAAGAAGGACTAGGCATATATCTACTCGCTGACAGGTATATGAAGATTATTTTTGGGGTGATCATTTAGAAATATCAAGTTTAGAGCCACCTTTGTTTTAGCCTGGTGAAGACCAAAGGCTTCCTCCTGAATAATAACTGTGTAAAATATACAGTGTAACTTTGACTGCGACAAATCATCATGTTTCTTGTTAAAATTTCACATCTACTACGTAAAAACATTTTAAAGGTTTAGCTATGTTAGGTCAACTTCATGCAGGTGTGCCGAATCCAGTGAGGTGTATCTCTAACAGTTACTATATATTAACTGTAACAACAAAGAGCCACAAGTGGACAGTGCCAGGGATAGCTACACCCCAGGGATTAAAGTGCCCACACAAGTTACAATTTGAAGCCACCGCCCACAGTACAGTGGAATAACATTCTTCTTATCAAGTAGGAAGACTGTATACACTGCATGTTATATCGACTTGTACCATCCATTAAATGTAAGGTTGAAAGGCTATCCTGAAAAAAGGAAATGTTAGGCAAAGGTGAAACATCAAAACATTTTTCACCCATCCGTCATATGACATCAGTCAGTGTGGAAGCTGATGGTGTGCTGCAGCAAGCAGGCAATGCAGCGTTATTGTAGCATGTACAAATGTGGTGATAAAAATGTAAGCAGCAGCAAGCAGATGTATATGAGTCTCCAACAAATTTCACCATATAATATATAGCCAAATGTCGGCAAAGGGGATATTACATTTCTTAGAAGTGCGTTTAAGTCACTGCATCCCATTTTCAAAACACTACTCAGTACTCAATATTTAATGCTCAACCATTCGATAAGTCACAGGCACAACACAGACACGCACACAAACATTTTCATCTTTCTTCATATTCTCACTGTCTTTGCATTTATAATGTGAACACACGTGTATCTTCTGATAAAATCTCAAATAACAGTTGAATAAGGGTGCAATGTAATTACATTCACCAACCACTGAGATGAAAAAACCGCTCATGGATGCAATTTTAATTATTGAGGGAATATATTTCAGTCAGTGCTCAGATGCTGGGAAAACTTATTATATAATCAATATGCTCTATAACACCATTAATATTTGATGCCACAAAAGTGCTTCCTGTCTCCTTGGGCTCCTGGCCACTGGTGTCTGAATACTGCAGTCAAATTGGAGGAGCCTTATCTGCCTACAGCACTGAAGGGGAGTATACATTTGTTTTACGAAAATACCAAAGGTAGAGGCAATGTTCTTGTGTGAAATTATACAAGGCATACTTCCATGTCGTGCGAAAATATTAGTATCTCTGTGCCTCCTTCTCTATAGCCCTACGTTATAATACAAACAAAAATTTTGATGACCAATGATTTCTTCGTCTTCCTTTCATGTCTTTTTCACTTTTGTCACTCCTCTGCTGTTTTCATACCGTAAAGCCACCACTTTACATCGCTGTCCTAGTGCAGGGTGCCTTCCCTCTTCTCTTACAGTGCTTAGACAATCAATTTACCCTGACTTGGCCAGGATAGATGGAGGCTGTAGAGACTGCGGAGTAGACCGTATGCTGCAGGTCTCTACACTGATAGACACACTGCCTAGCAGCCACAAAATGGAGCCAGCTTGCAACCATCTGACTTGTTAGACTTCACCTCAGCATCTTGCTTCAGATATTATTTGTGAATTCCTTATGTCTGATGCATCTTATTAGGTGCTAATGACACTCTCTTTTGAGACTTGCTAAAATGAAAGCTAATTCAAATTTACTGTCAGATATTTTAAGTACTCACCAAATGCACCTAAACTTACTGACAACATACAAACCAGCAACATCTGATCATGGTAAGATCAGACTGAAACCCTCTCTCAGTCCCCTAAAGTGATACTGAATTGGAGTTCCTTTCAAACTGACAGAGACACAAGGAAATTAATACAACTTTACTATCTCAGCTTCTCGGCCAGTCAAGTTCCCTGTAATGCTCTCTGCATTATTGATTTTTATTTTTCTCCTCTCTCTTTCTTCCTGTCTCTCTCACTATCTCTTCACCCAACAGCCTCTTCCGAGCACTGAAATGTCCTGCAGGACAGACGGATGCTGGGCCGGATCAATCAAGGAAAGTAATCTGGGACGCCTCATGCACGCAAGCACACACACACACGCACGCACGCGCACACACACACACACACACGCACGCACGCACGCACACGCACACACACACACACACACACACACACACACACACACACACACACACACACACACACACACACCCCTCCTCTGTTGCACTCCGGCCTGCCTGCCTCCAGTCTCATCGATCTGCATCTACTTTACCAAATGGATTCTTCTTTTCTTCTATCCTCCTCCACTGCTTTTCTCTCTGTGTGACTCGGAATAATAAATGTTCCTGAAACTCGAGACGTGTCTAAAAGCAATTTTTCCATTCAACTTTGGCTGGACTTTTCCTCCTTTTTTCTTTCCTTTTTTGTATTTTCAGTCTTTCATTGAGATATATTAAGTTTTCCCACATACTCCCTCACAGCGCTTGGGTAATCGGCACATACTTGTGTGAGGTCAGAAGTCAGGAGATGACAAGATTGGGCAAATTGCCAAAGGGTATGTCAGACAGGATCTACATAATAACAAGATCTATGTTTTACAGACAACTACAGGATAACTCTTTTCTAATGTTTAAATGTCATCGAAGGTGTTTATCCTTCAGAAACAAGTGAAATTACAATACATACAAAGTCTAGTTAGTCATACCAAAGATTTAGCTACATTAAAAGCATAAAAGCTTTTCTCTAAAACTATTACAGATAGTGCATCCTTAATGAAAATGATTCTGAGGAACTGCAGTGCTCCATACAGTACATACAGTACAAACTCACATTCTACATCAGACAACACACACACACACACACACACACACACACACACACACACACACACACACACACACACACACACACACACACACTCACACGCGCACCAGTGTCCTTTACTCAGCCAAACTGTAGGCGGAACCGGAGCCATTTGTCCACTGGCTGAATCCCAACTCTGCACCAACGCATGCAGAAAATTGGTGAGCATCTTGACTCTGGAGATGACACTTCAATTTGTGCAGCTCTAGTGACTGGTGCTCTGCAGTTCCTCCCTTGTGGGGGTGTGAGATCAGCTGGACACCTGCCTAGCTGTTTGGCTGAAGTCTGTAGCACAGGGACTGGGCCCTGGATTTGTAGCCCTGGCCTTGCCTGACAGTCCCTGTCCCTAAGTCCCAGCCCTGGCCTGCTTCTCGGGTCCTCATCACAGTTCCCCTAGTTTCACTTCTGTGCATGTAACAGTCCCTCACTTGATGCCCCTGACCCCCATTCTCCACCCAACCCTCAGCTGCAAGACATTACAGTGCCTTCCTCCGAACAGTATCAAATCCCTATAAACAGCTTGCCAGCCACTGTTCTGGTTCGAGCTTCTGAAGCAAATCAGCAAAATGTGTCTGCCATCCACTGCTGTCTGTCCTGCTGTAATCCCTGTGTGTGACGAATGGGAGTGATCACTGTCAAGGCTCTCAGCTCGGACATTTCGGTGGATTAAAGACGCTAAATCTTTGTCTCATCCGCTACATGGGATTCCATCCTTAATTAAATGTCATTAATGTAGTAAAAGGTTTTAGAGGGGGTGATATCTATCTAATTTGTAAGACCTATTCAGAAAATATCAACCTCGTTTCTGTGGATAGTAAGCAAAAACACACACTGAGAATAAAGAATTACAGAGTAAAAGAAAGCAAGAGAGATGGGGAATTTCAGCCCACAGTAGGCCTACATTATGCCTGGTGGCATGAAGGACTGATCCTTCCTAATATGGCCCTTACTTTATTCACTTGCTGTCTTTCTTTTTCAAAACACATGCATGTCTGCCAGGTGTGTGTTAAGATCTCACTTATATCTGAATACACATGAGTGACACTGCAAGAGATTCTATGGCACTGCAATGATAAAAACCTGCACTACAGTGGATTGCATTTCTTGCATTGACTTGTGTCTCCATGCACTGTTCATTTTTATGTTGAGCTGAAGTTGCTTTTCGCTGGGCTGGGACAGAGGGTAGAGGACGCAGAAACATTGAGGCAGGGAGAGCAGGCAGGATGATCCATCTGAGTCAGCACCATGTGTCATGAGCGAGGACACCACCTCCACAAGTAGCTGGCAGGTGAATGTGGCCACGCACCTGTGCAGGCAACCAGCCATTTCAGAGATGCTGTCTCCTATCTTTAGCAAAATACACTAAAATACACTGCATATACTAGTACATAAACAAACATATAAAACATGCACAAAATGCACACACATCCACTCAACTCAAATATCCAACTATTCATCATTACTATTCCCACCTGCATGCGTCAGGCCAGAAAAAGGCAATTCAGCAGTGTCATTTTATTGCTACCAAGAATTTTATTTCATCTCACGCCCTCTACACTATACTCATGTTTGTTGTATGTATAAAAATGTCTTGAAAATCTAGAAAATTAAAATTTGACTGGCTAATAAAACCTTCCCACGAGGGGAGAATAGCAGAACAAGAAACTTGTAAACTTTTCTGACTGAACTCAATTTTCAGCATAATACACAGTAGGAGTTCTAATTAAAATTGGTTTGAGGCAGGAAGTGGTAATATTGGCTTTGTTGAACAGGTATTTAAAAAGCTATAAACAGCCTGGAGCCATATGATAAGAACAAAACCTACAGCACAGCACTTGCACAGAGAACAAGGAAGAGAGAGGAACACTGGCCTGGCTGCTAAACAGAGTCAGAGCTCTTCCTAATCTAATCAGTGTTTCCCCCATCAGCTGCATCTCAGACACAGCCTGCTGCTGCTGTGTGTGTTTGTGTGTGTGTTGCCTTGCAGCAAAAGCACAGTGCTAAATCACATAGACACCAACCGACCGTTGTACTCAAGAATTCATTCAACAGCCTTGGGTACTGTGCGTGTGTGTGTGTATGTGTGTGTGCGCCTAGCTAATCTGGTTATTGATTCGGCTCAGTCTAATCAAATAGCTGTAAGGGAAAAGGGCAGCCGTCCATCATCTGTCTTAATGAGTAAACTGTTTGATGGAGGCAATGAATAACTCAAAACTACATGTAGAGGAGGTTACTACAGCGCTGATAGAGAGACAAGCTGAAAGTTTATATACATCCTTTGGCAAATCTTTTGGCAACTTTCTTCTTGTACTGTCTGACCTTATAAAATATAAAATAATTTCATTTTTTATATTCACACAACAGGTAGCCTTTCCTGCACTGTTGGCTCCTTGGTATACTTAGAAGCCTGGTTTGATTTAGCCACATTTGAATATTTATCTACATCAATCATTGTGTAAACTGGAGTTGTTTGTACATGGAAAAATTACATTATTATAAAATTACATATTATGAATATTCTTTGATTTCAATTGCTTAACAATTTCAGTAACTGTGTTTTATAGTTGCTTTGTACTGGTCACTACACTTTAATTTGGAGTTTGACTTGATAATTTATATTGCTTCCATCAACTGTGAAAATCTAATCTCTATGTAACTTAATGTGAGAGTGGTGCAATCAGAAATGGCTCCTACTGCAGCAGGAAGCGAGGGGAGTGAGACACAAAGCCTAAATGTATACCAGCACAGCAAAAAGACAAGGCCCGCGGCACACCAGCTAAACCGTTAAGTGTGGCATGCATTCAAACGAGCAGATTAATCCCCCCTACTGCCGTACAGTGCAGAGAAATTGACAATGCCCATAGGAGACTATCTGCTCATTTACTGTAGCGCATGCTGAGGAGGCAACGTATAGAGTCTGATTACCATACAAACTTCTACAACAGTGTTTTCATCTCACAGCATGTGCTGGACAGCCATGTATTTATGAGATACAACACATCTATCTCTTTACAGTTCCTATTTTCTTTTCTCCCTCTCTTGTCTTTTTCTTGACTTTTTCACCACCACCCTCCAACACCCCCTTTCAATATCAACTTGACAGATGCTGTTTATCATTGTGCAGGAAGAACAGCATTTCCGTGTATAGGAAAAGAATAGGCACTGACTGAGAATCCATATTTCTGTTAATATCAAACTTTGTCCTGTTAGCCACCAATGAGTCTTAACTGGTGGCTATATCTACTCTTACGTATATTACATCACAGATGCAAACCAAACCACTGTCAGAGAAAACAGACTGGTACTATCTACTGCATTGCCCATATTTTCTCAAATACCTCCCAAGAAGATGTCTTTCAGAAGACGTTTATCAGCCAAAGAATTATGATCTTTATGTACAGTGGCCTATGTCTTTGAGTCACTGACCACAACAGACTTTCATATCACCCTTTCTGCTGCTGTGGGCAAGATCAGTCATTTTCGCTCATGTTAGGGGTTGCTATTGATGAGATAAGGCAAGCTGAAGGAAGCAATCTGGGATGCTGTGTATGCACCTCTTAATGTGTCTCTTACCAACCACAATGATTCTTTTTTGTAGCATGTTCAGTTGCATGTTCAATCTATAATTCATCTTGTTACAGAAATATATTAATGTTTAATATGTCAGAGGCGGCGAGGCCTGTCGAAAGTGTGACCTTGAAAGTGCCTTTAAACATCACAGAGCAACAACACTGGGCCAGTTAAACTGCCAAAGCCAAACAACACACTCCCTCCCTCTCTCTCTCTCTCTCTCTCTCTCTCTCTCTCTCTCTCACACACACACACACACACACACACACACCCAGTCTGCCTAGTGATGCTTTCTGATGCTTCTGTTCTCTTTTTTCCTGAGATGCAAAATGCAGATGAGACGAGTCAGTCACTTGTGCACAGTCTCTGGAGAATCTGCCACTCAAATCCAAACATCTGTATGAATACCCAAACACACAGGATACAGTGGAGGATGAGAGAAAAGAGAGAGGAAGGGAGAGACCGAAGACGATGGAGAGAGAGGATCGAGAAAGAATGAGGAGTAAAGTAGCTACGAAATCCAGCATTCCTCTCCCCTTCTGTATGTTTGACTGAACAAAGAGCTATATACACATGAATACCTCTTTTCTCCCACTGTATTTTCTATCCGGATATTTATTCTGAAAAGCAGCAATGCACAACAAGGGCTCGGTCCTGTGTTTGCTAGTGGGCTGAGGCGCTAACACTCCCCAGCTGATTATGTGTCTGTCTGTAGCAGTTTGAGCTGCTGCCAAAGGAATTAGGTCTAGTATTTGTGAATGCTGTTCCCCTCGCAGCAGAATGCCTTGCCATGCCTCTCAGATTCCTAGCTTTTTGAAAAGAGAGGGAAAAAACATTTTAAATAAATGAAGGAAATCACTGTGGAAGCCTATTAAATTTTCAACGTGACCGTTTTGTGAGTCTTCATGTGTGTTTAGGCTTCACACAAAAGGAATATTTAAAAACCAAAGCGTGCTAATTGGGACAGAGATTGTTACAGCAGCTTCTTATTCAAACAGGCTTTTGGCTCATTAACTGCTTCCATCCAGCTTTTGTTTAAAGGAAAGTGGAAAAGACATATAAAGACAATAAAATATTTAGAAAATATTTTTACAGACACTGTGCCACCAAAATACCGATAGACTGCTCACATACCCACACAAAAATGCCAAAGCAATGGAAAAACCTCCTCTTAAATGTGAGGGCAAAAAGAAAAAAAACCCATTATTTTGTCTTTCACACTTATGTCTTACTTGTGATATGTCACACATAAAACAGAGCTTTATGTACTGGCAGTTATATTTTTAATCACCAACAACAACATCTTTTTAATTATAGTGTAATATTGTATTATTATGTAATTTATGTAGTATTGTATATACACATTTGTGTTCTATAAGAACATTTTTTGATGTAACTTTGTAGGTATAACACATTCAATTGTCACATTAAATGGGAAACATATTATAATATTATAATTGGTCATATCTTCCCTTAAACTATGCAGCAAGGGAGGACCTAACACCCTGAATAACACCACTATGGAGAACAACTAGCAGGGGTGTCCAATCTTGGTCCTCGAGGGCCGCTGTCCTGCTTGTATTGCAACCAGCCCTGCACTTACAGCTTCTGACTGGCTGAACACACCTGAACCAGGTAATCAGCAGCAGGTAGGGCAGGGATGGTTGGAAAACCAGCAGGACAGTGGCCCTCAAAGATCAGGATTAGGAACCAAACAAATGTAACTCACATATCAGTACTGCCTCTATCTAAAGAACCATACTGTGAACCTCAGTTTACAGTAAAAAATAAAGCAGAAAATGAGTAATCGCAACTGACTTTTTGTATACAGCGAGAGGAGTTGGCCATTTCCCTAAAGCTCAAAAAAGGACATGACTGGTGTGATAACCACCTACACTACAAATAGATCAACACAAACACACACATTATTCTTATGCTTACGCTTTGTGATAAGGCCTCTGGTTTGCTAATATATACCTCATGTCCATCTACAAAGTGTACAAGTGAGTTTACATAATTCACTTGTGTGTATTTTTATTGGTAATCTGTTGCTCTGAAAACTATCAGTTGGCCACACATCATATTAAAAACTCTTCCTATAAAAAAGAAGGTAGTCACGGCCTGGGAGAACAGCTAATGAAAGTGAAGTCAGGATGTTACTCTGTGATGAATATGCTACCAGAGCACTGGTCTGGGTGGTCCACCTCAGTTTGTTAGCTCATAGTTTGTCACAAGAGGTGGGCGAGTGATGATCTAGTTGTTTAAGCAATTTATATCCCAGAATATCAGCTGGCTGATTGTCCCACAACCACTATGCAAAACAATTAAAGGTCTGTTTATCTATATATATAATGCAGCACACTGTTCTGCAGTAAATCCTGGAGGGCTAATGTTTGAGCAGAGGAAAAAGAAAAGAAGATTAAGAGGCAACTGTTACACTGCCTGAACCACTTCTTCTTTTTATTTATCACTCCATCCATTTACTTCGTGTTTAATCAGGCTGTAGTTTACCATGTCACTCTGCATCTGGGCACATGTCAGTTGTTCTGAGAGTCAATAACACAGACATACAAAACAAAGTACAGATTAACAAGTAACTGAATTAATTATTTTGAATACTTAAATTTGTATTTGTTGCTTTTTCTTTCAAATAGTCTGTGAATCGTTGTCATTGTTCCTCAGACCTATAATCTCCTCCGAATTACATGGCACCTATTCCAGTCCTCTTTACATTTAAATCTCTAAGCACACATGTGGTCGGTGCACTGTAGCTAATAAATTCCTCACACATCCCACCCTATTAGCATTGATGTGTAACCTTGGAGCTCACGGCGGTCTGCCTGAGGGCAACAGAGCCACTGCATGTTTGTTTGTGTGTGTGTGTGTGTGTGTGTGTGTGTGTGTGTGTGAGTGAATGCAACATGTATTACTCATATTGCAGGGACTGAAACCTGTTTGGTGTTTGGACTGAGACCAGATGCTGGTTACTGCCATGTAAATCAAGGGAAATTTACATGGTTGAGTGATGACTTAGTTTTAGGTAAGAGTAATGTTTGGTTTATGTTACAGTTATGGTTATGCAGGTAAAGGTCACGGTAAGTCTCCAGGAAATTATTGTTGATGTAAAAACCCCATTAGGTGATAATGATTGTGTAATGATGTGTGCATGGATGTGCATGTGTCCAAAATGACGGCCTATTGTCTGTAGCCTAGTCCCTTTACTGGAAATATATATTTTTTCTCTGCATTCACGCCCATCTATGCTATAACCCTAAGTGTCCAGACGAACCAGCACCAGTAGCTGCGACACCAAACAGGGGAGTTGCCTTAATTCCAATTAGCATTTTGATTGCATCCAGTGGAAAGAAGCCAGCAGGCAAACAATCAAACATTTACTTGCTGACAAATGAATAATGCTTCCACTGTTCTTCACGCAAATATAAATGAGAGTCAGGCCACTTTGCGGACAATAAGAGAACCATTTTGAAAACAGATTGATGCGCTGAGAAGGCAAAATAATGGTACTGACTCTGTATTCAGATGGTGACGCAGTATCAGCAGTGATATGAAACTCAGTCTTACTGTTTATAAAGGAAATGAGGGTAAAGTATGGCCACTACTTATGTCAACCTCTGGCAGTTGGATGTGATTGATGAGTGGATATATGCATGCAAAGTTAAAGTAAGTGTCTGTAAACAAAAGCAGAACTCTTATAAAAGCGTATAGTAATTTCTCTCATGCCGACACACACATTCAAATAGCCATACACACGCAAAAGCAATGAGCTTAGAAGTTAGAGAACGCACGGCATTACAATGTACTGTAATTCAGGCATGCGCGTAACTCCAACACACCTACTACAGCTCTGGCACAACACATGGACAACACACACCCCCACTCTGTACACAAGCAGCATGACAGATAACATGTCTACTCACAGAATTAACAAAGACTACTTTTCATACATAAATATCAAATCCAAAGTCCTGTTTCCCTATCACCTTACAGTTCATTCAGGACCGACAATGAGCATTTCACCTCTTCTGCAGTATTATACGCAGGTAAATATTTCAGAGTGGTGCAAAGGCAGGAAAAGGGGGGGACACCTTCAGCCCTGGCTTCAACATAAAATGGGTGCTGTTCCCCATTTTAACCCTTCCCTCCCTCAGTTCCTCTCCCCATCGTTTCTTATCTCTACTCCTGGATTCACACCTCTCCTATTAAACATCATATCTGACTCCATCCGTCTCCCTCCATTTCTCATCCTGCCCATAAACCTTCCCAGACCAACCCCCTGTATCCCTCTCCCCTGTAAGTAGGGACCTAACATTCTGCACAACAAACAGTTCAACAGGATCACTGCATTGCCTAAACTATAAACATTTAAGACATAGTGGCTGTATATATCTACAACTACAACCTACTCTATCTACTGCAGGCTGCCCAAAATGAGACAATGGTTAATAACATACAATGTAGTATAGTGGCAGGCTGCCTGCCAGCTTCTTACCATCTTAAACCCATTCCACTCCATTTGGGAGACGCCGGCCGTTGTCTCACGCGCTCTCTCCTCACACAACAGCTACAGCAACGCCTCAGCAATGAAAATCCCCTACTCTTCCTTGCCCTCTTCCTGTCCTAGTCTCCTCTGACACTGTCTCCTTATTTTCTATCTCTTCTTCTCACTCTGCCTTTCTCCCTGTTTCTGCCCGAGTCTTCTTCTTCAGCAGCGATCAGAGTGTAGCGTACTAGAGGTGTACGCAGCAAGCATCGCCTTCTTCCACAGATGCTGAGAAGAGAATGGTAAGCCTGGATGAGAGTGCTGGGCTGCAGCAAGCCTCCCTCCCTCTCGCCTCCCTCCCTCCTTCCTGCAGCCACCCGCCCAGTCGCCTGCTCAGCTGGAAGGTCAGAGCCCGCCCAGTCCCCCCCCCCACCTATCTTTTAGAGTCTACGATTGGTTTTTTGGCTTGCTTGTCAGCCCTTGGCCTCACCTCCCTCTCCCTCAGTGTTAGCACCTTCGCTCTCTGGCTGGCTCCGAGCCGTCGTCGGCACACGCCAACCTCAGCCTGGTTTGGCAGAGAAAAGGCTTTCTGAATCCCAGCAAAGCAATCAATCGCTGCTGAGGGCTGTGCTTGAGTGAGCCGGGCAGAGCAGCGCGGAGCAGAGCTCTATGAGAGTGATTGCAGCCTCGGGCACTATGGTAATAGGATGCCTGCGCAGCACTGTGTATATAAATTAGCTATTACTGGGTGCATGTAGAAATCCCTGGTACGTTTACATGACTGCGTATGCTGCTGTCTCTCATCCTTAAACACAAACACGTGTTTTTCTTTCTATAGTTGTGAGGACACTCGTGGAAATAACCCATTCCCTAGCCCGACCCTATTCATTACAACTACATGTCTAATCATAACCTAAACCTAATTCTCACCTGAACCCTAAGACCAAGCGCTAACCTTGTGCGAGGACCGGCCAACATGTCCTCACAGTGAGGGTATCGAACTCAAACGTGTTCACACAAATATATAGGGACACATGACTATAAACAAAATTACCTGGTTTGTTAATAGCTCATAATTAGCATGTGTTAAGGTTTAAATGCAGCTAACAGTCTAGTCCACTAATTCACGCACATAAACGCATAAACGACAGTCTACACACCTGTCCACACAGGTGTAATCATGAACGCCTTTTTTAATTTCTTCGTACGTAGTAAAATCAGAAGCGGAACGTGTTACACATAATGCGGCTTCTGCTTCTCTGCCTGCTGCTGCGGCACAGTATATGTTTACGTTAAAATAAAGCTGAGCTGGTAGCACATGAAAGAAACAAGCAAGTGCGACAGAAACGTGCCCTGCGACTTCTAGGCTACTCACCATGACCATTCTTGTGTCAGGTTGTTGGCGTTACGGACGGTAACCGTGTTCTCGGCGGACAAACTGTAAAAGCCGGTCAAGCCAGCGAGGAGAATGGGATGGAGTCGCAGCGGCTTTGCTGGAGAGGATGAATGAATCGGCGTGTTGGTGTAGTGAGTCTGACGGAGCCAAATACTAAACAGAGCGAGCCCGTGGGTGTGGAAGACCTGCAGCGCTGTCCCGTGAAAGAAGAAGAAACACACAGTCGCCCCTAGTAAAAAGACAAGACACTACAACAAAACAACCCGACGAGGAAGGAAAATCCACTCAAAAGGGAAAGATGCACAGTTAAAAACCTCCGTACCTTTCTCTAAAATACCATATAAGGCATGTCTAGTCACACCGCGAGCGGTCTCCCATTGGCTGGGGAGGACGGGGCGGTGCGCTCGCGGGTGCAATTGAAGGAGGCAGGAGGCTCGTATGGTCCTCAACGTGGGGAGAGGGGCAACATGGTGCTAACGCAGTTAATGCGACTTCATGTTCCTGAATGCATATAATCCACTCGCTCCTGGCAGTACGTACTTATTTATGAAATCAGTTTTAGTTCGTGCTCAGCTTATGGTTTGAAACCGCGTATATAGTGGACTCTTTTAGGCCATTAAACACTGGATCGGTTCTCTGCCTCACTGCCTCAGTGTTGAGGTGTAAACTACCTGTTGTTAAGCCACGTGTAGAGCTATCGTCGTCAGCTGAAAAACAGCAGCAGCAGGTCTCCTCTTTTCTCCCACCTCAACAAAAACTCATCATCACAGGGTCGATGCTAACGCGATTAGGGGTCCTGCACCCACACGCCCAAAAGTGCTCCTTTTATAGCAGGTGAGAATTTTTTTTTCGAGACTTGCCTTTTACACAGGAAGTGCAGAAAACGCTATGTCTGTTGTTTTCAGGAGTAATTATAGCTTATTTAATGAAATGCTATTGCCATATTTGATGTTGCCAATTAGGCTACTCTGACTAATTATAATCTTTATTACAGCTTATTTATTGTTAATGAATATTTATTAAAAGCAAATGTTCTTTGTCCAGCAGCAAACCTGCCTCAGGTTGACTTGTCCATCTGGCCCCTATCTCAGGAAGACAAGAAGAGGGAGCTCTTGCGTCCTTTAATGCAGTTACCCAGCAGGCAGCAACACGTACAAACAAACACACATGCATACACTGAGAATGCACATATGGAAATCCATGTTGATCCACACCATAGTTGATAGGCAAAGATATATTCATATGCATGTACATAGACAGAATATACACACATGTACACAGTGTCTCACAAATGGTTCAACACATTAAAACACCTTATCCTCTAGATGTACATAATCAGTTTCCTAATGCGATCATACTGTTTGAGTGGTGTTCAATACAGCACTAAGAGCCAGTCATATTCTCATGCTATTTTATTTCAATTAGCATTCAGCTGTGTGAGGCCTGGCAGAGCTAATGTAACTGGTGGACGTCCATTAAGATTAAGATCAGAGAGATTTCTCCTCTCCTTCCAGCCCAAGATACTTCCTCATACACCACTGCGCTTTATTTCAGTAGTCCTCTGGTATGTGACTATAATCAAATGCAAATCAAGTCCACTATGAATTCTTACCGTCTGGATACTGGTACCGTGTAAACATAAGGTACTACACAGTGTATACCACATAACCTACATACTCTACACTTACATTTACAATATGTAAAATGCAAATTGCAAATTTCAGCGACACATTCGAGTAGCTACACAAATGAGATCCCCAATGAACGCTGAAAAATAATTTAAAGAAAGAGAAGAAACAAGAAGAAGACAGACCATAAAGGAACAATGTGACCAGTTCTGGCAGACAAACAGAAACAGAGAACTAAAGCTCCCCAAGCTTTTCCACATCACCCTGACCTGTCCACCTGCCTGGTTAGCTACAGCTAGCTAGCCTGCCTACAGGAACCATGTGCGTGACATACTAATGACAATCCTCACTATGCCTTCAATTAGGCCTGAGCATTACTGAGATATACACGTGCAGACATACCTACAGTTTACACACACAGGGAAGAGAACAAGCTCACTATTGTTTTAGAGAAAACAGAATATTCTGGCACTCACAGTCTGGAGATTGGTACTGATCAAATTGTATAACAACAGAGTAAGCGTAATGTAGAATGAAACACAAAGAAAATGGATTAAAATAGAAGTGCATCTTTGTCTCCTTTCTTTTGTTATGTGACTCAGTATCTTTTCTACCTGAGAGCAGAAAATTTGCAGTTGAATAGTACAGAGAACAAACCTTTGGTTTCCTGTCCATCTTTTATCCTTCTGCACTGACCTTTGAGCTTGATAAAGGCTTTGGGTTGGACCCGGAAAAAAAATAATATTCTCCCCTAACCATATTTTTATTTTTGCTTTTTAATTTCACACTGTAAAGACCTGAAAGTCAGATCCGTTGCAGTGCCTGAATCACAAATTCTGTTTCACATTTCATTTTTTTCCCCCTATCCTGTCAACTTTCAACTGCTGATGTGTAGAGATAGAAAAATGTTGGGTGAAAACAGAGGGTGATCATTTTCTTATTTCATAAAGGACAGTGTTTTGAGGTTGTTTTCTCCTTCTGTAATATGATCCACATAACCTTTTCTTCAAATGAGAATATGATTTGAAAGTGAAAATAGTCCTTCACAGTTGTCATGCTCGGCGTGCCATTTCACTAAATTGCTCTACAGGACCGTAGTTTTATAAAGCAATGAAAGTGACTGCCTCTACTCAGTAAATTAGCTATAAACACAATCTGCTCTTTCAGTGTGTTATGGGGAGTGTGTCTCTCTGTGTGCAGTTATGATATACAGACACATACAAAAGATGGAACCATGTTGCTGCCATGTCCTAGTTAAGGGTACACACTGTGCATTGTAATAATGTGTATGGACAGATGGAGGGAGTGGTTGAGATATTCTATCAAGGGCATCCATGCTGAGATACTTTACTGTCTGGATGTTAGAGATATTGCAGTGTAGTTTATTATCTTGTGAATTTGGAGTCTCTAAAAAATACTATAGTCTATAAAATACAATACAACAAAGAAGTAATTAAGGCTAAAGGGTAATGTACTAAAAGAAGTCTACTTTTTAAAAATTATATTCCAATTTTGTCAAAATGTACACAAAAAAGTGTGTAGCATTAATTGTATGCATTATTTGGCTTATAAGATGACGACTGATGCTAACTATTTGTTGAGGAGGTAAATGATATTTCGTTCCTCTTGTAAAGTTTTGAAAGTTAAAAAGCTTTTGTGGCTTAAACCCAGCAGGGCTAGCCACTGTCAGCAATGCGAAACTCCATCTCACTGATTAGCTCTGGCTCACATCTGTGAACACACACACACACACACACACACACTAATGCGCAACTGAGAAACACACAAAAACACATGAGTGCATGGATTTACCCACCACCACACAGACAAAAAGACAACATTTTGTTTCAGAAGTGTGTCACAGTCTGACATGGTGACTGGAGCTTCTATGGGCTGGACCCCAGACGTGTGCTTTAGTCTACTAATTCAGAAAGCAGGGAGCTGGCTAATTGTCATGAACTCCTCCTGCCCTCTATTCTGCTCGGCTTCTCCACCCTAAACCCCTCCTCGTCACAGTCCTTAATGGATTAACTGCAGTCTGTGTAGTTCCTTTTCCTCTCTCTTACTCATTCTGGTTCTGTTGCACAAACTCGTGTTGATAACACTCTGCCACACCCTGAAAAAATCTGTTTTGGTTAACTCTGTTTGAACATCTATTGAATATACACATAACACAATACTGTGCATATGCTATGTAGTGTGATATCAGCTATCACATAGTATTTTAATAACAAGTGTGAAAGAGCAGGGATAGAATGGTGTACGCAGTATAGCAGGTTTGAATATGTAGTGTGCAGATAGTGATAATTGTGGGTGCTCTCGGTTTGAGTCTTGTTAACTGTCAGATGCAGTGTTTCAACACCTGTCTTATGTTTCAATTTGCATAATAAGACTTCTATTTAAAGGAGGCGAAGTGAAGATGCCAGCAGAGGTGTTACCTCAAAGTACTGGAAGAAAATACCTTGATTATTAACACAACAAGAAAACTTGTTTTTTTGCAGCAAAATAGATTTTTGCAATTGCTAGACAGGTTCACAGCAAATTATTGCAACTGAGGACATAACACAGAATCAATCTGAAAGTGAATTACTTTTGTTCCAGTGTATAGCAACAACACTGTAATTGACGGTGAAAACAGTATTTTGACAGAGCTGAGAGCAATGCATTACTGATTGATTCAATGCAAAATATCACAGCAGTCTATGCAGTAAAAGAGTCTAATACATTTAATAGACCAGAACACAGTCCTCAGTATGCTGCGGCTTACTCATGCTTTTTTTGATTTGCCCTTGAAGGACAGATTTAGTTGCTCTATTGAAGTTCTTGCAGTAGTACCATCTTGCTGTGCTACTCAGACTGATGATCGCCTCTTTCCTGGCAGGTGTCCACCCTCTGCCGGTAACAATCAACAAATGAGAATAACAGCCTTCAACTTGTCTGTCTCTCTGCCCAGTGACAACCTCAGCATCATCGAATCCCAGACAGAAGACAGCTATTAACACGATGCGGCTGTATCCGGACAACAATGGGCAGTTTGGACTGAGTTGGCTTTTGTTTGCTTTCAACGTTAAGACCAAGGGCTTTATTTTCATGAACCAATGGCACACACAGTGTGGATACAGATTTTTGGTAATTTCCTGGTCAGAGGAACACAGTGCACCTCCATTGCTGTTATACCTTCATTCAAATCACTCCTTTTCTTTCTCTTCAAATGGAGGGCACCCTGTGCCATAGTGCTCTGACAATTTAGTAATTGAAAACCAGAAAATATATCCTTTGAAAATGTAATAAAATTTCTGCACAGTTTTCATTGTACTAGTTAAATGTGCTAATTATCTAAAACCCCAAATCTAAAATCTGAAAATGTAATATTTAACTAAAAGCATAATATTAAGCCACTGGCTTTGAAATTACACTTTGAAGTGATACTATAACAATACTGTTTCCTGGTGTTAATTGTAAGCAAATAAAAAGTTGACATTTTGCTTTGGATAAATCTTTTCACTTAGAAAAACTAAAACTTAAATCCGACATGGGCCTACCGTTCTACAACTGTGTTTCATGTTACCAGTGAGAGAAAGTGGATCCTTTGACAGTGACATTTAGGTTATTTACATATACAAATGTAACTCTAGTTGAAACCTTTCTTCTATATTGTCTTCCCTCCGTGGCCATGGGTATGATACACAATCAGCTTAACTCGTCTGTGTCACTGTCCATGGTAGAAACCCTTTAGGAAAAGGCTGTGCTTTTTTCTCAAAATCTACTACTCAAAGCTGTTTGGTATGGCTGAAGCTTTGGAGACTGCAGAAATGTGACAGTTTTTTTTTTTAACTTAGTCTAAACGGTTTGTCTCTGTCTGTGGACTAGGGAGTGAATCTCTAAACTACAAAAACACACTCCTCGTTTGTAGATGTTCTAAATAATACTTGCTTACTGCTTTAGTCATATTTTGATTAATTAGTTTTATGTTTAGAGAAAACAACAACAAACACACTCACTCACCCATTCACACACACACACACACACACACACAAACCTCAAAACAAAACAAAAAAAAACCCTTAATCTAGCGCTTAACAACGCCTTAGCATGTTTTTTCTTCTTGACAAGTTGTATCTTATCAGGGCTCTTAGTTGGAAGTAACTCATAGTTACAGAACCCAAATTGTAATTGCTTGTGTCTACTTGTAAGTCGCTTTGGATAAAAGCGTTAAAGTAAAGTAAAGTAAACACAAATATAATAACATGCTGGCTAATTTCACACCTTCCTATCACACTTGTTTTTTGTATAGAAGAAATAATAGTAGGTATTAGAGGCAGTTGTCTTACACAGATGAGAGAAGGTTTGTGGAGGTGCTCAGAGAGGCTTGGATATGCATTGACTGTTGAGTCTGGCATGTGTTCTGGCACTGAGAAAGTATTCTCAACAGGACTCTGGTGGATTAGTGTCCATTTGGACAACAGAGTGGTCCACAGCTTGGGGTGACATTCAACTACAGCAGGCCACCAGCTCTCACAATGATCATGAAGTTTAGTCTTCCTGCTAACTTTCACTGATGTATAGTAAACATAATGACATCTGGGCACTGTATTATATTTGGAGTTTCTTGGCTCTCACGGATGTATGACATAACTAGCATATCAAACAGTGTTTTATTTTCGGTCGTGTTCTAGTCTTTATGGGACATGTCAAATAAACCAGTGGCCATTCTGCAGTGTGGTGGGTCGGCTGATCATTGGGTGAGCGGTGGGCTTTGGGGCTTGGTGAGGCGGCAGCCCATTTTACGTTTGATCCCGGTTGGGCTATACCCATGCTCACAGGGCAACTGCTGTGGTCCATCTGGTGGAGGCTTTAATCATAACACCCTCCCCCTTTCTCACACACACACACAAACACACACACACACACACACACACACACACACACACACACTGCTGCATTTCAGTAATACAAAGCATATAGAGATTTCAAGGTTTGAACCGACTGTTGCCCACAGCCAGACTTTATATTTACCATATTTATTGTAGTTGTTTCTCTCTCCTATAAAATCTCCTACTCACTTGCTCACTGAAACGCCACCTGGCACCTGTAGTGACATTAAAACCTCATCAAAAATCTCACACTATCAGATCTGCATAAATGGCTGCACTATAGCTTTTGATAAGAAATAACCTTTTAGAAATAAGGCACATCCAGAATCCTTCACAGGACTGGCCTACAGCATCGTGGACCAAACCATGCCCACGCAGCACAAATCCGGCGCTCCAAATGTCACTTCATGCTTAACTGCCGTTTTTCACGCTTGAAGAAAAGAAAGTGGGCAATAAACAACAAACAACTCCACTGGGTTTCAGTCTAAATGCCTACATGCTTCAAGACATATTTCAATTACTTTGCGTTGTCTATCCAATGTTTAGTAGGTTAAAAAAAAGTCTTAAGTAGAAAACAAATGCTGTAAAAATAATTTTCCGCTAAGTAACAAGACATCTATAATTCATGTTAAATTCACCCAAGACAGATGTAATAATGCACGGAGGTAAATATACACAAACAGAATTAAGCTCAATACAAAATGTATGTACAGCTATAAACTACCTCACTTTGAGGTCTAGTCACTAATGTACAGGCTCAAGACAAACTCCATGGAAAAAATGAATGCAGCTGTTAGAATACATTTATTATTGGGAGGGAGGGGGTTAGCGGCATGATGCTGTTCCATCCTTGGGTTCTGTAGAGGAACCACTTAGTGTCGGTCTCCTCTTGGACAAAAATACCTCTGGTATTTTCATCAATTTCCAATATCATGTCTTGATTTAGCTGTCCTTTTATGAAAAGCTGCTCTACTTAACCTAATCAATGGAAAACAAATCTATCACACATTTAAAACTACTTTCTAAGCATACTGTACACACAGACCTTTACTACTAAAATCTTCCCAGTGGAGCCAGTGGCCAATGACTGTAACTTAAATGGTGACTTCTCCTCAACACTACTGCACAAGTCAGCCATACATCATGTATTCATGTTGACAGTAGATATTTTGCTTCATCCCCAGCAATTAGCAAATCAATAAAAACACATTGGCTTTAAAACTATCAGTTCTGAGAGGAGAAAAAATAGCGTTGTTCATCAACATGCCAGGACCGCAGACGCAGACAATCACTCAAGTATTGGCAGTGTTTGTCAGTTCAGCATCAACAGGCACTGAGCTGTCAACAATAAGACACATCTCTTCACACCACTGCTCTTAAATGACTGCCAGATATTGTCTGGTCAGGAGTCCTCATCTACAAAATGTGTCTGTTCTATGTAATGTCTCAAATTGGTGTCAACACAGGGAATAATCTATAAAGGTAAGTTTTGCAAACATTTGATTAAATGTGTTCCTCTCACCACACAATTTTTTTTTCCTTACGTATTTATGTCTGTGGTGACGGCGCTGAAGCCATAGTGATCACATTATCACTGATGCAGACAGGTCAGTAAAGGGCTTGTACTGGCTAATACCTCTTTTGTCAAGGTTTATAAAGCTGACATATCTACAGTATATGTTGATGTCACTGTCAGTTTTATAATTAATTCACTAAATCTGCATGATCCAATACATAAGCCTCAGGCAGCTCTTTGAAGGAAATGTCAACCCAAAATTACATTAGATTTATTCAGAACCTGTGAATTTGACATCACCGTTAAATAGCAAATGCAGCATTTTTCCATAATTGCAAGTCGCAAAATACAAATAGCTCAAATATGACTTTATATCCTTGACTTGTCTGTTTCATTATTGTCCCCCTACTATATTTATCATTTTAAGACGAATGAAATAACTGCAGCTGGATGTGAAAACACTGTCCAAGTGAGGCAACAAATTTGTCTCTGAAATTAAATGCTTTCTTCTAGCAAACAAAAGAGCAGCAGTGCGACCTTTTTTTTAAATTAAAGGAGAAAAACGAAGAACATGAAGTGAGATAATTTTGTTTATTCAACCTACCAAACAGCACAATTGCAGCCAGTGACTTGAGGTAAATCCCCAGTAGAATTCACAGGCATATACTAAGCATATATAATGTACTTTAAACAGTGATAATTATGTGTGTCTACATGCTTTAGCATTATAGGTGAAATTTGATAGCATTTTCAATATTTCCATTTTTCATTACCTCAGGGTGCCTGGCAGTATTGTTTAGCACATACAGTACATTCTTGTATTATTTTTCACACATCTCCTTTGAGACTTTGATTATAAAGAAACCTGCATTGTGTTTATTTACTAACAAATTATGATCGAAAACACCAAACATTACAAGATTTACTTGTGTTAATCTGTGTGTTAGAAGACCTGTCAATCAGTGTGGGCATAACAGCAGCTTCAGTTCTTTAGCTTTTGTACGTGGTGGTTGGCCGACCCTTTTGTTTACACTTTTATAACATCTATTCTGTGTTTGTTTGTTCAAGTGACATGATCAATGTGTTACTGCTGTTTTGTCATGAACATCAAGGACAGACTCAGCAGTGCACCGACTCTATCCAGAAGCCCTCAGCCTTGCCATGCGCCATTATATAGGTGAAATTACAGGTGATTTCTTCCAGGTCAAAGTATGTTTACAGTATGGAAAGGTGACCTTCGGCTACGCATAAGCAATTGGGTTGGTGCAACGAGATATACTGGAGGTTTGTCTATTGTTTATGGATCACTTTTATATATTCAGCCTGTCATATGTCTTGTCTACAAAGTAGATGGGTATGAAAAATAGATAATGATCAAAAACATGGTAATTTGCGATGAAATACACACTAAAAGGCACCCTACAGATGGGCGAAATTGCCAGATTGGGTGTGCACAAAAAAGACTCCTAGAGAGATGGAGGCTGTGAGACAGTGAGGAAAAAGAGAGACAGTTCACTTAAGTTTACAGTGTGTGTGGGTGTGTGCATGAGCTTGCAGACACCTGCTCCATTCTGCAGTGATGGTTCCCAGCGGGACACAGGCTCAGCTGCTGATCACTAGGCCCTCCCTGCAGCACTGGTGGCCAGCGCACAAACACACACTCACACACTCACACACACACACACACACAAACACACCCCAACAAACACAGCCCTTCCAAATTTCTCTCAGAATTTCATCCCTTCAGGCCCCCCTTGCAGTGCCTCTCAGCCTCTCTGTGTTCCCCATAACTGACACACATCATGTGCTCATATCAAGTGCAAACATGAAACAATGTACACATGCAGAGAACTGTACAGTCTGTGTTTTTGTCATGTTGCAGTATATGCTGTAGGGACGATGAATGAATCGATGAGGGTGACTGAATAGTATATCTTTTTACCTCATAGCTAAAAGGCTTTATTGGACAGAGAGCTACACACCTCCATATTATGTGATGCTCTAGGGATAAAATTACATATATATTTGAACTTTCTCATGTTTACTTTTATTTCCTCACATAACAACACTAATATGGTTATTTTTAACTTTTTTGGCAGAAATATAACATAGAATAACAAAACACACATTTGTTTTTGTCAGCCCTATATTAATCAACCACCATTGTTATTGTCAGTGCCATATTTTGTGTCTCTCTTCGTCTCTGTTTCTCTCTTCATGAGAAGAGTCTTTTTCCCTCAGTGGCGTAGATCAGTCTGCTGCACCTGTTTGTGCCTCACTCACGTCAGGGTTGTGGAGCATAAATGAACTAATTTGAAGGATATAGAAAACACTGCAATCAAGGAAAGGGGAAATGCAGCGAGTGGCAGATGGAAGGAGCTAATCATTGTTATGAAATAGAGATGACCTCTAACTATCTCCTGGCTGCTAGTATACCGTAGCTACAGGCGCTTGCCAGCTCCTATGCCATGTTGGCCTTTTCTCCTTTTTCCCTCTTTGCCTGTTTGTTGTTGTGGTGATGATGAACCTCTTCTGGTAGGTCTGAAAAGCAACCCTATTTTTTAATGTTGAAACAGAAAAGATTGGAGTTGTCAAACAAAGCCTAGTGTCACATAGAGAACGGCAGCTGCCTGCAGTGGGTAATCAGTGGAGCTTTCTACAAATTAACAACATTCAGCTCTGAAGCACGGCGCACTGCAGGTTTTTAGATGTGGGCTCTGAAAATTAGATCTTTAGTGACTTAAATATGAAATAATTTGCAATTCAGTTTTTTTCTTTTAATTTCATCCACTTTGTTTTAGATGACATTACTGAGATTGCCTGGTCATCCTAATGCTGTAAACTGATACTGCGGATGCTCATTTTGAACACAGGAATATCAGTTAGAATTTCATTAATTGCATGCTGAATCTCTTCTCTGTGTGTCTGTGTTCTAATGGGTTCAGAATATAACTCTTTAAATGTTTTTTTTAATCCACTGTCATACAGTTTAAAATACAAAATACACAACTGAGAATATTTTCAAATACCCTATCAAACTGAACACAGAGAAGTAATGGTAAACTTTTCTGCAGGCGAATTATATATTTGAAGACAAAAGCATTTTGCTATTTAGTCATTTATCAAAGCACTCATTTAATGAAATGGTGCATTAAATGTAAATGCACCCAGCTTATTTTTGAATGATAATATCTTTAAAAAGTTTCAGTGATTGATTCATAAAATAACAGCTTGTTTTAACATGACATTTCTTATATACGCAACAATAATTTACAGAATTGTATTTTCTGATGTAAAAAATGTGATTCTGCTTTTGATTCTTTACACGCCAAAGCCATCTGAATCTTCCAGCACATTTATCTAATGTATGCAAATGATCTTGCTGTGCTTAATGAAGGCGCCATTAATCACTATAACGATGGTCTTTTTTAACCAGGGTAATCATGTGCGCACACATACACACACATACACACACACACACACAAGTACATTTTCAAAAGCATACACAACCATATGTGCTTACACTTACACACACACACAGACACACACACACACATACACGGTAACACGCCTCATCACCACCACCACACTGATGATAAATGTGCACATGCACAAAAAATAAGCCATTATCAAACAATTTCCCTAGAAATTTAACTATGTGTGATGAAGGTCTCATCGTCACTTGCTCTTAATAACAATATTCTGAATTGATTTTGTTGTTTTCCTTCTTTTTCCTCCTTTTTACTCTTTACATCTATCTTCTTTATTGCTAAATTTAATGTGATATGCCACCAAGTCACCTGATCATCAAGTTCCACCATGGAATGCAGTAGTTAACTAATCCCCTCAAATGTCATCTAATAGGATGCCGTTAAGATGCATCAAACTATGTTAACACATCAATCGTATTTAGATAATAAATGCAGCTAATTAGTTCCACTGGTTTCAACAAATAATTTATGGTCCAGCAGCTTTATGCAAACAGCAGATTACACTGTTGTGAGACTGAATGGGCAGTGAGAAACACAGTTAATTTTGTGCGCTGTGTAATAACAACAACGCACTGGACACACATCTTTGAACTCATATGAGAATTCAAAAGAAAAACAGCAAAACATTTCTGAAGCCCAACTCCTCACAGACGTATTTCACCGCTTATCCTCGCTGTACATTTGCATACAGTTGACGGAAACCCCTGGGTACAGTCAGCAGCATGACAGTGGGTTATGAAGGCTTCCGGGAGGCTCTGGGGTGTGGATCTGAGCCAGTTTGAAGGGGAGCCGAACCAATGAAGAGCCCACAGCGGATTAGACACCCACTGCTTCATGTCGGTTTAATGCGGCGAGTCAGGGATTTTCTTACAACGCTTTTGCCTAAATGCTCAGGGTTTTCTTATGCCCCTTTTTTGCTCTCATTCCTTTCGCCTTAAAATTATATTTTCTACGGAAATGGCAGAGCAATGTTAACTCCAGAGCAAAACATCCCGTCTATTTACAACGTTCCTGCTTTTTCTGAAAATGTGACTTTTCCCATATTGATTGGAATTGAAAAAAATCTATATTTGCTTTTCAGGTTTTCACGTAAAGTATCAACACGTTCGAACTGCAGGTGTACTGCTAACGCCTCTTCATCAATTTACAATCAAAGTTAATTCATCATCAAAGGGCAAATACCAACATTAAATGCAAATAGTGCAGATTTAACGGGGTTCACAAAATCTAACAAACATAGACTATATTACAGACACACTCACACACGCGTGCTCACACAAACACCTCAAATTCCCTTGATAACTGTCTGACTGGCAGAGGCTAAAGACAGAGTAGGCGTCCGTAATTGAACAAACAATACAATGTAAATATTTACTAATACTATCCATTGGGGATACAGGCAGAACCCCACAACTGATTTGCTCTCCTTTCTGTCACACAATACACACAGATTCTACACACAGATTCACACTTGTACTACCACTCTCCAATTTTTCCTGATTCTTTTTTTGGTATTATGCTTCCCTGTGTTCATTAAATAGATGGAGTTATATTGGTCTGTCTATCTTCTTACCAGGGGTGACCTGTAGCCCATCTGGGCTGACGATGACAGGAGATCCCTGGGAAATAGCGGCGAGTGCGTCTCAGGGACGGAGCCCACGCCACTTGCTGCTAGTCCCGAGAGCTGCCCGTACCTCGCCATCATCTTGAGATGCTGCTCACAGAACATACACACACTCATACACAGACACGGGAGGAGAGAGGAGGAGAGAGAGAGAGAAAGGAGAAGAAAAAAAAGAGAGGGAAGGGTCGTGAGAGAAGGGAAGGAGAACAGATAACAGCAGGTAGTAAGGATGGTGAGAATGGTACAAGACGAAAGAGGGAGTGGAGGGAAAACATGAAGAAAGAGGAGGTAGAGGAGGATTACAGAACACTTTGCTCTCACACAAACGCATGTATGAGCATACACACATACACCCATACATACTTGCACATACAGACACACCATATGTACACATGAAGGAACACATACAAATTTAGCCCCAGGTGGGCAATTTCACAAGCAAGCGTATCTTTGATGGGCTTGATAGCTACCTTTGTTTTGTTTCAGTACGGGGATCTGAAGTCTAGGCTTCATTTATCATTACAAGCCAGGATGAGTGTGAGAAGCGTAACGGTCCCTTTTTCACCATACCGACCATCGGAGAAATATAATAAACAGCTGCTGTAATCAATCACCCTCTCTGTTTTTGGCTACAAGCATACAGAAGTGTACAGATACACGCACACACACACACAGACATACAAGAACATACATGACAGAATGGTTGGCGGCAGACATACACAGGTGAAGGATGGAGAAAGAAGCAAATCCAAATGTCTTTACCTCATTGCTCAACAAAGCGGCGTTGAGTGTTCGGCTTATTTCGAACATGTTCAGATTCTGTGTTTTTTTCGTTCTGTCCTTTTATTTGCAGACTCTTTTCAGTTCTTTCCTCCCCTTCTTCTTTTCTACAGTTGGGAGTCAGTCCCAGGAACCCAAAAAAGAAAGAAAAAATGAAATCAATTGAAAAAAATCCTGTTTAATTTTCAGATTTTGGAGTTGTGATTTTTCAGTCCTCTATGTTTTCTCTCCCTCTCTCTCCCCTGTCTGATGAAGCACCTTTGCTGGCTGTGGCTGTAGTAGTGGCGTTTTTGCCCAGGGTCTCCGCACACGTCTAAGGAGTCAATGTGCTGTTTTTTTTTTCTTTTTAATCTCCCAAGAGTCAGCACATTAAAACAGGCAGTCAGGCAGTCGGTGGGTCGGGCTGGCGGGCTGGCTGGCTCCCTTATCTGTCCCCCGCACACTGGCACACACAATACGCTCCGATCCTCACACTGCTCGCTAGCAGATTAGCCTGTCCCAAAACATAGCACTTAGTTTAAACTCCCCTCCCTTTTGCTCTCTCTCTCTCTCTCTCTCTGTATCAGTCCCTCTGGCTCTCTCTTCGGCTCTCCCTCCCACTCTTGTTCTATCTCTCTCACTCCTTCTCCTCCTGCATCACTCTCTTTCCCCCCATTTCTCACACATTGATGCAGCTACAGTTCACTGTGCTACCACAAGGTGGGAAGACTGTTCTAGCAACAGCGACACCATCGCCGTCACATCCCTTCCTCTCCCTGCCACTCCTATCTTTTAGATTTTTCTCTATTCTCTTCGTTTTATTTGGCTCTATAACTCACAGTGAAGGAACATTTGCACTCTATGATCAGAGCAAACAAAAAACTGAGATAAATGAATTGTTTGGGGGGGGATGAGGAATAATACTGTTTGCTTCTATTATTTAATTATGAATTTGACAAAAACAGGATTTAGATTTAAGGGTGGAAAAGGGCATAAAAGACTCCTGGAAAAATAAAAAAGGATTCAGCACTTCTTGGTGGTCTTTATATGACAACCACACGTAATGGAATGCAATAAAACTGTACACTATGAAGAAACCTCAACACAGAGGAAATGAAGGGTACCTCTCAGTAATAGCTACCAGAGGAAAAAAGTGAGGGTTGGGCTCATATGAGCATCAAGGTCAGGTGGTTGTCCTTTTCCTCAGCAGGGTGTGGCTCAGAGATGACGAAGCAGCTAGTCACGGGCATGGCAGGAGATCCCAACTATGGAAAAAAACAAGCAAAAGCAAAAAAAAAAAAAGATTAGGGAGATATGAGCCAAGAATATGAGTCATTATATTCTTGGATTCAGTTGATAACACCTGAGAAATCTGAGAGTAATGACTCACAGTGTACTGAATCTGCATCTAGTAAAAATGTGCAAATATTTATGAAATATTTGGCCATGTTTAAAGAAAAAAACAGAACACAGAATATTTTATGAATCTAATGCTGGTAAGAGTGGTTGGAATTGTCATCATTTTCACTAATGCTAATCTTGGTGGTGACTAACTTGTAGTTCCATCAGCATGGCACAGGATTTATTCCCAGTGCTCTGAATGCGCTTTTTTGCTGTGTTGGATCAGAGCGGGGAGAGTGGCCAGTTAATAGCAGCCTATTGACACAGGACCATCTGTTTAGGTGGACACTGTCCAGTACAGTGGAGTAAGCAAGGGAGAGAGAGACAGCTCAAGTGAGAGATAAAGAGAAGGGTGGATGATGATGATTTGATGAGAGAACGGGTAACGGCAAGGTATAAAGCAGACGAAGTGTGAGCAAATGGTTTTATCAGATGTTTATGTCAGACAGGGAGGAGAAAAATATGCAGAGAGACTCACACATCAAGGATGTAAATATGATTTTTTTTAATTAGCACATTTTCTCATTTTACGTTTCATCAGTAGCAGGATGTGTGAAGGTATTATCAACAATGTCACTGTGTTATGGCCCTGTTGTACTGTCTTGGTTTCAATTCCATTTAATGTTTTTCCTTCAAAATAGGGCTGCTAGCCACATCCCTGTTCTGTAAAGCCTGCAGTCTCTAGGGATGGCTGGTCTGGCAAAGCCATGGGGGGAACTGTCAGTTGAATCACCCAGAGTGAGGACTGATTCCTCAGTCAGCTGTCTCTCAAGTCTTCCTCTCTGACCCAAACTCGCTCCCCTGGGTCCCCTGATTTCTGTCACCATAGTGATTCTCTGTGTACTGCCGGCTGGTCACTGCAACACACACTAAACTCCCTACCTCACTTCTTACAAGCACCCTTCCTCAACTGCCATTTGTGCCTCGTGTTTTAATTTTTGTATGACTTCCTTCTTCACTGACAATTGACTTAAATTAGCTAAAGTAAAAAAGGGTTCCCTGTACGTCCTGAAATACACATAAAAAGAACACAGATTTTCTCCAGCTGCACACACATATACACATATTGTGCTTTAGGCTAAAAACATAAACAAGAAATTCTTTGTGTCTGTTTTTTTTCTCTGATATGGTACTGAGACACACACACACACACACACACACACACACTGACTTATTAGATCATTTTACAGTTGAGAAGAAAGATTATTTTTATGAAAGAATGAGATGTAAAAGTATCTTTGCTGTGCCAAAACTACTGTTTCCCCAAAGGGGTTTCTGAAGAGGTTCCTGTTCTGCACTGGACTGCGATGGTGTAGTGTATCATTAACAATCCATACTTAAAAAAGCCACAGTTTATAAAATTTAATCATATGGAATATTTTTATGTGAAGAACATCTGTATCTGCCGAAAGGTCAAAAATGTTTCGATAAACAGCATGTAACATGACATACTGCATACACGTACAAAAAGAAGAGGGATTATAGAAAGTGTTTCTATTTTTTTGTTTTAATTTTTTTGCACTACTTGCAGAAGATTTATTAGATTTAACTACCAAATGTGAGTTTTGGCCATTACATCAAGTTACATCCAGTATTGTAAATGTTCCAAATCTGTCATAGACAACACAGCATCTTGTGGTAAATTCAACTACTCCTATGCAGTGTCTCTATTTGATAAGAGCTGAGAAACAAGGGAAACATGTAGCATATCTAATTCATTTTTCTCATGCTTCATAATTCAATTCCGTCTGCCTCTTGAAAATGAATGATTGTACCATCATAGAGCTATTTAATTGGCATAGTGTTAAAGAAATGACATAGCATGGAGGACAGCTATTCAATTTTCAATTTTAACTAAATATTACACAGCAGCTCTGTATTCTCTTCCTGTCATCTGAAAAATAATCAGTCCGACCTATCTACTCAGCAGCCTGTTGATGCTAGCCATCAAATACAGAGCACACACAGAGACAAAAAATCATCGCCCTCTCCCTGATCTTATTCATTTGGTCCTGTTACACACAGTTTATAACCTGAAAATTAGCAGCAGTCTGTATGCTTCTTGCTCTAGGAGGTATGTGGCTTTTCGTTTGATGTACTTAATCAGGTGCAGCCTTTGTAATGGGAAAGGAACAGGGTCAGGCTTGATTGGCCTTGATGACATCTATGCTCCAATTGTCTAGAAAACCCCCAGCTTTAATCAATCTGCATGATAATTCGGAATCTCTGGTTGCTGCCTGCAATGATTGGCTTTTTTTTCTGAAAATATTAAAAAACAGGTAATGCTGCAATAACACTAAGGTGTGTGCAATATACTGGTAATAGGTTACAGGCAGCATAATTGGAGTCATTTATAGTGTTGTGTTGCCTGCATAATTTGAATGTTAAAATTTTTTTTGTGGCACACTGGCAGAGTTTTTGTCCAAGAGATATGAGCTGTGAGGATCTAGTAGCAGTTACAATCATACAATGCAATGCAAACAAATTTACATTATAAGCAGTACAGACAATGTCACTGATCAGTATTTATGTCTAGTTTCTAAACAGACTATATCAGATATTAACTAGAATGTATATGTCGAGTGTAGTTAATCGTACAGTTTGATCAAAGTGCAGCCAATAACCAATATTCAAATAATATCAACATGTATTGTTATTCTGGTTTTAGTTCAACAAGTCTTAGCTTACTTCTACGAAAGCTGCAGCAGCGCGGTGATGTGGATGACAGCGCCTCTGCCGCTTCCACCTGCTCCGTTGCCGGGGCAACTCGCAGAGAGCGTCGGCCGCTCAGTGACAGACTGGAGGGGAAGATGGAGGAGAACACTGTTAGAGACGTCGACGCTGGTGTGTAAACATGAGCTTTGTCTGGCTTCCTCTTCACAGACACACAAGCAAAAGGAAGCGCATGGTGTGACGTTATCAGACAAATAATATGTTCTTATTTCGGGCTTGCAGCGGTTTTATGTTGACGCTAACGTGCAGTACGATAACCGTCTTGCTAGCAGGTACAAGGATGTAAACAAGAGGCATGTCACCAGTTTTTGATTAGCTAGCTTTGTTCCTACAGACGTTACCGAACTATGCGACTAGCTTAACGGTATGCGGATAGTGTACATCACGGAAAGCCGTAAGCACTGACAAGTTAAGATTTTCCACTTCGCTGCAAAAGCAAGTAGTACTGGCTTTGAGTATGTGCTAGCTAGCAATGTTACCTACATTAGCCAGTGGTAGCTCCTTCAGTGAACTGTGTAGCTAATTTCCTCATGTAGCTGTCGAGATCTGATCTTGCTCTTGCTAACCTGGTCTTTGCCTGTTACCGTCCTAAAATAAAGAGATATTCCGTGAGCAAATACCGGCTATTTGTTAGCACCGATGCATTTAAAACAAACAACACACACTTGAACCCAAACGAACTGACAGGTTTTAAAATACCAAGATACTAGACACAGGCTAAATATGTGATGCCATGCTTGTAAACTTAAGAGTAAAGCAGCCTATATTTCAGATGCTAAGGTTTAGGACTACACATACGTTTTTCTTCCAATTACACATCACAAATTAAACGCAAACAATTGTTAAAACAATTAAAAATTACATAATTATTAATAAAAAATTTAAACACAGCCAAGAAATAAAAACATTTTCATTGCATTTAAACCATAATTTGTACTTTGTGGTGGCCATAAAGAAGAAATACGTGCTGCTATGTAAAATATGTTTTTCCTTTAAGTTCAATAATCCAAAATAGAATTGTATGATTTATGATGTATCTTTTATACTGTAGATTGTGCATCTTTTTATATGAAGTTAGATAAGCTTATTTACTTTGACACTGCATGTTTAAATGAAGTGAGACTTATCTTTTTCCTGCATATTGCACTTGTTCTTTAGGAAGTGAAACTGGAGGAGAGGACGCCTTGGTGGGGAATGTGAACAAACTTATTGTGAGCCCACCTGGATACTCAGGACCCCCACGAAAAGGACATCTAGTTTTTGATGCTTGCTTTGAGAGTGGTGAGTAGTAGGTCTGAGAAATGCTTTAGAAAAATAAGGAGGGAGGTAAAGTGGTGACCAGTGCCATTTATACATTGTTTATATTGTTCTTTTCATGTGGGCATCTTGTTCTTGGCGTTGATGTTGGGAAGTGCTATGGTCAGTGATAGCTGTAAATAATAAGGAAAATGTTACTGTGTCCATGTCCCCTCCACACAAATAAGACTAATAAGGATGAAATAATACCCATATTCTCGATTACTATATCATTTTGCAGTATTTGAATTTTTCAGTGTGTTGCATCTCATATTCCAAAAACTCATAACTAAAATTCCATCTCAAGACATTTGACAGTGTTTTGTTTCACAAAAATGGGATTATATTAATACCATCTACTTCAGCTGAAAGTTTCCACCAAACACCCCAGGCTTGTTCAGCAACTAGAAATTCTCATTTGAGGTAGATAAAATAAATTTAGGTCTAATTGCACTATTCACACTAGAGCTAACATGAATGTCCTTTCTTTAAAATCCTGCATAGATTAGAACCATCTTATTTATCCAGCTTTATCAACCTGTATATCCAAGCCCACAGTCTCTGTTTATTAGATGTCCAGTGTTTGTAGTGTCTGAGAACAAACCAGAAAACAGGTGAAAGGGGAGTATTCTCATAACAAGCTTTGTGTGTTTGGCTTGGTCTCCTCCTGTACTTCGACCAGGCCTGCCAAACATTAACTTTAAAACATTAACTTTTTAAACTTAAGACATTAACCACAACTAATACTACCACCACTACTGGTACTACTAACAATACTAATAATATCTTAAATACAGTACATTAAAGCTTTAATACAAGACAAAACGGTTTAAACTGGTCTATATTAAAAGACAACAACATCTAAACAAAGTGAAGAAAATAAAGCAGGTTTACAGAGTTGTTGTGTGAGCAATTTTCTTTTAGCTATTTTTTACTCTTTGTTCTCACTGATGTAAGCTCTAATAAGATCTAATAAATAAGTAATGATTTTTTTAAAATCTGTATGAGTGTGTCTTTATCTGGACATGCACAGGTGATAGTGTTGTCAACCTAGTGTCAATACTGTTTATGAATACTTTATATACAGATACAGTATATGTGTGAGTATTTTGTTGTTATTGCCTGGCTTTTGCAAATTATTTTTTTTGTAAACTTTCTTTTGGAAGAAGCACATTTTATATAGAAATTAAGTACATTATCACATTACCAGCCAACCAATTCTGCCATCCTTACAACCACATAACCAGTGTTGTAAAAAAGACGAATACAGTATACTAAGTATACTTGAAAGACTAATTGACCTTTTGCATCCTTTATATTTTGTTGAAGCTAGGCATACAGTTAGATGAAGTTAATATGCACTGGACGCCTTTGTTAATGGCCTTTGTTTGCCACTTCTTCTGACAGTTGAACGGCACGGCAATGAAAGTACTTTCTTACTGCTGACAAGGTCAGCTGGTTAGATCCACACACAGGCATACACTGAAGCACACAAGTAGGCAGAGGCAGAGTAAATCAGTGAATCAGCAGGTCTCTCTGGGACTTAATCTCTGTGTTGAGATTAGGTTCAGATGGCACTCAGATTTCATATTTCCACAGACAAGTCCACTTTGGTTTCGGCAGACTGAGATGAGCTGTAACTGTAGCCTGTTTATTATTTCATTTCTGGCCTAGATGTCATTCTCAGTGATGTTTTTCTAAAGTTAAAATAATTTTTACTATTACAGTATACTGTATTGGACATGCTTGATTTTCAGAGAGAAGCCGGTCATATGCAAAATATGTAACACAAGTTATGGCATGTCCTATGTTAATTTCGAATTCATTTGCTAGAGGAAACACAAAGGCATATAACTGATGCATAAATCAATATGCAATGAAAGTTTTTGTTCATAGTAAGCAAGAATCATGTGAATATGAATAAATATAGTATTTCTGGAAGCAGATGTAAATATGTTACTGTAGGTATCACTTTAGTGAGTGGCCTTTTTATAAATTTGCCTTTTTCCCAGATGACATGGCCAAAGGAGCTCAGACATTGATTAATGGGTGCTGAGCTCCCACACTGAGATCAGCTAACATACCAGTGTCTCTGCCTCCGGATGTATCTTCTGAATGATTTATGGAATTGATATTAATCTCTTTCCAGTAAATGCATCACTAAAGTTAGAATGGTGGATGAATTGATGTTTGCCAGCTACTGTAATGTCAAATGAATGTCCCGTTGGTGGTTCGTTTAAGCATCAATAATTTTGTTGCCTTTTCGTTAAAGCTTTGATATTAGTTTAAAACTTTCACAAAATACTCCATATGCCTGTTTAAGTAGTTATTATCTTCTGATACAGGAAGTTTGTTAATTCATGCGAGCTTGTTCATTTAAGCCACTATTTCTTAAAGTGATACTCCAGTAAGAATCTATTTTTGTGCACAAATCCTCACAGGCTGTAGATTAAAAGTGACAATCAACAGCTGAATTTTGCTATAGTATGATTAAATATGCCAATTTTGTAAAACAGAACAATACCAGAGTACTCCTTAGAATAATACTGTATTTTCAATAAATTTTTGAGGACCTTAGGTGGATTTTAACCCATTGCTCTTAACATAATTGCTTCAACTCAGAGATGTTGGTCAACTTCCTTCCTTCAGATCCTTCCATAGCATTTTTATAGGATTAAGGTCAGGACTTTGACTCAGCCATTATCCCCTTAGTTCTGTTTCTGTTCAGTTTTTTATACATTTAATCTGATATCTGTGACAGTTGTAAGGACCTGCCACATGTATTGCATGTTACACAGCCATTTTTATTTCTCAAAGCCATTTAAGTTATATTTCATGATAGCCTATGTCTGTGTTATTTCTCTCAAAACAGATTGCCTAGCTGAAACATGGTATTTCAAACAGAGATTTCTGTTAACCTATAACTCAGTGAGGATTTTATTCTGGCGAGTTAGTATAGCACAGAATAAAACCTAATCGGTTTATTAAAATAGACACTGGTTATGTGAGCTGTTTGCAAAAGGTATAAAAACTCATTTACATTTAGATGAGGCTTAATTCATTTAGTTGTCAGCCCTATGCTGATCAAGTTGGTGATAGATTTACATACAGTGGGTGTCTCAGCCAACAGGTCCTCTGGTACAGAGTCATTATAAACCATTAAAAGCCTTTTTTAACACTGTGCTTATATATACCTTACAAAATGATGATGACCTGATATCACTCACTCACTATACTGTACAGTAGATCTTGTTATGACTATGTAAATTAAGTCTATTGTGACAATATACTTAAGACATTATTGCAAACATTAGTGATTGCTGTCTGTGGACTGTGTTAAGAGCAATATGCACATTTTACTATTGAGATCATCTTTTTATGTTACTTAGGACAATACAAAATCAGAGCAGAGAATAGAAAATTTAGTTCATCTGTGAACATTAAGTCTTGGCCTATTGTTGTGCATTGTGTCAAGAGGCAGAGATTTATGAAAGTGATAACAGAAGCCTAATTGTTTTTCAGAGTGAAATCCAAATGACATTCTTATCTTGTCTTGTCACATTTGTTTCGTCACACACTTCATCTGTTGACATTTTTAGCTAAGTCCCAACTTCTTTTGTGAATGCATTTTCACAGTGTTGCTGTCTGAAGTACCATCTGTCTCTACAAAGGATGACACTGACAGTACGGGCATATTGTTTTACTGTACCTCTGGGCCGTGCACCAGATGTAATTAAGCACTCATTGATTAGTCAGACTGCTGTCTGCTGACAATGACTTGCATGGTCAAAGAAATTCCCCAGGGGTGACAAGTGTTTAATGGGGTCCATTGATAAGCAAAACTTATAGACTCATTTCGCTTTACAGTCAATTCACTCAATACCATCCAACTTATATGGCAGACTTTAGAACTAGCACCCACTGCTATATGTGTCAGTCACGACACAGAGTCAAATCCTTTTGAGACTTTGACATCTACAGATTTGTGTTTCTCTGGGTTATCTGACTCATGTTCACTCACCGCAGGTTAAAGTTAGAAAAATTTAATAAGCATGGAGAAAACTACACATTGAAGGAGGGATATGCTGAATGGGCATTATGACACTTGATTTTGTTCTGTAGTGTGCAATAATTTACATCTTATGTATGTGTTGCCATACACATGCCAACAGAAAAGTGCTTAGGGAACAACATCAATTTCAATCACTCTTTATTAGATGTCTTGAATAATTATAAAATAAGTAAAATACAGTATGAATGTTCTTTACAGTAAATGCTCACCATTGATCATCACAGTAGGACAGTTCCTGTGCTATATGACACTAAATTATCTCTAAAGTAAGGTTACTACATACATACATACTGATACAGATATTACCTCTTGTAACCTTACCTCGTAATGTTAATTGATGAATAAATATTTTCTGTATTGTTGATACAAATTAAAAAATGAAACAAAAGGCTGTCAAGAGATAAGTAATGAGGATACATGTAGAAATGATTTCTTTCACTGAAAATATTTATTGTTAATAAAAAAAAATATTTGTTATTAATATTTACTGTTTTTCACTTTTTGCTTTTTTCTTTTCTTTTCCTAAAATGCTGAACATTGTATTTAATCTGTCTAGCCTTATCTTCTCCAAAATTGTCTTGTTGAAGTTACACAGGTCTTCTAAAGAATGACTGATTAAAATCAAAGCCAAAGCAAAGTTTACAGAGCAACAACAGAGAGATAGAGAGCAAGAGAGAGATGGCTGAGAAGGGGAAAGAAAGAAGGAAGTACAGAGGAAAAGAATATTACGAACGCTGGGGTGGGGGTGGGGTGGCTAGTGGTTTGGTGATGGTTGGGGAAAATGCACTCAAGCTTGTCAGAAGATATTTATGTACTCCAGAGTGCCCCATGAATCAGGATAGTTGAGTTTCCATTGATTAAAGAAGAGGGAAACGTTTTTACAATCAAGCCAGATGCTTAGAATGAGTGGCTTGGAGAGGCCTGAGCTTGCCGCAGTACACAGCTTCTTGCCTTGCCTCTCTCTTTGATGAAACAACTCAGAAGGAGAGGCCTTCCAAGGATAAAAATATGTATTTTTTGTCAATGTCATTTTTTGACAATTATCTTCTGTTATTTAGTATTGCACATTGTGCAGTCATATGAGCTTTTAATGGTTAAATTTTTGTCTTTTACTGTATTTTTCATATAGTCCTAGATTGCTCTAACTCTTATGGGCTTTCCAAAAGACGATCCATTCATCTGAGTGGGAGGGAGCACTCCTGACATCTGATGTATTGAGAGGCACTCCCAGTCTCTCTGTCTCTCTTACATGTCCTTGGCAGCAGAGAAGCTTCACTGCTCAAATCACTAAATGGCCTCTACAGTTTTCCCTTTTAGCAGTTTTCTCTCCTCTGTCTTTCTTTTAAATCAGGGGCAGAGTATGGAGATAAATTTTAGTTGTCTGCTGGCTGTTGTCAACACCATTACTTTTGATTTATGCTATTTATTGGCCATTTGTATCCATAAGAGATTGCTTTTTATTATTATTGTTTTTTTATCGTCATCTCCTATCTCTCTATGCTTTTTTCAGGAATATTTTGCCCGTTTCCCTTTTTATATGAAATGATCTTTTGAATTAAGGTGTGACCCTGAGAGAAGCTTTTTAACAGGGGTGTTGCCAGACACTAAAACTTACATCCAATGCCTTAAAAACTTATTGCATGTTTAATATTTTTTTTACTCAGCAACAGTCATTTCTTCTCCTTCTTAATTTGCGTGTATGAGCAGAACAAGTCCACATAAGGTGGTCAATTAGATAATTAAAATGACTGCAGATGACAACTAGTTGCCTTTATCACATGACTTGAGTGTTTTGCCATGGGAGGTGAGAAGTGATATCAGTAGGACTGCATGAAATGCAGAGCAAATGAAACGGAACGATAATCCTGTCTGACATTCGGGCCTTTTGCATATGGTCATGTCTAATCACAGAGTGAACACATTGGCTCAGTTGCGGTGGTTGGAGATGCCTTCTCTGCCAGAAAGTAGTACAAACAACCTCAGTGTTTTGTAAGTTAATTGTTGATGGCTCTGATATGAGCTATACATGGGAGACCCAGCCAGCACCTCATCTCCTCAAAATGTCAGCAAATGCTAGAAGCAGCAAGCTGTTTTGGAGTAATAAAAGGGTTTGATTATCAACTGTATACATGGTGTGGCTGTGAGATTTGGAAAGGTTGAGAGGAGGGCTGTTCAGATACGATATTATAAAAAAATAGCCAATTTATAACAAAAAATTGCCATAGTTATTTCGTTGGTATTGAAGGATGTGGTGTGACACTAACAGGTTTAACTTGGTTGTTTTTGAATGCGAGCTGTAGGCAATTTTGCGTTCTAAATGTACTTTGGAACTTCACTATTCACTGGCTCTGGGCCTGCCTCTAGCATCATGATACAAGTGTGCCGTAAGTGAAAATTACTGCAACCATATTTCTGAATTGCAAAACTGGTGCTCATGCACAAGGCTCCAGTGATTCATCCAGTAATTCATTTCCAAGCAATTCCTGACGCCATAAACACAGTTTCAGAGCAGACGTCTCATTTTTCATCCCAGGCAAGACTGTACAGTTTGGGAAAATAGCAAGGATTTGTAATGCTTTACTAGTTCATGTTTTTCAAGCGGTCTATGTTTATTCTGTTGATTTATTTAGAAAACCTCTCTCTGAGATGAGCTTCATTGATGTGCCAGGGCTTGTTTGATAACACAAATTCATGTATAGAATATGCTTATACATTGAAGAGTGAAATACTGACAGGAGCAGAATTTTGATAGAATATATTTTGGTCTGAAGCCAGGCAGCTATCTTGTAGGTCTACTGCTCCAAGTAAACACTATTGAAATTCACTCCCTGGGGGCATATGTTGTTATCAGGATTTTTTTCTGTGGACATTTCAAAAAGCTCTTATTAGAGAACATGTTGGAATGTGCTCTAGTTTTTAGAGATACTAACACTGTATCTATTGTGGTTTTATACGCACTAGTCAAGTCTCATTTGAAAATATTTTAATCAGATGGTTCTTGGATTTATGAACAGTATATAAAATTGGTTAGTCAAAATGAGGAACTCTCTGGAACTGAAATCCTCAGACAGCAAACAATGACACAATCTAGTGAATAAGCACTAATATACAGTAGGCAAAAATCTCTTGAACATTAAGTATTGTATAAACATTAAACATTGCATTTAAAAACAAATCCTAGCTAAAAATACAAACCAACATTTGAAGATAACTCAAGTTCTTGCAGTAATGAAGAAAGTTAATCTCAAAATGCTTCCTCTGCTCTTTTTCTCTGATGAATTATGTCTAAATTGAATTACCATATTATGTCTCTTAATCTCTCATATCCAATGTTTAAAAGGGATTAGTCTGTCATAGAATGGATTTGCTTTTTATGGTATATTGTAGAAAAAAAAGTATATTTGTACTTTGTGACTTATTAATCACATTTTGTCTTAACTATATCTTTATTTTTCTTGATGGTTGTTGGGTACAATTCCTGGCAGAATGATTGCTGAAAAACTCCTTGATCTACTGCCGAGCTTTTTGAATGGCATTCAGTAATGTCTTTTCCTGGTCTTTCATGTTTTTTTTTTATTCTGAAAAGCTGGCATTGCACTGACAGGAGCACCACTTAGTGTAATTCCCTAGATTGAAAAGCTGTTCCACAATGAAAGATTTCCTCTTTATTGCTCCTAACTGTTGAAAAACCCATCCTGGGATTTACAGACATCCTCTCCCCTGATTTGCTCAACTCTTGGATTCACTCTTGCCTCTTCACCTTCCTGCCCAAAAAATATGGACGAATTTGATTAGCACACATAGTACTGGATTGCTCAAGCAAATAAATACAGCAAAAAAGCATCACTGGCAAAATAAAATAAATGAGCGATTTTGGACATAAGAGATTAAAGTCAAGTGTTTCAAGTTTGGGCAGTGGCCTGTCTTTAGAGTAGGGACAGCTGACTCCAGGTCAAAAGCCATTTGGTGCTTTACTGGATTATCTGGGCTATACCTCATCCAACTGGACTGTACATGCTGCCTAATTTAGGGTGGTTTGTTTGCTTTTTATTGACAGGACATGGAGACTAGGAAGAAAAACTGTCTTGGTTTGACAAATACACTTTATTTTTCTCTGGTTCTTTTGTATTTTCAGTGACCAGCATTTTCCGTTCTTCTTTGATTTTTGTTTTCTTGCTGACCTATTGGTTATTGGCCAGTGATTTCTTGCCTCCCTTGTTTCAGTTCTTTTCTTGCATTGGCTCCCTGTGTTCCTGAACTCATTACAGAGCAATCAGCCCCAGGCGTTGAAGTGTGCACCCAGAGGGAGCAATAACTGTAAATAAACACTACTGCCGGCTCTCCGATAACATGTTACCAAGATGATAACAGCCCTTCTTAGCAGGCCCGTTGACCTTCTCCTTGCCTTAGGCTTACCAAGGACTACTCAGCTCCCTAAGGTTTTATCTCCAAACTCTCCTTTACCACTGGAGCTGCTGGAAAGATTACAACTGATGAAGAGAGGAAAGGAAGAAGCAACTTAGAACAAGAGAAGGGAAGAGAGGAAGTGAATGAAGCAATGAAGGATGGTGCTTGGCAAAGAAGACACAAAACAAGAGCAACAAAGACTTGACAGTTGCCCCTTTGCTACTGCCACCACATCTCTCTCTCCTTTGACTTTTGACTTTTGTTTTGTATTATATTTAACTTGTTAAAACAGAGTTTGAAATTGGAACAGACTATATTCACTCAAAGGCCACCAATACACAGGACAGACAAAGAAGCAAAAGATATAAAGTGGGAGAGAGAGAGGGAGAGTGACAGACAGATGGGTACACTGAACAAAAGTGTCAAAGAGGGTGACAACTGAGGGATGGCATTGCCCAAATTCACATAAATACATTATCTAACCAGCTAACCCAGCATTTAAGATTTGATGAAACAGATGGAAGGGAAGACTGCAATTCCTCATGAGTCTCTCCCCATTACCAACGCAGAGTGTTTGACAGTAGCATGTTCAGAGCTGTGGATTCTAAAGCACTGTCTTGATGAGATTGATAACGCAATTAAGCCAGTCCTAGTTTGAATGCATCACTATTACCCATTACTACACCAACCGCTTCGAATGGAGCATACCAGTCTAGCTCTAGGGCCTTTTGCAGGGAAAAAATACAATTATAAAAGGCTAGCTAGAAAATGTGTTCTCTTTAGAATGTGCAGGCAGGCCTGTACATCATCAGATATGTGCGAGCTGCCTGCATATCTCACTGCTGTCCTCAGGCCCAGCTTTCTTCATCTATATTGAAACGAGGAGCTCACTGGAGCATAGATGGACTCATAACAATATGATTTTTTTTCCCTTTATTGTCTCCTCTTATTGTGTGCTCTTATCCTGGTTTTGTTGTGTATTCAGATTATTTTCTCAGCAATTTCTACATAATGTTTAGAACTAAACAATTACTGATTGTGTCATTATTGCTTTTTAAATATCACATTTAAATGAAAATGTGTCTTTGTGTTCAGAGAATATTGTGGACAGCAGAAATAAGTACAACAGAGTATATTACTAAAGAGCTAGGTAAACCAAATATTATGGTAATGTGGCAGTTTGTGCTTCTCTGGGCAGCCTGTTGCTTGTTTCAGGTAGTGGTACTCTTTTTGATGAAAGTTGTTGCTACTTTAACAGATAGTCACATCTACGTTTTCAGTATTTCTTTGTCTTGTTGGCACTAATTTTCTTTTCTGGTTGTTGTCTGCTTAAACAATCACTCAATTTGATTCAGGCAGACAACTGACATGGCCATTGCGCAATATTTTTGAAGGATTTGTCTGAATTTTGCTGCTTTTCCCAGTTTAGAGATCCAGTTTTTTTAATAACTGAAGTTGCTAAACACCTCTGGGAACCATTTCAGGTGACTACCTCTTGAAGCTCATCCAGAGAATGCCAAGAGTGTGCAAAGGGTGGGTATTTCGAAGAAACTAGAACATATATATATGCACTTCACCTAAATTACGCTATGGAGATGTCTCTGTACACTTAGTATTAGACAGAAGAAATGACAACTTCAACTTACGTGTAGCATGTAAGCTTTTTTTTTTATTGGTATATAAATCTGTCCCCATGCCAGTCTTCAGCTTTACACCAATCATTCAAAACCAAACACAAAACAAAGCTCAGGATGGTTTTAATGGTGTGGTGGACAGGAGTTAGCATGGACTCTCTGACCATACCAGACTCTCTGTAGCTCTGACCAGAGTTTATATTTGATGCAGAGATGAAATTGGTATACATCTCATTGGTGTACTTACCAAACTGTGAAACTGTTCCTTTAAGATCACCTCAAGCAGTCTTAAAAGATAGACTGCAGTTTAGTACACCTGTTAGGTAGTTGTGGAAACTTGGAGGTGACCTCTTTAATCTTGCCTGCAGATGAGGTGATAAGGCATCAGGGGAGAAGGCAGGCTTTAAGAAGTCATGAGGCAGGAGATTGATGTTGCCTTGCCGACAACTTGGCTTTAGACGAGAGAAAGAGAGAGACAGAGAAAAAAACAGACGTTTAGCTACAGGTCTAAAGTGAGACCCCTTCACTATGGCTGCCGCTGCTGCTGGCTGGAATCAATTCTATCTTTATCAGTCCCCCTCTTCTGTGTCCAGGCATCCTCCTCACACTGCAGAGCAGCCAAAGGGAAAACTGATGTGTTTTCCAATAATGAAATGGAACACAGCAAAAAATAAGTTTAAAAAGGTGTCCGGCTGGTCTCCCTCAGCAGTATAGCACTGTTTCAGTCTCTTGTCTGATGTTTAAACACATTTGCGGCCCTGCCTATGCCAGTTAAAGAAACTGAATTTATTTTTGGTGTAGATATCTGTGGGTTGTGGGATTTGGGTGGCAGAGGGTCAACTTTAAATTGTTATTATAACTTGTGTAAACTCATATATCTGTAGTTTTTCAATAACTACACTGCTAGCATTCATCTGGGGTTGTTAATTTTGTTATAGCAAAACAAATTGCTGTAAGAAACATTTACTCTTATACTAAATACAGTATATTAAATGTCATAAATTCATGGAAAATGTGTGATTAAGCTTGTGTGTAAAAATATGCAAGATTCAGGACATGACTGTGCACTCGTCTGGTAATGAGGAATCTGTATCCCAGTCTATTTAACAACTGCCTATTATCATTGTAATGGCTAGCAGTGTTAGTGAGTTCCACCTCAGGCTTGAGGCAGGCAGGCTAACATCTGCATGACAGAAACCATCCATCCAGTGGATAGCTACAGGCTGCAGTCTGGCCCATTGTGTGGGCTGAGCACTGTGACTGCTCCCTCTTGTACCTCCGTAATGGGATTACATTAGCCAGGTTCTTCTGCTCCCTCTCCAGCACTTCGCTGCTCTCTCTGTCCCTCTCTCTCTTATACACACACACACACACACACACACACACACACACACACACACACACACACACACACACACACAATATGGAAACTCTAGTTTGAATGACTGACTGTCCACTTGGGCACCTCATTGTAGCACCCTGTTTACTTGCCTATGGCCCAGTGTAATGATGTAGGTTTCATACCTGTTTTACTGACATTTTTGTTTTCAGCAGCAACATATAGTATACTGTTATGTTACTTCTCTAGAAAAATATGTCACTTTTTGCTGTATTTTTTTTTTGTATTGGTTTTCATAAGGAGACATGGAAAGGAAAAGGCAGGGAAAGACAGACAAAGATAGAAAGAGACAGAGGGTTTTGTTCAGGGTTTTCCTCTAGGAGAAGCTGTCAAGTGTAAAATCTTGTTCAGAACCAGAAATTGTGTTTTGTTGGACTGCACCACCAGGGCTAAGCTGTTCGATGAAAACCAATTTGTTAATGTCTAAACGCTGCGCTAGTTTTCCCTCAAGAACAGAGATTGATATTCAACATAACTTGCCAAGACACCACTGAAGAAGAATATGGAGAGGTTGATACTCAAGAGGAATTATGCAAGAGATCTCACAGACTAGAAATTGCGTATTTTTGCCTTTTTCTCATCTTGTCTCAGTCTCTAGTTCATTAGCTGCACTTCATCATTAGATGCAGTCTGTCTGCTCTATAAAGAACTTAAAATAATTCTTAGGAAATGCAATGTAATGTGAATCACTGTTTAAACAATACACACTCAGCTTAACTTATTTGTGTTTAATCTAGTTTGTCTTTGGGGGCATTAAAAAAAAAAACGTTTGCTGTCTTTTTTAGTTAAATACTAAATAATATAGGATTGATTAAAAGGTTCAAGCTACCGGCCTACCAAAGAGTCTGAATCTGGAGCTAGCCACCATAAAATTAAACCGGAATCAATGGTGTGTCATACCCCTGCTGCTTCGCAGGCTGAACATGTAATTCTAACCTTGAGGCTGCAGCCCTCTCTCACATCAGACCTTTCAGCATCAGGCTCAGTAATGCAGCCACCCACAGCTGCTGACTGTTGCTACCTATGCAACGGTATTTACAAGCAAGAACAGACAGATATGGTTCTATCCATGTAAATTTGGGATTTCATCAATTAGAAGTAAACATAGTGTTTTATAGATATTTAAAGTTTTAATTTTAGATGAAAAATCCAAGGATAGTCAATATTGTTGACACACTAACATATTGTGTGTTTTGATTAAAATAAAAATTATTTGCAAAGCAGTTGAAGACTGCCTTGATTCTTTTTTGTTGTGGGGATGTGGTGAAAGGGGCTTTTGCTGTCCTACCCTGCCGACAGATCTTGTGAGGTGAGAACAGGTCAATGAGCATACAGCTGTTTCCATTTATTTTTCTCAGTTTCAGATGAAGCAGCAAATAAGCTGTTTAAATCAAGTATAATGAATTATAAAAAAAATGGTTATGGTTTAGTCTCTTTCAACAAAAATTTTGCTGAGTTTATTGTCTATTACACTTTGTGTTGCTTACATGCACATGCACATACACACACACACGGTATGCATTATGCAGTGTGTATTCACCATGTCATCAATTGAAGCTACAGGCAGTGAGATGGCTGTTTCCACACAGCAGGCTTTTAGTAGTCTGTGATGCCATTTTTCTCGAAGAGTTCTGTTTTGGACAAATTCCGTTGTAGTAAATGAACATAGTTCTGTTCTGTTTTACTTTTGTAATTATTGTGATGTTTTGTGAATCTTTTTTACATAGGAAGTGACAGGAGAACCGGTTCTGCTGTCACTGCTGCTGTCAAATATTACATCTATACTTTACTGCATAAATCAAGGGTACCCTTGATTTATGCAGTAAAATCTAGTTGTAATATTTAATCTTTGTAAATGGTAAAATAAAGTGGGCTTATTTGTTTTTGTTCTTTTACTAACTTTTGTTGTTTTACTTTGACAGCATTTCAAGTCATTTATTACATTTCTTTCGACAGGAAGGAAAATTGATTGATTATTATTTTCTTTTTTTATTAACTAGGTAATATGTGAGAGTGACTTTGACAGTAGAAATTTAGAAATTAATATATTGATTTCTGATAAATGTTAAAAAGTATTTACCTTTGGCGCAAAATAAGGCATATTTGTTTGGTTTTGCTGTACAGCTGTTTCAGTTTTTATTTTATGCTGTGTGTGCTGTATGACCAAAATCGTGTTGTTACCCAGGTGTGTTCTGTGAAACTGATTTTCAAATAATAACTACCTCTCGATTACTACTTTTGATTTTAGCCTTGGGGAACCGTGAAAACGTGTATTTATTGTTAAAAACGGATGAATCAACATGAAAACCAGAGAGCTGTCTATGGGAGAAAAGCAATGCAATTTGAATCTGAGAAAACAGGAAAAAACTATCAGACATATTGCACAAATATAGGGGCATAGTTTTAGGGGCTGATAAGACCAAGATTAACCTATATCAAAATAAAGAAAGGGCCAAAGTGTGGGAAAAGAAAGGATCAGCTCATGGTCCAATTAGTTGCAAAGTGATGAAGTTGTCTAATGTCCAGAACATGCCACCAGTCTTATGTTAACATAAGACTTCATCAGAATGAGTGGAAGGTTTTCCACTGTCCGCGTAAGACCTTAACCCAGCTGAACATCCATCCATTATCTACCGCTTATCCAAGATCGGGTCGCAGGGGGTGCTGAAGCCTAGGTCGCCAGTCCATCGCAGGGCCAACACACACACAGACATACATACAAACAACCATACACGCTCACATTCACACCTACGGACAATTCAGAGGCGTCAATTAACCTAACATGCATGTCTTTGGACGGTGGGAGGAAACCGGAGTACCCACGAGAACATGCAAACTCCACACAGAAAGGCACCCGGTTGACCCCGGGAATCGAACCTGGGTCTTTCCAGCTGTGAACCGTGCTAACCACTACACCACCGTGCCACAAAACGTCAAATCATATCTGAATGAGGCTGAAGTAAAAGCCATAAAAAGCATATAAGGGTGTCACAGGCGTGATGCAGTTATCGCAAACAGATTCAGAAATTCTGTTATGTAATGTCATTTTGATCCTAACTTCAAATGTCATCACTGTACAGCAAAAAACAAATTAGCCTTTCCGTAGTCACTTTATATCCTGAAAAAAAGAATGTCCACCAAATAAAGAAAGTGTCCTCAGAGAGTGGTTGCGCTTCCAGTATTGAAGTGCAACCCGATAGGCTGATAGGAGGGTTGACCTTTGAAGGGCATTATCAACTCGGCCTCATAGTCTGTATTTGTCAGGGTCATCTCTGTGAATAGCTGTGATGTTGGTATGAGAGGTGATCGATTTGAAGACACAGCTGTGTGGAACAGGTGCTGCTCTGCTGTCTATCTTCTCTCTTTGTCAGTGCTTGCTAGCTGCATCTGGGTCTGGTTCAACCCTCTGCCTGGTCTTGGCTTTATCTGCTTTTAGTGGCTTGGGAATGCACTGCAAACCAGCCAAAAATGTAGTCTATGCTTGCCTGCTTATTAACTAGCCAGCCACTGTGCAAAGCAAACAAGGGGTAGATGATAACTCAGCATTATTGGTGTTCATCTTTGCTTTCTCACATCACTGTATTCAACACGTCAACACTAAATGAATGGTAACATAAAACCAATCCAACTCTAACAGAATACAAGATTATTCAGAGCAAATTTCCTTTGGAAATTATGTTGTTTAAAAAATCTGTTTTCTCAACAGGTCAAACATGAGCTAACATACTTTAAAGGTACTTTATGATTCTGAATGCTTCATTAGCTTAAGAAAAACAAAAAGAGAATGTGATAGTTTTCTCAGGTTTGCCTTTGTGAGAAATATGGAGATAAATTCTCCATATTTCTCACAAAGGCAAAGTAATTTATCAACATGTAGACTTCCCCTCTCTCCCTTTTTCCAAGGCACACCTTTACGTTTTTCTGTTGACTGACAAAATGTATTTTGTTATGTTGTATATGTTCAGTAGAGTCTTATATATTTCAGCATTGCCCAGCCATTTTCTAATCATAATAGCGGCCTGCAGAGTTTTTTTTTTCCATACACCACTGCTGGAATGAGACACCACTCACCATTAGTGCTCGCTGTGGAAACTGTTAGTGGATCGGGTTCAAATGTAAATACGGATCTGTCACCATCTTATTGTTACACAATAACTAATTGCAGTTTCTTTTTCGCTGGTTGTGTGTTGCTGTCGCAAATGAAAATGAAATTTTTTAATGGTAATATTGGTGTTTATATTTTTGACCACTTTGTCATTTTCTGCAGTCAAATATAAACTAACGATAGCAGTTCCGTCGATGGCTTCAGAGGAGCAGAGCAAAGTGTGTGTGTGTGTGTGTGTGTGTGTGTGTGTGTGTGTGTGTGTGTGTGTGTGTGTGTGTGTGTGTGTGTGTGTGCATGTGCAAGCTCAGTAGTGGATTAGCTCTGTCCGGTGGCAGAAGGAAAGGGATCTATTTTGACAGTGTGGTAGTTAGCCCATCTGTCTATAATCAGCTGTGTCTTTGTGCGTGCTGCTGCTATGGTACTACCTGCCACCAGGTGGTCAACAGTACCCTGATGTAGAGTTGAGATATTGAGCTGTGTGGTCTGCTTAGTTTGCTAGCCAAAATAACTCTTGAACAGCTGCTGATCTTACACAGCATTTCAAATCATCGTTTAAAAATTACTAAACTAACTAGTATGTGCAGTATTATGTTAACATAATTTGTAATTTGTCATTTTTTCACGCAGCTACAACGAGACTAACACACTCCCATTCCTTGCTTTGACTCTGTCAATCTGTTAATTTGAGCATGCATCATATAAATCAGACAAGGCCTATATTTAGAATGCTTGTCATGAAATCATCTATTATCTAGTCATTTTATAGACAGCTATGAGAACTGGAAGCGAGGAAATAGTCCCCACTGGATTAATTATTCTTCCACTGATAATCTGGATCTTTTTCCTGTGGATAGTATACTGTATTATATGTCAGATACGGATGGCTAGAACAATCTTTTGGTCTTTCCGGTCATTTGATTTGACAGTATAGAAAAATGTTCATATACTTTACATATATTGATAAAACAGAAAGGAAATGACTTTTTCAGTGAACTATTAGGTCACACTTGACTGTGACATATTGATTTGACACATCTGTTTTTGTAAGCAGATCCTCAAGTAAGTGAGGCTGTGTTGTAGTTTTGCCTTGTGATCACATGACTGTAACGTTTAATGCAAAAAAAATTTAATTTTTTGTAATACACAGGGAAAAATCCAGTGACATTCTGCGTTGTGGAATGCACAGTTCTATTTTATGCTAATCTAAGTTCTTTCAATGCCTCTGCAGGAAACCTTGGCCGTGTTGACTATATCAGCGAGTTTGAGTTTGATCTCTTCATCCGGCCTGACACCTGCAACCCCCGCTTCAGAGTCTGGTTCAACTTCACAGTGGAGAACGTCCGTGAGACACAGGTCAGCATGCTGTAGTATTTTAGTGTTGCCATTAATTAGTTTCACATCTAAATTCTGTAACGTTTGCTTTGAGGATGTTCAATATATTACATGTATTAGTTTAACAGTCAGACACTTCCACAGTAAAGTAATAATTCAGTATTGACTGACAGAACATTTTAGTTTGGCTTTCTGATGATGAGAGTAGCAACCTTGGCTGCTTTTGCAAGATTACAAATATAGTAATTTAGAGTGAAATGCATTTTTGCATTCTTACATCTTAATTTTTATCTCTGGGGCAGAAGGGAGTAAAATTTGTTACCACTGGCCACTTTCAAACTACCAGAAATAATATTGATTTAACCAATATAAAGATGCATGTATATGAGTGCTACTGGTTAGGAGAAATTTACTCAGGTAAATACAGTCTGAGGATTGAGTCATGGCAACTGGACTTCTTTCTTCCAAGTAGAGACGTTTCGTTCTGCATCCACAGAA
>JAUYWH010000020.1:11117790-11156593 GCA_034779795.1 Ctenopoma multispine | reverse complement strand
GGAAGAAAGAAGTCCAGTTGCCATGACTCAATCCTCAGACTACTTTACCTGGATGACTGAGAATCTTCACAGACTCAGGTAAATACAGTTCAAGTTTTATGTAATGATTACTTGTGATACACATTTATTCTAAGCTATGCTGCTAAAGTGCTATATTGGTAAGTTTTATGTTGAAAACATTATACATGAACACTCACTTTAGAAATGTTATTTCTTATACAAACAGTTACAACTCCCCCCTAATATGTCTCATCAACACATTTTAGTGTACTAGAAATCTTTGCCCACAACACCACCAATGTTGTTTCCCTACAGAATGAAGCAGCTTTCTGTTGCCTACCTCACTACTTTTCACAGCAACCAAGCTTGAATCTGCCACTAGCAAGTTCTAAAGTCAGCAATTGGTTGACAGAGATGGTCACATGGCACAGAGTTACAGCATATGTAGGTACAGCGAATGTGACTGCAGGAAGTTGGAGGTGTGTTCTAACATTTAAATGTAACTTTAGTAAATAAAAAATATTGGCATTTTAAGTTTGACTGATGGTTTGCAATTTGTGTGCATACAAGCTTGACAAGCTTAGATATGAAGGCAACAAAAATGAGAGATAAAGAACAGAGAGAGACAGTCTGAAGACAGACAAGTATGAAGATAGAAGGAATATGATAGAAAGCAGGAGGGAGAAAAGAGTCTGACAAAGATGAGAGTGAAAAATAAGCAAATAGAGAGTCATATCAAAAAATAAATAAAAAGAAAGGGCAGAAAAGAAGTGGATGAATCCAAAGCATGCTGTTGCTGCTGTCTTCCTGTAGTGTCCAGCCCAGCCTATCTGAGGCTATCAGGCCTATCAGCCTATCTCCCTGCAGTGCTGTAGTCAGCACTAATCACATTTTATGGCTCTGAGATGAATGGGAGGCCTCGGCTTGGAGCCGGATCGATTCCAGGGCCAGATAGACCAGCACCAGCAGCCTGCATCATGGGCCAACAGGATATTTGCTGTTGTGGCAAAATGACAGAAAGTGTGAGTGAAATGCGGGAAAAATGACTGGGGATAGGAATATATTACTGAAAATGACAAAAGATTGATACAGATCAGATATATGAACACACTATGGATAGTGGCACATGCAAAAGTAAGTGACAGAAAAAACATTTATATTGCACACTTCCATAGTCTCACTCTATAGGCACCCTCACAGGCTTCTTTTATAGAAATCTGTTTCTTATCTGTCCAATTTCCTTCTTCAAAGAGGCCTTGTGTGAATTTAATGTACTCCAGTAGAAGGTGTTTTGATTAAGTGCTGCTTGTGCTTTTTGCCAAGGTGTGTGTGTACAGACACTGTGATTAGATTGTGTCTGTGTGCCTATACTCGTCAAAATTCACATAAATCTTTAGTTTACATCCTAATGATTGTAATTTCTTTCTGATATGAAACAAAATGGAAACACAAATTAAGCAGACAAAGAATAATAGCATGGGCAAATAAACCAACTAAGTGCAGCTATGTGGGGAGAGGCTGTGCTATAGAGATATCAGTGGGTTCCAGGGAAGAACTGGGCTGTTGGAGTGTTTCATCCAGCTAAGCCTTGCTAACTCTCAGCCTGAGCCAGGGGAATGGGGAACAGTAAAAGCCCGTGATATTGGAAGTGAGATGGCCATTTTGAAGGAATGTAAGCTGGTGAAACAGATTTGGTCTGCCTCAATCAGCTTAGGAGCTTTGTGGAAATTGGCTTCACCGTAGCACCAGTTATGATGGCTGGCTGGATGGATGAATGTCTCTCTTTTTTTGTATGTCCTTTCTTTTTTGTGTTTTTTTTTAACCTCTCACTTACCTCAAAAAGCCCACAGCAATTCTGGTTAAGTTGGTTACAATGACCTAGACCATATGACACCATTTGAGGTTTGGCTTTGGTTATTTTCTTTGGGAAAGAGTTTTGGAAAAAATGGCTGTGCTGAGTAATTGCTCTGACTTTTGACTTGGGCACAAGAAGACAGCGATCTTGTGGCAGAGTAAATTTGTTTGTCTTTTTGCATTAACACACACCTCAGCACCACATCTAATACACATATAATATAGATATAATACCTTTATTTCAACTTTTGGTGAAATGTATTAGAAACAAGACCAAGATACATTTTTACAATACCTGGTGGATTGTTCAGTCATGTTCTCCACAGTTTGGTGATCTCCTGACATATAACATCATCATCAGGTCAACTGCAACTAATGACGTCAGCGTCAGCTGTATTTTGTGTTTACTGCCAGTTAGCAAATGTGAGTGTGCTAACATGCTAAACTAAGATAGTGAAAAAGGTGTTAGCATATGTGACTTTTTTCATCGTCAATTTTTACTTCGTTCAGCAGCAAAGAAAAGAAATAAGTTAAAGAAGAGGAAACTAAAGGAGGAGAGGGATAATACTGTTGGAGCAGAGATTAAATTAAGTGTTGTTTCTATACAGAGGTTCGATGTAGGGAACTGTAAGCTTTGGTTATATTTGTGGGTACACTTTTTCATAATTTTATAAACGACAGCACTAATCTATTTATCTAGATTGTCCTATAGAGGGTGTCTATCAAACCTGAAGTCTACCTGTATGTTAAGGATTGGCCATGTTTCACTCAGTCATCATTAATTATAGAGCACAGAAAATGTGCAAATATTATTTGCAGATCTTTTTTGAGCTACATAATTAATGCACTAACCCACATTTTGTGCCAGACTGTGTATTTTATATCACAGCACCTCTCTTAAAATTCCCTGTCTCATTTATGTTGAGGAATATTACAAGAATGTAGTATTATGAGACCTTTTCTTTGTCCTATGTTCAAAATAAGGACATTTTAACCAAGAAATTTCAACTTGACTTGTAAGTTCCAGCTATCACTATTTCTTTTCAACTTATGCCCATGTTATGACCAGAATCCAGTGGATAAGTTGATATGACACCCCATTGGGTAAGTTGATATGCCATTCCATTCTGCTGTAGGGGTGTGCTTGATGTCAGGCTCCGTGAAGGGCACGACTGGCAGCTATTATCATAGGAGCCTTCAGGGAGCCATTCATAGAAGACAGGCACTAAAACCTTGCGCCAAGTGCCTTCAACTTCTCCAACTGCTGCAGGGGTGATTTGTAAGGCTCGCTTGTCCAGGGAAAGCATAGTGCAGGGTGGTTACTCTTCATAAACAAGAAAAAGGACAGAGTGAAGCAAAATAAGCCATGTGTTACCTAGAATCCCGAAAGAGCTGTTATCACTTCACTCTTGCAGACAATGCTCACCTATTTAAATTCATCATCAGTGATGTAATTTGGCGTGCACTGTAAGTTGGATGGCACATTAAGTTTAACATTAAATAGGATGTTAAAATGATCATAGAACCATTATGAATCCTGTCTTGGTGATACTAATCAACCAGTCCTATGTGTATTCAACAACTTTTTTGCACAGTATATTTATTGGAGTAGAACCAATTGTGTAAATTTGTGCAAGAATATGAGTCAAATATCACATGCTAAAATTCCTAATTGGGTTTAAAAGGCCTTCAAATATAATTTACAATGTCATTATTTAAATGTGCAATTTACTTATCAGTTAGAAAGATATATCATTAATATTCTGATGTCTTGTGCTAAAGCAGAGAAAAAATAATGAAGTAAAGGAAAATGAGCGAGAGACAGAAAGAGAGATAGGGAGAGAGCAGCACAAGAGCAGCGTAACAGTTTGTGATGCACATTGATTGTTTTTCAATACGGACAAGATAGAAGATAGAAGGGTACAGGAGGAGGAGTCATGAAAAATGAATTGTTCGTGTAAGCAATACATTTACCCCCCATCCTAAATAGAGCATGTTAACTTCAGTTCTGGGAAGTCTGCTTCTGGTTGTGGTGGGTAAATTAGAGGATCTTGTGTGTTTTAGTGTCTTTGGCACATCCATGTGGATCAACACATGTAACTTCACCACTGCTGTTCCCAGCCTGCCACGCATACTCAAAGAACTGTACACTCACAAACTCACATAAACAAATTCACTTACATACTTCAGGTCTGCTGGCCTTCTTGCTCTTTCTGTCTTAGACACTCCACACACAGACTGGCCACAGCCGTGTGATTTTAGTCCTTTGTGCTTCTTTTTCTGTCCCTTCTGTCTCTTTAGCATATGGCTCAAGGTAGATAGGTATGCATCCTGTTGCCGTGGCCTTCTTCTTCTTTGTTAGTCCAATTTTAGGCTCTCTCTCTCTGTGTTCTCCAAAGGAGAGACACTGACATATGTGTGACTCTGCCAAAGGAATCATTTTACTTCAAACACACCACATATTCACAGAAAGTTTAGGATAATAGTTTCAAACCTCAGAAGGGAGTTGTGGAAAGACTTGTGTGGTTTTGAAAGACATATAAGACATCAGACAGTTGTGTCAGGGAGCATAGGGTATCATCAGTGACCTTGTTCTGTTAAAGCGAACTGTGGCATCCTTCCTTATTGTCAAGGCTGATGCTCCCCAGATCACTTCATAATGACATGGACAAAAGGATATGACAACAGCACAGAATGAATTTTCAAATTGTCTCCTGATAGCAAAATGAGTTTTCCCTGGGTTATCTCTGCTGACGCAAGGTTCCTTATCACAATTCATTGCCTTATTTTTAGCTTGATTCACTTTAAAAGGGAGGCACAGAGCTTAAGGGCATGTTTTGAAATGTAGCAGACACACTTTTTATTACGCATTTAGATAGTCTTTATTCAAACAACAGAGACTTTTGCATAGCTCTTAGCTCAATGTCCAGGGATTTTTAGGGTTAAAAAGAAACAGTATACAATACATACTCCTAAAACTACTGTTTTCCTCTTGATTTGTTAGAATTATATCTTTGACATATTACATAACCAAAAACATTGAGTTACAATGTGAAATTTTTGTTTATGTATGAGTCAAAAAACTGCTTGTAGAATCTGGTAGTGGCTACTTTCCCTTTTGATATTGCAATAATTAACCAACCTAGAGGTGATCACACACAGAAGTTCCTGATCCTGATCATCATTAAGGCAGTAGGTACTGTATCTCTTTTGTCTGTAGTCTGTAACTGTCGCTCCATTGCCTCAAGCCACAATTACACACAGAAGAGCCACTGGTTGAACACAGACTGTTGTAAAACAACTACAGAAAAACCTCAAGCTTATGTGTTCATGCGCCATGCTAACATAGTTTGGCTAATTTTTCTAAAGTTTCTACTGTGAGTCTGCTTAGAGTCATCTGTATGATCTGGTTCTCTGTGGTGTCTCTATCAGAAAAATTCTGTGGCATCAGCAGCATGCATCATTCTTTTTTTTTTATTTTATACAATAAAATTACAATACAGGTTGATGTGAGACCATGATGAGCATATGTAGTGATAGCCACTATTTGGGTTAAAATTTACTTTATATCCTCTCAAAAAACATCTTATCTCACATGACACAATATAAAGAACAAATTTGTTCCTAGATTATGATTATTCATTTTGCATGTAGAAAAAGTGTCATTGAACTGAGTTATCAGAAATATATCAAAACATGCAAATAAACTACACTGAATATTAAGACAGTACAATTTTACATAATTTACATACTTTACAAGTTTGAAAACACATTTGCATGGGAAAACATGTTTGGCAAAGAAATACTCAGATATTTTTTGTTTGCTTTTACTTGTTTTGTGATCAGATATTATTATTGTGCCTGTTTGCTCACTGCATTACAGCGAGTTGACCTGTAAGCATAGAAAGAAACCTCACTGTACTTTTAGAAAATATCACTGGACCTGCATAAAGGGCTTTGCATCACTTTAGAATGAGGGTGTTATAGACTTTTTAGACTTAGACTTTTTTTGTTAGCGTTTCTTTTATTTGTAATGCTGATACAGCTAGTGCAAATGGAAGATTCAAAAAGTACAGTAATTGTACAAATATTTTGCACGAACGTTATGTTTTATGCTGATGCTGTGCTGTCACAGCTTCACTCATCTCAGACAAAAAAGCTATCAGGGAAAAAAAGTATAAAAAGCTAACATAACAAAGGAAACCAGAAAGGTACAGGGGGAAATATAGAGGGGCATTGCTGAGGTTTCAGGGGAAAGCATGGTATGGTGATTTGGTAAGAGCCTTGTGGAGCTGCTGTGCATCTGCATGAAATGCTGAGCCTGGTGTCAGGACATGGATCATCCTTTTACACCGAGTAATGAATACAGATTGCACACCGGATAGAGAGGCTCTGCAATCTGCTGCACCACAAATGAAACAACTGCCGTTCTAATCAAATAGTCTTTTCATGCCAGCGCAGCCCTCAACTTGGGCTAAATTCAATTCCAGATTCACAGATTTGTGGGTTGGGGGTTGGAGAGATGCAGGGGAATTATTCAAGGGGGAATTATAAATGTTGTAATTAGAGTATTGTTTAATGTGTATGTGTGTAGACGTGTGTGATGTGTGTGTATGTGGAGGTGGGGGGCCTCCCTGGCATCATGTTGTCGTTAACCACTTGCTTATTTTAGATAGCAGTTGGAGGAATGGGTCCAATCACAGCAAACACACTTGCAAACACACGCTCATGCACAAATGCACACAGTTAGCTAATTATGCCAACCAGTGGCTTGGGAGAACACGTTCTCTGTATACTGTATTTAGGGAACAGCGAGGAGCTTTGAAGGAGAGCCGCAGTGCCTCTTTGATGCTGCTTTTGTTTTTTTGTTTGTGTGGTTTAATAATTTAATCAAGCCAAACGTCCTCCTTCTCTCTGTAACTATCTGTTGGTGGAAGCTAATTACTCTGCAGATTGTTCTCCTGGTGCTAGAGATGAGAGTTTAGATCTGGGGGGGGAGGGGTGCTGATGGCTGTAATTTAACAGTGTGCTGATGGGCTAAGCTGTCTGTTGACTGCTGTTTTATTGTTTTGGGATTCTAATATGCACCATCTGATGAGATTTATAGTATAGTATAGTATAGTATAGTATAGTCTGTCTGTCTGTCTGTCTGTCTGTCTGTCTGTCTGTCTGTCTGTCTGTCTGTCTGTCTGTCTGTCTGTCTATCTATCTATCTATCTATCTATCTATCTATCTATCTATCTATCTATCTATCTATCTATCTATCTATCTATCTATCTCCATTTAAGGGCATTTTAAGTAAAACTATTAAAACTACATAATTTCGGTTTTGTGTGAATTTTAAGAACAACAGTTTATTGTTTGTGAAGTTTGGAAGTTGTGAGGAATAATTAAATATGAGTATCACAGAGCTAAAACACAGACTGAGATTAGATAAGATGAATAATAGTATTATTATTACACCATGTGAAAGAGATGACCATTAAAAGGATGAAATTCTGTGTGATTTTTTTTTTGCTGTTCATAAATAGCTAACTTCTAAATATTCACAGAATAATATTTTAGGAGTTATATTGATATACTTCTTTAATTGATAACAGAGAATACAGTCTATCTTTCCCATTTTCTGGCAGACTGTGTTCATTTAAGATAGATGTGGTACAGTGGCATCAATGCAAAACTCTGAGCTTCATCTTTCATTTAGTGTACTATTACATTCCTTGCTGCTAGTTAAATTTTAATAAGACATGATACACACCAGAGATCGTAGTGAAAGTACAGTAGACAGAGTTAAACCATGAAATCCATGTATTTATTGTATTTATTTATGTCTTTGAGCTTTGTACCACTAACAGAGCATTTTTATGTGCATTGCAATTCTTACGGCATGGTTTATCCAAATTGCCTGTTGCTGTCATAACTCAGCAATAGCTACACCTGACCATTCAGTTGTTGTCTTGAAGATTTCATCCCCCATCTATGGCCAGGTCAAATTGTGTATCTGATTAGATTGCAATGCTACTGGCTCTAATTAGTGTTCATGTAATCAAATCAACAGGCAGACTGGACGATGTGCAGCTGTGCTAATGTTACACACAGCACAGTGGATGAACATAGATAACATAGATAAAAATGAATTGTACGTGTGTTTCAAAGTTAATGTGGGAATGTGAACATGGGCTCTAACAGCAGTCTTACCAGCCCTGTGCAGCAGCACACAGAGATGTGAATATTTTGACTTAGGTAATCATGACGGGCAATCATCTTCAGTACCAACAGCATCGCCACTTACTGGCAAATGGCTTTAACCTAAAGACACTGAAACCTAGTTTGAATGTGTACTCTGTGTTGTTGGGCCAGTAGCATACAAAGGTGCACAGTAAAGTAAGTGAGGTTACTCTATTCATTGGTGTGAAGCAAGAGGTCCTTGCTTTATCTTAGCCAATTGCTCTCATTCCACCTCTAAGTTGATGTTACAGGTAAGAGCAGGAGAGCAGAAGTCTGGTTCCATGCTGAGCTGATAATATACTGTAGCTGACTGTATTCCTCTGCTGCCAAAATAACGTGTAGGTGGGTCAGTGTCGCATCACGGAGGCTCAGCTTTGTTCTCAAAAACTATGATCTCAGTTAGTGTAGCTTTTTTGATTATTTTATGAAATAATATGGATGCTAAGTTACTGTATAACGTTTTTAGAGGGATTCGAGGCAATTCAAGGCAATAGTATTGACTGTAAAAATTGTATAAATGTACTACACTATACCATAATAAATCATAAATGAAGAATCCAGAAACCAAGGCGTGGTTATAAGTTGATGTTAAGGGTTGTTTCAGTAATGATTTGATGTTTTTGAAGGGAGACACTTTGAGACTGTGCAAACACCCCATGTGGTTAGGTCAAGCCAGTTGGGCTATTTGCGCTGTCAGTGACACTGTGTGAGGGTTTAGCTGCTGGTGGCATGCTGGTCCAAAGAGCATGCTGTGAGAAGAGACATTTATAGCCACTCGAGTGGCAAGTGCGTAGTTGTTCAGACACTAGTGCTCTAGTGTGATATAATATGCTGGCTTTGGAACGAGAGTACAGTATCTGTGTGTGTGCATTTGTGTATGTTTGATGGGTTGTGCCTCATGCAGAGCTCTATCATCTGGCACCACCTGGTAGGTGGTTTCAGCACTGTTCACCGCCAGAAATCAAGACAGTGGTCACAAATTTGCTTGTTGGTTCCATCTGTCTTTGGCACCTGCAGGTATACACTGATCAGCCACAACACTGAAACATTGGCAGGTGAAGTAAATAACATTGATTTTTTCGTCACAATTGCACCTGTCAAGAAGTGGGATATATTAGGCACTTCAGTTCTTCAACTTGATGTGTTGGAATCAGGAAAAATGGTATAAGAACCTGAGTGACTTTGACAAGGCCAAACCGTGATAGCTAGACAACTGGGTCAGAGCATCTCCGAAATGGCAAGATAACAAGACAACAGGGTATCCGCAGGGTTTTAAAAAACATTAAAAGGTAGTAAATCACATTCACAATCACATCACAAAATTAAGGACTTTAAAAAGCATTAAAGCATTAAAACGTATTAATCGTCATTTCATGAGATATACGATTTTTTTTTTTTAAACTATGACTTGTCCGTCTGTGTTGTGTTGTCTGTCTGCTAAAGTTTGCGTAACTTTATGTGGGATTAGACTCTTTATTTTAATTAGTCGATGTCTGTGATGCTGACGTCATATTCTGTGGTCACACGTCGTCTCAAACAGTTCGTGCGCTGAAACACTGGTTGCTGCTGACACTCAGAAAACTAAAGAAATTCTCTGCTAATTCACAGACAGCTAGTTTAAAGACTGGCTCAGACCGGTAGTACAGAATAATCAACAGGTTTACTGTTCGGTTTGCAAATAAAGAGAAATATCACATACGTAGATGGAAGTTAACACACTAGTCAGAACTCAGGAGCAGTTTTCCATCCAGGCTCGTTGAAGATGAAGTGCTCCTGGAAAACAGAGGAAAGCGAGGGGGGTGGGTTTAAAGTTGCTTTTAAGTTTCAGTTTCTAACTTTCCTACCAGTATTCAAGCTCCCGGCAAACACTTAAAGGAATCATGGTGTTCATGTGTTTTTTTAATGACTGCAGTCAATAGAAAAACTGAACCATTATGTCAAAGTGTTTGTTGCAAGTTATTTTCCAGCATGCGCCTTCTGACCGCCTGTGTACACGTGAACTCGCTGTGTGTGATACAGAGATCAGATAATAGTAAATAAAACAGGCAGAAATTACATAAGATAAATAACATGAGGTTGTTTGGTTAGTTTAGTAAAAGAACAGGCTACATACATGTTATATTGAAAAGGGAACCTTAAATGACTTCTGTTGTGATATGGTGCGATATGGTGTGATATGCAACTTGACCTTCAAAGAGGGCAGGGCACCTTTCTAATATGATGGTAGGGAAAACATTGGAAACACAAGGCATACACTTTAATTATTGATCTGTCAGATTTTTAGGCTGTCAGGGCTTAAACATCAGTGCAGATGTTATTTAGTGATGTGAAAGGAATATGTAACTAAACAGTTTAGTTAAATACTGCAGTCAGCTTTTCTGATAAGTTACATAATTTATTCTGTAAAATAATTTTCATAGTGAAAAGTCTGACTCTTGTTTTTGTTCCAACACCTGAACCAGATCTTACAGTCGGTGGAGACCAACTGCTGCACCTGAATAATTATTTTACAGGCTCCAAAATCTGCGACAGCCTTGGTATCACAAGGTTATTGTTACTCAAATCTAAGCATAACTTGCTCATCTCGAATGAGCCTCACCTCTGTTTTCTGTGGTGCTGCCACCTTTACACTCCAAACCAAACGTCACGGCTGCATCAGCAGCAGATCTCCAGGTGACCGTCATCCCTCCAGGAAGTTGCAGTGTAGCAAATTTTTTCAAAAACTTGCAGTGCATGTTTGATATTTTTAAGGCAGTTGCATCTTTTTCATTATTAATTTATTGAGAATAAACATAAATGTACTGACTGGCTGAACTTGAGTTTGCAACATTGTGCCACATCAACACTGCGTGTGGAGGTTCTGTGGTATCTAGACACTAAAACCGGGTACGTCATCAGATCTGGATTAGCCCCCGTTCGTCAAAAAACTGTTTGTTGATAGCATCAGTTAAATAAATGCAATATATTTTCAAGTGACAGAGTCTAAATCTATTCAGTTGACTTTTTAATTTGTGTTATACTGGACCAGAGTGTGTATAAATCTCAAAATCAGTTAAAAAATAAAAAAGGTTGTCGAATGAAACCGTTGCAGCTCAATGTCGTGTTGGTTTTAAGAAATATTGAGCAGGTAAGGATAGTACAAGAATAAAAAAACTGGTAAACCAGCAACAAGTGTCATGCGTTTCCAAGGCTAAGGTAAGCCTTTTGGTTCTAGCCCTTAGAAAGGCTACAGTAGGACAAATTGCTAAAATAATGTAATGCTGGCTGTGATAGACAGGAGTCCGAAAACACACTGCCTTGAGTGTCCATGGACCAATGAAAGATGGTGGCTTGGCCTTGCTTTCTTTTACATTGTGTAAACAAACTTCATTTGTTTGTTTGCCGTGTAATGCTCTGGGCAATATACTGCTGGGAAACTCCGGGTCCTGGCATTCATGTGGGTGTTACTTTGACACATACCACCTACCTAAACGTTGTTTCAGACCAACGACCCTCTTATGGCAACAGTATTCCCTGTTGGCAGTGACCACTTTCAGAAGGATAATATGCCCTGCCATAGTACAAAAAATTTTCAGTAAATGGTTTGAGGAACATTACAAAGTTTAAGGTGTATGTTGTCCTCAGATTTCCTCATAGTGTTCTGTGTTTTTGTCCAAAATGGTATGCTCCAGCAAGCAGCGTACTGGTACTGCATTTATTATATAATTCATAAAGAAATCGAAAACTTGATAACACTTAACTAACTATATGCAACCAAACTTAAAAGGCAGTTTGGCAAATAAGAATTACGATTATTGCATTGATGACATGTATCTGACTTCACTGATATCCATGTCAAGTTGTTTGGGCTAAGAAATTCAGAAACTAAGTACGAACTAGATTTAATAGTTGAATGTGATGATAGGGTTGATTGATGGAGTTTACACTGAACTGGTGTGAACATAGGGCTATACATGCTAGAATTGATACACTAAATGTCTTCACGTTAAAAATGCCCTGACACTTGAAGCAAAGAAAACTGTGTAATGCACGATTCAGATTGGGAATCACAATGTGATAGAGACAGCTTACTGCTTTGTTCAGCCTGCATGTATGGTATCTCCAGCCTGGCAGCAGCTCTGCTAGAGAGTGTTTGAGAGTAAACAGATGTTGTTTGTCTTTCTGATGTTGAGATTTAGCATCTCCAGGGATGCAGCGGACCTGTGCTTTCCTGTAAGCTCACAAAGGAATCAGAGATGGAAATAGCTCATACGGATAAACACTGTTTTACAACAAAAGTGAGAGTAGGGTTTTGTACACTACTGTACTCATGGACAAATGAGTATGGTCTTGTGGTTGCATTGCTTGTTGAAAGGGGGGTCTTTCATCTTATACAAGATGAATGTATATGCATATGTATATGATGATGTATACTCTATATGCTGTGTTTACACTTAATGGACCGTGAATAGAATATATGTAGTATATATTGAGGGTGAACTAACCCGTAACACCAAAACTCAAACTCATTGTTCTTTCTGATACAACAAAGGTTGTGGTGTATGATAGCCAGAGAGGTACATAAACAGAAGAAAACAGGTGTCCCCTCCACCTTAATTGTGCTATAATTGTTAGCTAGCATACAGTAAAATGCTGACAGCCTATTTGTGCTGTCAAACCCTAAAATCCCAGAGGAAAAGCTTGCCTCCGTGGCTACTGGATCTGGCAAGCATACATCAGTACACTCAAATGGAACGCCTGAAATGTCAAGGACCAAAGGAATGAGGGAAGAAAATGAAGAAGACATAGATAAAAAAGGCAGAGATGAGTGGAAGTTTGGTGTATAATGAGCAGTTGGAATGTGAGGATTGCTGAATTAATCAGACTGCTGGAGCTCATACAAAGTAGGCAGAATGCTTTTCATGTGACAAATGTGTAATTAAGAATGAGTTTATAACCCCCCCCATGCACACACACACCCCTTGATGGACTAGAGGTGGGTGGGAGGAACAAAGTATTTTTGTGCTCCCCTGCATATGTCTGCGAGTGTGCGGTTGTGTGTGTGTGTGTGTGTGTGTGTTTTGCGAGAGAGCGCGTACAAGTCTGAGAGGGAGATGAGATGGAGGCTTTAATTACAGTCCTATTAGAATAACACCAGCCCCCATCGCTCACTGATGCTGAGTGATAGGATGGGATGTTTTCATTTTGGTGTCTAGCCTTTTTTGTCTTTTAGATTTGACACCATATTTTTTCAGCCAGAACATGTGGATTTTAAAGATACTTTTTTTCCAGCCCACACACACAAGATATTTGTTTTGACTTCTCATTTTATCAGCAGCAGCAGAGATGGTCGATCACCAGCTTCTGAAAGCCTGTCTACAAATTTAATTTTACTCACTGTCTGGCACGATTCTGTTGGCATTTGTTTGAATTTCAAGAATTGTTGAGGGTGTGGACCAAAAAAACTTGGATCACCCCTCTGTTTTTGTGTTATTCTTAATTTCCATTAAAAAAGTATAGGTATAAAATACTGTATTTAATATTCAACCTCCCAATCGATTTCTTTACTTTTGTGTGTATCTTTTACTAAAAGGCGATCTGAGCCTGAATATTGTCATTGTATAAGTTTCAAATGATAATTGTTTTTTGAGGCAGAAAGGTTATCCAATACCTAAAGTTAGTTAGGTCAGGCTGGACTTTGATTAGGCCATTCCAAAACTTAAATTTTATTACTTTTGAGCAGACCAGAGGATCAGAGGTTTCCCTCAATAAAACCTCTGATTGGATGACTGTGGCGCAGTAAGTAGGGCAGTTGGCACTAGTCTACGAACCCTATTAACCCTATTATTATTAATGGCAAGTCGCCCTGGCCCTGAAAGAGCAAAGCATCCCCACAACTGTGCACTATAATCTCCTTGCTTGACTGTATGTGTGAGACTCTTTTTGTGGAACTGTGTTTTTTGTTTTGTCTAGATGAACCAAGATCTGTCAGGCTCTCTTGATACCTGTACAACAGTTCAGCTAGTAGTTTTCGCCTCACCACTCTTTCATAGATACCAGTCTGTTTGCCCAGCTTCTTCACATAGAGAAGTTTTTTTTGAAGTGAAGTGAAGACCTGCAGGTCCTTGGATGTTTTTGGACTTCCTAGACAAATCGTCATCATGCTCTTGGACTCATTTAGGAAGATTTGTCACTTCTGGCAAATGGCAAAGTATCCTCTGTTGATAGTGTCTCTCACTGTCTTAGAATCTTAGAAATCACTTTTGAACCCTTCAAAGATTAATCAGTGTAGTTTGGTAGTTTTTTGGATGTAATAAATAAGGTGACAAACATTTTTTCCGATAAGCCTTGTTGGTCGTACATCACCTTTTTACATAAAAAATAGAATTATTATTTAAAATGTGCATTTTGTGTTTTCTCAGGTTGCCTTTGTTTTATGTTAAAGAGATATAAAACAGGTTAAAATAAACACAAAATGAGAGGAATACAGGAGGAAGTTTAATATTTTCTCACAGCTATTTGTTGGTTTAAATTTATTTATATCTGGATTTCTTGTAGTACATCTAGAGTTCAGTGTTTCCTACTTCAAAACAAACAAACAAACAACAACAAAAATGTCCATCATGTTTTATTATTAATTAGATCTTGTTGAACCGAGCGCAACTTACCATACTGTATAGCCTGAATAATAAAATTGAAGAAAAATACAAATGAGCTACAGTACTATACAATACTATTAATGTTATCCCTAAGTGAGAATAATAGGTGGTCAAAGTATAGTGTTGATTTGACAGGACATAAATTCATAAATAAACAATAACCAAACATAATGAACCTAATCAGCCTTTATACAGTTAATGTTGCACACCAAAATTTTTTAATTTAAATAAGTCTCCAGAGCTGATTGTTCTGTGCTGCGTTGCTCTTCAGTGCTGTTGTATTGTGTGTAAATACTTTTTTTTGCTTGTTATTTCTCATGTTGTTGGATTCTTGGTTGCAATGTAAAATGCCTTGTATAGACAATATAAAGTCAAATTATACAACATTTTAATTATTTCAGCATTTACACATTATTTCATCAGCTTTTCTTTTAATATTTGCAAATAACAATATTATTTATAGTTTCTCGACCATGTAGCTCGCTGACAAAACAACAAGGTCACTGGGGGATTTAATGTTGATTTCATTATAACCTTAATTGTATATCAGTAAACCGTATTGAGTTATATGCATAATACACTTTATGTGGTAAACTTCAAGCCTCTAGGAAAAGCAGCTGAAAGAGGAGAATGGGGTAAACGTTAAACGTTTTTATTCATAAAGTGTAATTTTTGTAAAATTTGACCTTGAGATTCAGATTTTCTTTCACAGTCTGATGTCATTTGGTACTAAGAAAGGATATTAGATTAAGACTGAATGCCACAACACAGGACTATTAAAAGATTAATTTAAAATTGAACAGAACATTAGAAGGTGGAAGGAGAGAGTGGACATGTTTCCTCCTTGGGATCAGGCCATACGTAAGATGAGGAAATCCTTCCTTTGAGGCTGTGGAAAAATGTTAAATATCAATCAGTATTTATAATATAAAACTGAATAAACACTGAAACGTGGAAGTCGGTATGTCTTAATGTTTAGTGCTAACAGTTGCCCTCTGTGTAACCACAGAGGGCAACCTTCAAACCTATTTGCTAGGAAATTATACTATTAGTAACTGATTGCATAGTAATTTATATGTTCAAATTATTATCTGTCTTACTTTTGTTCTGATGTAGACGAATAGTATGCACTGTATCTGTGTGTGTGTGTGTGTGTGTGTGTGTGTGTGTGTGTGTGTGTGTGTGGGTTGCTGTTGCAGTAGAGCCCCAGCTGTCCGTCATCAACCTAGCTGCATTAACCTCAGCCTCTTTGCCTGCAGGGCCCACCACTTCCATTTCTCTGCAACAAATACAGGTCCTGGCCTGGGGCACCCTGGCAGCCAGCATAGTTAATGACTTATTTACTGTTTAATGGCTGTATACCACACCACAACAACAATTAATGAGAAAAAGGCACATTCACAAGCAGTGGGGGAGCCAGGTGGTGGAGGTTATTTTCTCCTTCTAACTTTATCTGAGCTCTGCCTTCTGCTCTTCCCTGATAAACTCTCGCACACCTTACCTGGAGACAGACAGGCTGGCAGCTGCAAGGACAGCTACTTTTACAAACTCAGAAAATAGAAAAAAATATATACCTAGAATTAACCTTTATTTTCAACTATTTCTATTATGTTCTATTCTATTCTATTCTATTCTATTCTATTCTATTCTGTTCTATTCTATTCTATTCTATTCTATTCTATTATACTCTAGCTTGAAGTAACCATCCAGTCACTGTGTGTCCTTGTTCAAATCAAGTTATTGATCTTGTTCACCTTGCTGTTTTTTATCTTTGTCAATCAAAACTGTGAAACTCAACTGAAAATGTTGTCCTGTTTTTAACATGGTTTGGAATTTCTTCACTTTCCAACAATCCTCTGCCTTTTCATCCGTCTTCTGTTGTTCTCCCCAGCTCTCTTTAGCCTTGTGAATACCATCGCTCAAGCAGTGAGCTGTTGCAGGCACTTTGTTGCTGACCATGGTGCTGAAAGCCTCCTGCCTTCCAATTGCCACAGTGTTCATTTCATGGTTCATATACCCTGTTCTCCATTTGTCAGAGTGCCGTTAGCCCCCACGCTTATTTCTTTAACCCCTTCCCTTACAAATAATAACAAATCAAGTGCATATTTGTTTCACCTTGCAGTCAGAGCTCTCCTGCAACTCTCAGGCTTTCAATTGAGGTTGTGGCATGTGTTATGCATTGAGTTGAGTTGGGTGGACAACATGTGGCATGTTGCTGGTGAATGTGACTTATTGTATGTGGTGTGTGAACCATTAAAAAAGCCAGTATGTTGTATTTAAAGTCGCCTTCTTGTGAACATGCTTGTTCAGTCACTTCCCATAGTAAATCACCACAGCCATCTCAACATACTGTATGTAAGCTTGTGTGCTGCCTCCATCTGGCAACAATACGTTTCCGATTTCCATGAGAAAACATCACTGATCTTAAGGAGTCTTGACGGTGTGCCATTAAGCATTTCATCTTCCTTAATCATGGTGCTGTGGTCTTTTAAATGTGAAAGTACTGTAGCATCGCAATCTTTGACTCACAGACCTACAGACATGAGCATTTTTAACTGCATGCCATCGTATTTTTTCAATTTCTATTTTATTCCCTCCAATGTCCTTAATTTAGAGGGCTGCCTGTTTTGGTTCCAAATTGTCCTTCATGCCAAGCTGGATTTGTGAGTGTTGCTATGCCAGACGCTAAGTAAATGTGTTTTCCAATCTATCTGCTCCCCAACCGTCCCTGTTGCGTTCTTCCTCTGCCTCTGGACTACCTCCAGTCCCCTGTGTTTTTAGGACAATCTCTTTGTCGTCTCATCTCTTGCTGCCTGCATGCCTTTCTACCTAGGTGCCCATTGCCCCTGCCATCAGTCCTCCCAGGTCTCGATAAATAACCCTGCACCTCTCTGGCCCTCAGCTCTACTGACTGTTGGCACATTTGTTAAAAAAGGGGAAATTGATACAGCAGTGTGCTTTGGGCAATAGAGTTTTGTGTTGAGTTAAAATACCACAACAAAGACAGCTGTAGGAAAGAAAAACAACTCCGTTGTTCTTTCTAGCAAATGTTTTAAAAAAGGACAGCTGCAGCTACTCAGTTGTTGAAAAGCTTTAACAAAATGTTGGGTCAGACAGTTAATTACACTACAGGCACTAACACAAACAGCAAGATAATATGTATTAAATATCTATTAAAATATCACACTCAGTTCACCCAAGTACCAACTGGAGTTGTTTAATATAAAACTATACCTGAAATAGCATCTTTAAATATACAGAACCAAATATAACAGTACCACTGCATCTAGCTAGTTAAGCACTAGAAAAAGGAACTTCATTAAAATATGATAAACTGTTTAGTCTGTTTGGTTCTACTTCATTGCTCTAAAAACAGGCCAATGATCAGGTGAGACATCCCCAGATGACCAGGTAAGAGGAAGAAGCAAAAGTTCCTCTCTGAAATCTGCCATTATCCAGATGGTACCATTAGCAATTAAGCCAGAACATTTCTCCCCTCTTATAATTGACTCCATAGGCTATTAGGCAGGTTGGCACTAGGCGAGGTCCACTGGTGCACACTCCAGATGTTCCCTATTTCTGTGTGTGTGTATGTGGTGTGCAGCAAGTGAGACTGGGAAAGAGGGTTTGGCAGTTTTTGTGGGTGCCTGTGGTGGGTCCAGGACTGTGCACAGATGGACGTAGGGCTGGGTGGGTGCTGGGAATAAGTCACATTGAGTTATATCAATGTCTCTATCAGTTTGTCTGTTCTCAGTCTCTCTTCCTTTTTCCGTCTATCTATCTCCCTGTTGGTCTCTTCTCTTTCTAGCCTTAGGGAAAGAAAGATTAAAGTGTTCTGTTTTCTGTGCAAGATGTTTGTCTCTGCTTTTTGAGTTTATCTGAAGATTAAATTATCTCTCATCCGTTGTCTGTCTTTTAGTGTGTGGAAGCCAAGTGATGTTTGGCAGACATTATTAAGTGTGGTTGCTATTATTAAACCCAAACTAATGCTGAGAGATGCAATACCAGTATTACTAGCTTTTGCATTAAGTATTATAGAACTGACATAACATTTGCTCAAGTTAGCACGCTGTATATTGAAGCAGTATGTTCAAATGCCCTGACCCATCAAATGTAAGTCTTGGAAAAGAACATTTTATTAAGTCCTTTCAAGCAGTCAGTGCATATGTTCTTCTCCTGTCATTACAATTTTAGATTAACGTACCAGTGTCATTAATAGCTCCTTCATGTACCACCTTATCACAACCATAACCACAACAGCTTTGCACCATGCAAAATAGAGACTAACTTTCAGAATTAGAGCTATAGCAGGCATAGAAAAAGCTTTTTCAAGTGTTTGTATTAGATTACTGAACAGACTTTCAGTAATCCTTTTATAGCTAAAAACAGAGCTAAAAAGCCATTAATTATTCATCTCCCCATGGCTGGTGGTAAAGAGGAGAGGTGCTCTAGGGTTTCCATCAGCTATTAGTAAACAAATCAATGCTGCAGGCTGAGCTCCTTGTCACTACAGAGCCATCTGCCCCTTGCCATGACTTTCAGGTGAAAGCCAGAAATGGACCTACCTGACACATCATACCGCCTCTTGAAGATAAAAAAGACACATGTAGACGGGAAATGGAACTTAGTCATGGGAGACTTTCTATAAGTTATTGAGTTTGGAAAATGTATGCAGGTCTTTATGCAGACATGGATCCATGTGTGATGTGAGTTAACACTTATTTATTCATAACATCAATCTAATTTGTGAGAACAGTTGTGGTTACATTACAACCCCAACAGGGTTGGTCGTCACATTATGCCGCTGTGAGCAGACACTCCCGAATTTGTCACAACGCACCCAACAATAGGTATTTGATGTAATCAAACAGCACAGTTTGAAGCCTCTAATCCAATTTCTTTGGCAAGATACATTGTAATTTGGTATCACTGTAATTATGAACTGAATTGTGAACTGGCTGTAAGGGAATTGAATTAGCCAGCTGAAGAAGAGTAATATGATTGGGAACAGGGAGAAATCAATACAGCGCTACTCGTCATTTCAACATTGACCTGAATCCTGCCTGAATGTGGATCTTTGGGGGATTCAGCTTAATTCAATCTGGTGGAGCTAACACACTCCCTGTCCCCTCCACATGGTTGACAACAGCTCTGTCTTCATTTAGACTGCCGAGCAGGAGCCCTGCTGGGGCGAGCAGAGCTTGGAGGAAAGTAGCTGCAGCTTGATTTTTATCCTTCTGAATGTTTGAAATATTATGTCTACATAACACTTAAAACTAACTGCACAGTCCTACATACTACAGTTGCCTGCCCTGTCACTATTATCAAGGCAAAAACACAGTTCCATGTGGCAAAATTGTGAATCTTAAAGCCTCCTTGGATGGTTTTCTGATGAGTGCTGCACACTGCATTTGACAAACAGCCCTTCCGTACATCCTCAGCTGTGTTGACAAATGGTTGTACAGTAGAGTGTATAGAGGTTCTCATCCCAGTGGGTGCAACCCTCTGGTGATAGCTCCACCCTGATAGAGGTATTAGTCTGAAGAGAGATGGTTAATGCCACAACTGCAGCAACCGCCATAGCAGTTCACAGTGATGGATCTCATGAGAAAAAGTGCAAAGTAGAGATGTGTATGAGGATGATGAGTTGAAAAATAAGCCTTTTCTTGACAACTTCCCTGACTTTTGTTTTTTACTCTTTATGTGTTTTAATTTAATCCCCATTTATTGTTTTTTTCATTTTTAATTTTTGTTTTGTTAAATCATATGGTCTCTGTCCTTCATCTGCAGTTTTTGATATTGAAAAACTTCCACTATTAACCTAGAAGGGTCCAGATTTGTTCCACTATTACACTGTGTTCGTTTGTTTGCATATTGTGTTGTTTATTGACTTCTTTACATTCCCATACGTTCTACAGCCCTCTCCATGGACTCTGATAAGAACTTGATAGCTAGCTGGAGGTGTTCTCCTTTTATAGGAACAGATGGTTTCTTACCAATATTTTATCTTTACAGATAAGATTAAAAAGCCCAGCTTACACTGCACATAGGTAATCAGAGCTGAGAGGAAAGAGCACCTCTAATGCCAAGGAGAGCCCAATGTCAAGAAAATCAATATGTCTGCACCCTCCCAAAATCAAAGCCCTTTTTCCTCCTCCCTGAACTCAGATAAAAGCTTTGTGTGTGGTGTAAAATCAAAGCAAACAGAGCAGGAGTCACATAAGTGCAAAATGTTTCATTATTCAGCTTTATTTGTGTAATTTGTGAAATTCAGCTGCTCTTTGTAGACTTGGTGCCGCAAACACATCTGGTCTGTGTAATACCAGAACATTCTTTCATTTTAGAAGTGTCTTTTATTTGAGTGAGTCAGATTTGATTGCGCACATTGTGTTGTCTGTGAGGGAGCTCGTAAAGGTTATACAGCCCAGTGAAAGGCTATCTCATTCACCAGCAACAGGGGGGGCATGTCCCTGGAGCCAGGTGTAAAATGGACTCAGGAAACAAATAGCTCTTCCTGTCTTGTTATTGGGGATGTACTGATAAGGTGGGCCGGGGCATGTTGAAGGATGATTACTAGGGTGTCTTTACAGACTTCCTTGCCATCATCAGGCATTATAGTTATGCATACTCATTTTACTGCATCGCCATTGTGATCAGCACCTCACCCTTTAGCCACATCACCTGTTGCATCCTGATGCACTGAACTCTGTCTCTCTTGACATATACTTAATTTATATGCATTATTGCCAATTCTTCTACAAGTATGTATGCCATGTGAGTGTAGGAAAAGGAGAGGGACATCACTGCTAGCCTGGGAGAAGGGAAAAAACTATTCAACAGGGACGCCCACGGTGGCAAAGCCATTTCCAATAATGTTCTCTTCTGCAACAACAATTGTGTTTAACCCCAGTGGCTTCAGCTGCCCACTATTTGTCATCCTCGCTCTTCCTCCCTCACCTCCCTCCATGCCTTCACATACACAGGCAATAGTAATGAAAATATGGTTCATGACTGTATGGGTGCACACTGTCTGAGTCATAGTGCTGCCCCAGTTTGAAGAAACAATAGGGAAATGGTCCAACTGCCTGCCTTTTTGGTATCATATAACATCTAAATCTGGTTTTGCAGTGTTCAAAGTATTTGATTTGGCCTCAGTAAGATTTGTTGAACAGAAATAAGTTGCAGACAAAAGGACAATTTGTTTATGTTCTAGTAATGATGTGAAGAATCAGGATTTGTTTTAGATGTTCTATGAAATTAAAAACTCTTGTCCATACTAACTTTCTTCCTGAAAACTGTAGTGGTTTTCTTCTTGTGAGGGCATGAATGAAAATGTAAATCCTGTTATCTGTGTGTCCCTACGTAGTTTTCTTTTTATTCCTTTTACCTCATCTTTCTTTCCTCTTGCACCCCTCTCTAATCTCTCTTCCACCCCCACTCCCCATGTCCCTGTGCTGGTGAGCTGCGTGTGGAGGTGATTTATCTGTGGCACTCAGTGAGGTCCCATTGCAGTGGCACACACACACACAAACTCATGTACCAGTATGTACACACACACACAGGTAAAGCTGCAGCTGTGATATATTTTAATTACAGTTTTAGTCAGAAGTAATTAGGGTTTTATATCTATAGGGACAGCTCAATACCCATCCCCAAACACACACACATACATCTACACATACACATACAGAAAACACACCCTTTTTCATGTCTTTGTTCCTTCTTTTGTGAGATTTGTCTTCAGTGCTTTTCTTTTTTTATGTTTGTTTTACATGCATTCAAAAAGCACATCACAAGATGGGTAATTTGAATTTTTTGGTATTCTTGCCAATACCTTTCCTGAGTTTCAGTACAGGTAACAGTACAAGTTCTTTGGTACCTGACTTTGGTGAGTATTTTTTTTTTCATTTACAAAATAAAAGTAGGCTTTTGAAATGCATTCCTTTTTTTCAATAGCCATTACAGAACAAGGATTGGATTAATGGAGCAGTAAGAAATTAACAACATTATATTTGTAATCATGCAGTATTTGACAAGACTAAGAATGTGACCAAACATTGTTGCCAATTTGTAATACTCAGTACTGATTTAATGCTCACTGTATTGTGGTTAAGTTTTGGTTGGCGTATTTTTATTGTATTATTAGGTATAACCTCTAAATACAGCCCCATCCTTTTTTGTGCACAGCAGGGGTTTGGGCTAAGATATGTAGGATTGAAGGAACCATGGTGAGAAGGAGGAGACTGCAAAAAGCTGAGAAGGTGATTTGTGCAAAAACAGACAGGCTTTGCACTCTAAGCTCAGTTGAAGAGCAGATTTGGAAGCTCTAAGACACTGTTATGTTGTCGTGGAGTGCTGACAGGGGTGGTTAGCTGATAGTGTGCTTTGGAATGATGAAGAAATGTCTCAGTGTGTGTATTCATGTGTGTGTTTTTGTGTATGTGCACTATTATGTTTGTACACGTGTTTGAGAGTGTGTATGTATGGCACAGATGGAAAGACATCTCAGGGATTACTGTGTAACTGGAAGAGGAGAGAGGTGGTAATTGCATTTTAATTACAGTGTTGATGGTTTTGTGCTCTGCCAGATGGAAGGTTCTTTACAGATATAAGCACAAAATAAATCAGCCCTCTGGAAAATAAGTCAGCCCTTAGGTGACTAGTTACCTGGCGAACTGAGTCACTAACCTTGTCACCGAGTCACAGGTCATGATAATTAGTTTAGATTATTCTAACTGGACCCCTCATAGAGCACTCTCTTTTCTTCAGCATTTCACCATCCATGGTTACTCATCATGTGTGCCCATGGACATATAACTTCAAAACAATCCTACCCTAGTATACATTTCACTACTTGTTAACAGATTTGCTATGTGCTCATTTGATAAGTATGAGATGCCCTAATTTTTTTCATTTATAATTTATATCATAGCCAAATCTCTGCTAGGCATAAAATTACTAATATAAAATTACTATTTGATCATTTTTCTCCTCTGTCAACAGTGGTAATTGATAATAATAAAGACTGGTTTTGTTATTCTTTTGGATGTTTTTGTGTGCTTCTTGTTTATATATAATAACAGTGGCAGGACATTTTGCTTTCAGTAGCACGCAAGCACTAGATGAGCTCCCACAGTGGCTTTATGAGAGTGACCTTTGGCAGCTTGCTCATTGAGATCAGTGTGCCAGTCCTGAACTCAAGCTCTCACCTTCCCAGTTTAATGAACCAAATATGGCTGTGATATAATAGGTGGAGTCAGCGATTTTAGAAGTCATTCTTACTATCAGGGTCTTTTTTTATATAATGTTTGACTTTTCACCATTACATTATACTGATGTTACATTTTATTATTGTATAGTGATGAATGAACTAATAGAAATGAACTGCTAAAGATGACTTCCATTATGGTTATCTACAAACAAAAGAGCTGTAATGTAGTAAAAAATAAGATGAACTTATGCTTTGCCTGAAAAAAAGTATTATTATTCTCTATGTTGATTGTATATTACTTCACAACATGCAAACCACATTTCTGGATAGAATATGTCAAAATAAATAAATATATACAACTAATAAAACAACTTTGAGGTCATTTGAAAGAGGTAGAAAGTTTAAGTTATCTTTGGTGACTTTCCTGATCAAGGTGAGTCCCCCAGCAGTGTGTTTTGTGACTTGCAGGGCTGTGAATCTGACACAACCCACAGTCCTGTGGCTTTTTGACCTGTGGCTGTTTCTGTCTATCTTTCACTCTCCCTCTGTTTTTCTGTGCCTTTCTGTCTGTCTTTTGCTTCTTTGCGCTTTACAAACTGTCTGAGAAAGATAAGGCAGGTCTGATAAGCTGACTTCTGTCAAAATACTCCCCCATCTGTGCAGGCCTATACCTCAGAGGAGAACGTGTATTTATATACATATGCTCACATGCCTGCTTCAGGCATGAGAGCAACCTAATGGGTTTATAAGAAACTGCATGCTGCCTTTACCTTTCAGACTAATTTAACCAAGTTATTTTTTACAACTTTTAACTTACTCATGCAACTACTATTAACCTTTCAATTAACATTAATCCGAAGCATTAGGTGGTGAAAAGATGAGCATCCCATTTTATATGTGGAACATCAGTGATCTTGTTTCCATGTTTTGAAGTTCCGGCTATACGTTAAAGTATCTCGTTACAGTGCCTTATGAAGTCATGGCCACAGATTATGGTATTTGGTTTGCATGCGTTATTAAGTTGTGGCCACAACAGAGTATCTTATTCCCATGACTTAGTAAGTCGGTACGTAGGCCTCTACTATATTTACGTTATGTAGCATGGAGCGTGCATGCTCCTGCTGCGTGGGTTGAACTAACAGCCACATAGCTCCAGTCGGTGGTAGTGCTAGCTGACTGTGGAAGTAGCTGAGTCAGATCTCGTTGTCTGTATTCAGTCAGTCCTTGTCTAATATTGAGATGAAGTATTGGAAAAGTAGTAACATGAGAAGCAGCAATAGTCACTTCTAAAGGAAGAGTTATGTCAGCATGCCCTAACTGGTGTCTAACCTTACTTACAGCTGACTTGATGTTGTTTTCTGCATTAGCTTGTGTACACTTGTCATGAGATACAAGTGAACAGAAAGCAATACTATTACTACTATTTACATGCTGTCATTATGTTATTATAATATATTTTTACATTTAATTTAAATGTTATGTGTCATTTGCACAAAGACAATTGACAGTTTAATGAGATGTTTGATATGAGAAATTAATATATGAGGTACAGTATAGTACATTGTTTACCAACATTAAAAGACTTTAGAGACAAATTACTTTAGATATCTCATTTCATCGTGAGGTGTTATGAAGTGATGGTCCATCCCACTTTAGTGAAGAACAAATATCAGTATGTTGAGATTAACAAGTAGGCAGTCAGGCATGGCTGTGTTTTTGCTTGCTTTTCTGCAATACAGTGGGTTAGTTATGTGTAAATGCTCTAGTACAGGCTTTGAGGCAGAGTAGTGCTCATTATGTTTGAAATGGTTCCTTGCAGAGATGTTAGTACGTGAGATTCTACAAAACGACGGCCTCTTGTGTGCTCAAACTCTTTCCCACTTCTTTTGCGTTCTTTTCATCACTTTCTATGTTATACATAGACTATATACAGGCTCTTTTGTGTGCACATACACACACAAAACACACTTGCATCCCTTGTCTCTGATGTGCCAGCGGTTGTTGATAATGAGATTCCTACAGGATGGGAAACTCCAGGGAGACTGACTGACGGCCCACTTTAAACACTGCAGTCTCCCTCTCCTTTTCTGTCCTCTGAGACACAGAGGATGACAGGAGAATAGGAAGGAGAGTAAAACATACTGTACTGTATTTCCTGCTGACAAATATACTCACACACATTAAAAAATAGCACAAAATATGTTGGGCATTCTTGTTGTAAAAAGTGTTGGATGAAAGCATAAATTTGTTTTTGACAAAAATCAATATAGTCAGTTAAAAACTGATAAAGAATATCTCTTAAAGGTGTGAATGAATTTTGGCCCACTCTTCTTTGGAGAATTGTTTTGATACTGCCACATTGGAGGATTTCTGAGCAGGAACGCCCATGATGTTTGTTATAAAAAACTTTAGTTTTATGCCAGATGTAAGGGGACACACAGCTTTCAGAAAGTTAAACTTCTGTCTCATTAGTCTACAGAATAATTGCCATAACTCTTAATCACAATCAAGATGTTTTTGGGTAAATGTGAGATGAGTCTTTATGTTTTTTTTGGTCAGCAGTGACTTTCACTTTGTAACTCTCCCACAGACACCATTTTTGCTCAGTCTCTTTCTTACTGTTAAATCATGAACATTCACTTTCAGTCAGGCAAGTGAGGCCTGCAGTTCTTTAGATGTTGTTCTCCTGGATGAGTTGACGCTGTGCTCTTGGAATAATTTTGGTAGGCCGGCCATTCCTTCAAGTTTTCTACATTCGTGCAAAATGGCTCTCACTGTGGTCTGCTGGAGTCCCAAAGCAATAGAAATGGCGTTGTTACCCTTTCCAGACTGATACATTTGAATTATTTTGTTTCTCACCTGACAGACCTTAACAAATGAATCATAAATCATTTAAAACTGCATTTTGTATTTATTCTTGTTCTATTTGGCTATTCTGGCTTTGTGTAATTTAAATTTTTTTGATGATCTAAACGATTTAATATACAAAAAATAAAAAATGTATTATACAAAAGTAAAAAATCAGTACAAGGCAAATTCTTTTTTACAGCACTGTACTATTATAGTACTAGAATATACTATAACAGTAGTAATAATGTGTTCTGTATTTTATTGTCTGAATAGAATTTACATATTACGTATTGTTGAGTGCACATGAATTTTTATATACATGGTGTTGCTCATGTGTATACCTCTGTCTGGATCTACTGCATTTTGTCTGTGACGGGACCTTAGTGAGGAAAAGGATAATTACATGGCTTTTGCTATTATGTCAGATTGTCTCCTCATAGTTATGCACACACTTCCTAAGGGCTCAGACGCCCTGTAACATATACAGTATATCTCTCACATACACAGGTTTGATGAAGTACCTGGTGCCACAGAGGACAAACAGAACTCATTTCCTGTCACTGCCTTTGGACCTCATCTCTTTTCTCATTTCCTGCTCTGCTCAGAATACAATAATGCCGCTTTATGGAGTATCCAGAAAGGCATGTTGTTGCTTAATGTACTTTTGCTCATGGGTTTTTTCAGAGGGTGGCACTTATCTAACCTTCAACAAGGCACAAACACCTGTGGCAGTGCAATTTACAGATTGTTTAGAGCTGGCAGTTGATTTGTTTGGTATTGTACTGTATATATATATATATATATATATATATATATATATATATATAATCAGAATTAATGAATATGTCTTGTCAGCTTTGTGGATGTTTGATCTTTAAATGGGCATTTTAAGACTCTTCATTAGCATAAATTACTAATTACTGAATTGTGTTTTTTATCTTTGTATCAAAGGTTTGCACATTTGTATACAAAGTCAACAGTTAAGTCTGCATTTATTCTTATATATAATTAAATTTTTTATAACAATGCATTTCTGCATCCAGATAAATGCTAAGGCAAATTTGAAGAACCATTGTTCTTTCAAGCCAGGTTATCTCTTACAAGAATGGAGAAAATAGGAAAAGTTATGTGTTGTTTGTGTACATACCACTCAAGCCATTATGTAAAATTTGAGTGAAGTGAAGAGTTGTTTTAAGGTTCATGCTACGGGAGATGCCAGACCTATAGACACTTTCTGTTAGTGGTCTCACAAGACAACAGAGTTAGGGTAACATGAGATGTTTGATTGATAGGTGTTTTTCTCAGTTTTAAGTCATATTCCCAATGTGAGGTGTGCAGTCTGAAGTAATAATCCTGTCTAAATGGAAAACATGGCTTGGTCATAATCCAGCTTCCTCTCTGTTCCCTGAGTGTCTCCGTTAAACAATCTAGCATGGTAATGAAGTGCTAATCTGTTCAGCTCTTTACACAAAGCATCTGCATGTCTCCTAGAGTCAGAATAGGTACACAACGGAATACTCTTTTCCTTGTTTTCTTTTTGCATTGCAAGAGAAAATGCGCAAACAAATGGTAGGCATAAAAGCAGCTTTAATCACAAACTGAGGAGAAGTTTGATGTCCATACAGTTTGAATTAGAAAGTAACTGCTGTTTGATACGCTGCCAGTCAAAAGTTTGGACACACACAGCAAATACCATGTTTTCATAAAAAAACATTCATGTCATTAGCTGTGTTATCCTTTCAAGAGGGTTTCTAATTATCACCTTTCCTTTTAAATTAATAAATTTGCACTAGCAAACATAACGTGCTAGAAGACAGTATAAATGTTTGCTGATGATAGGAGAGTACATTTATTAAAATTAATATATTATTAAAAGCAGTTGTTTCCAGCTACTGTACAATAGTCATTTACAATATTAACAATGTCTACACTGTATTTCTGATCAATTTGACATAAAATATTATTTTCTTTCAAAAACATGTTCATTTCTGTGTGTGTCCAAACTTTTAACTGGTAGTGTATATGTACATTGTGTATACTCAGTTAAAGAAGGTCCTGTCCCTCTAACCAGTGTTGCCAGGGTGATACAAACATTTTATATTACACTGCTGCACTGTAGCATTAGCTGTCTCACTATATTAATCAATTTGCACTTTCCCCTGTTGATTAGCGCACATGGTATAGGGCACCAGTTGCCTGAGGTGAGTTTCATACACAACCACGTCCACATTCAGATCATGATTTATTACCCTATTCCATGCACACTCAGAAAAACACTCACACTTGTGCACAACTACGCCTTTAGCAACAGAAACATTGAGACAAATCAACCACACAATGTCTGATATTTACACCAGTGGTAAGAATAGACACCATTGAGTGTACAATGCATGAATCCATATGTTCAAATGCGAGTTTTCATGCATTATGGGCATTTATGTATGTGCATGTCTAGGGACCTTAGTCATGATCTGAATGTTCATGTGTGAGTTTCCTTGGCAAGGTAAACTGGCATATGTAGTCCTGCAATCAGAAAGTTCCATACAGTGTAAAGTGCGTTTTTGACAAAAGAGATCAGTAGCATTTTAAAATACTTTGCTGACGAGGAAAACAAACAGAACAGAACATAGGGACGTTATTAAATTGTGACATTCTCCAAAGAACCATGTCTGATTATTTTGGACATCGTTTCTACACAACATTTATGCATTATAGTCTAGTGTCTGTTGGCATCAGTATGAGTGTGTGTGCATGTGCATCAATATAAGCACATGAGTGTACCAAAGGCACTATAATATCCCAGCAGAAAAATAGAATGTGGCTCTTAAGAAAGCAGGGAGAACAGCAGAGTGAGATCTGAAAACCCATACAGTGGAGAGTACTAGTCCATTGCAAGTGTGGCAGAGGTCACAGTCAATTTCAAAAGGAGCACGTCTTGTATATTAGAGTCTGGAGAGATGGGAGACCCACATGCTCTCATCATAAAGGGCCTGTGCTAGAGTAGGGCCAGATGCGATCAACATGGACCTTGTGGAAATCCCTGCTGAACTGAAATGTCTTATTGAGGGGCTGCAAGAACAATACCGGCAGAGCATGCAGACCAAGGCCCAGGGTTTCTAATCATTATTTACAAACCCACAGGAATCCCTTTCATAAGCTTACAATAGAAGACCTGGATTTATCCAAACCTTAACATTACATTGAACAGGTGTAATATATATGGCAAATATAGCACTATGTTTCAGTCAGCTTGTCAAACCAGTGAAGAACTGTAAATGACAATACTAGTCCTGAACATTTCCAGTGACATCTGCGCAACACAGAGCAACCTGCAGAGATGAAGAAAAATGTAGTTTTACTAAATAAACTTCATTAATTTTTGGACAACAGTCTTAGGGATGCACCTGTGGTTTTGTTTTTTGAAGAGATTAATAGAAAGAAAATAACTGTAGAACTGTCCTACAATTAAATCACAATTAAATAATTCTCACAAAAAAACTGTGTTTATTTATGAGAGCTACATCATTTTTGACAAACAGTAATAATGATAGCTTGCCACTAAGTCAGGTCTGACAATGATCCATCTGATGTTAAAGTTAACAATATCTGGCATCACCTAAATTAGAATGTTGACAGCTGTCCACTGAAGCTGCTTCAAGTGACATTAATTTCACTGACAATACAAGCTACTTCACAGCCACAAATTAGAGTGATCCATCCTAGGCTACAGAACAGCAAAGTGGGAGGAGGTATTTTAGCTGGGATTTGGGAATTTAAAAGTTGTTCTTTTTTGTAAGCTGACTGCCTCAAGGATCAATCCGAGGCTTGAATTAGTATGTAAAACTTCTTGTTGAAACAATATACAGTTACAGTAATAACAGGTGTTTACCAAAAAGAAAATCAAAGGCACAAGACAACGGAGTAAAAAATATCCAGTCATCATCAGCTTATGATTCTGTAAATTAAAGACTGAGCTGTGTAACTATGTTGAGCACATCAATTTAGAGAGAGTGTGTGTGTGTGTGTGTGTGTGTGTGTGTGTGTGTGTGTGTGTGTGTGTGTGTGCAGCTTTTACTGCTGCCGCCACTTATAAAACCATAGTTTAATGTCCTGATGATACATAGATGTAACATGAAATGAGTGTTAGCTCTGCCTTTTAACACGCAAGTTGAAGCTTGGTAACAACTGGATACGGTGTGATTTGACTTTCTTTTGGGAGGGGTTTATTGCAGACAGATCATCTTGTGAACCATGTATTAGTCATGGTCCCTCATGGTGTGGCTGCCAAGATTCTGTCTTCAGTGTCTTGCTCCAGCTTGTCCACCTACTGTATATTCAGTTATCTGCTTTTCGTTTTCCTTGTGAATTATCTCATGTAGTTGAATGTAGCTGGCATAGCTCATATTTCCTTGGTTGTCTTTGTGAATTGGTAAACCATGTGACTGAACATTTAAGTGTGATGTGTTTGATGTATTTCTAAACTGATTTGGCAGCATATTTACTGTATGTAGTGACTTTTGTTTTTGAGAGGCTTGGCTAAATGAAAATCCAGGAGTTTTAAGAAGAAAAACATTTGGATACCTGACTGGTCTTATCACTAGCTTTTCTTCATTTGTAAATCATATTCCTTACTAAGCGACACACACAATTGATAATTGAATTGGCAGTAAGATGTAGGTTTCTAAGCCAGCTATCCGAGTTTACTAGCCTAAGAATATTTGCGACACACTTTTAGCCCTCAGTTAACACTAAAGGCCTATCAATAATCACTTTTGGCCTATCTTTCCATCTCTTGTCCTACTTGTTTCCTGGTTAAACTGTCGCTTGTCTAAATTCAACTTCCCTCTGTAAGCTCAGAGCCTTTTTTCTGCGTGCATCTTACCCACAGTAAACAGACGCTGGGGAGTCACCTCTGAAGCTGAGTGGCTACTTGACACTTGTGGGAGCAGGTGTTTGACATTGTGACGACCACAAACCTAAATCCAAAGTCACCATAGCCCACAGCACTGGGAGTGCTATTTAGTTGTCAGTCAGTGCTGTGGTGCAGGCAGGCTAGCAGTCAGTGGTTATTGATGTGAGTAGAGTTGACATCCTGGGCAGAGCGCTTCAGGTTGGTCTCTGACTGGGACCGAGCAGCCCATCATTGCCAGTTATTAAGCAGCTTGCGCTCTGCTGCACTCACTCAGAGGATAACAGCCTGTCTCTGGGTGTTTACATGTGAATGTGTGTAGTTGAGTGGGTGGGGTGGCAGTGTGGTTGGCATGTTCAGTGTGTTTTTTGTGTGTGTGTATTAGCAGGAATGAAGGGAGCTAACAAGTCCAGATCAGAACTTGCAGCAGTCAGTTGATTAAATCTTAGGTCAAAGCAAAAATGTTTTTTTATGTTTAGTGTAAATAATAGTTTGTTACTGCTAAGTTTCTGCTTTTCATCTTTATGACATGTGATTTGGCCCTGGTCAAATTTTATGGTCACACAGTACTTACAGCAGGAGGGTGCTCTAGACTTAAGGCTTGATTGGCTCCCTCTACAGTTTATGTGTCTGCTTTTCTGGCTGACTTGTTGGCCAGTTGGCCCACTTGTTAGCTGACTTGATATTGTTGGCTTCTGTGCTATACACTGCTCTGTCAATGTCCTGATAAAACTATCTGTGTTCTGCAGTGTGCTGGGACATCTGCCCTCTGCTGAGCCTGTGCTGCTGCTACTGTTACTGCTACTGCTGTTCAGCTGCTTTTATTTTACAGTTTCTGAAAGTTCTGTACAACTGTTTGTCCCTTGATGTTTGCATATGTATTGGTTTTGGGACGTGATGCAATCAGTATGAAACTTATTTTATACTTATTATGGTGCAGCAGTTTCTTGTCAGTATTTTACATAATAAAAATTCATTCCTATTTTTTTTTTTAAATCTAAATATTTATAAAAAAAATATTTAGCAACCTACTGTGTTTAATAACAGTGCTACAGTTTGAGAGAACAATAACAATAAACCTCACAGTACACATTTACTTTACTTTACTTTACTTTACTTTACAGACACTTTTATCCAAAGCGACTTACAAGGAGAAGACACAAGCAGTTACCATTTGGGTTCTGTAAATTCTGTAAATATACAGAGTCCACAGTGAGCATGGCCTTTTATTGAATAATAAAATATTTTTAATGAATAGTTTATCGTATAATCTGGTAAACATGCTTAATTCAACAAGTAATGAAAAGTACTGCTCTTTCACTTTGAATTGATTATGCTTAAGACTCTACTTTTATTGAACATTGTGATGCTAAATCTAGTAATTTTCCTGTAGCATCTTTTAACATTTGAATATAGTTTTATTTATTAAGTGTAACACAGCTTACAGAATCACCTTCATCAGTCACTTGTTGCAGTGATCTACAAAAGAACAAATAAATGGTCACAAACCATTTATTTGGTGCTTTGCATCCATCCACATAGAAGTAATATTATTCCTGTAAAACTGTTGCTTTTGTTTGGTTTGTCACCTATGTAAGTCATCTTATAGACCAATTTCATGCCATGAGACATGTTAATAAAACACATACAGTTTAATAATATTTAATGCTTACTACTATACTAATGAGTGTCAGTATCAGTATCTTGTTTTGCTTTTACTAAATAAAAGTTGAGGATCTTACACTTTATACATTTCACTTAACACAGGGAAAATCAAAATAAAACTAAGCTTAATTAGAATCTTCATGTTCCCCCACCTTCTCTAGTTTTTTCATCACTTCATTAAAAGTTCAAAAGTGTTGCTGTTGCTGTTTTAACACTGCCATAAATTGCAGGAGTTTTCACAATTGAACCAAAAGGTTCCCTATATTTGTTTTAGCCTTTCATTGAAGTATATGCCATAGCTAATGTTCAAAATGGTAAAAAATAGTCCTCTAAATTGTTAATGTGATGTTAGTTGAATTAAGATTAATTGATGCAAACGGACAGACATTTGTGACAGCAATACAAACAGAAAATGTAAAAATGTTTTGAACATATAGCTTGAGGTGGTAGTTTTGCCTCTGCCATACTGATTTACATATGGTCAGAATGGACTGTTGACTTGCTAAAGCATCCATGTTATCCAGTTCATTTACATTCTTTGATTTCTATTTGTCTTAGACCTACAATAACACCTTTAACCAATAGAGCTGTCCATGGTCCTCATCTTCTTCTTTGCTTAATAACAAGGACTTCCCCGCATTGCTCTCCGCACACAGAGCAAATCACAATCCTAACCTTATGAATATTAAATCAGGCTTTGTCATACAGTGGGGAAGCCCAGAAATCCTTCATGAATATTGATGATGGGTCCTTTATGAGCCTCTGAAATTTCCACATTGGTTTGGTGCCCTATATTCACAACTCTCTCCTGTTTTAGTGGGTTAGAGGAACCTTGAATAATGAGGGTCTATCCATGATGTTTGTGATACCAGGTAGAAAAAAAACCTCTTATTTGGTTCTGATTCTGGACAATAGATTAGGTGGTTTTAATATTCAGGTCTTGGCCTGAATGTGCCCTCTGACCCGTCTAAATTGCTGAAATGCAGGCTCTAGCTTGTGTACCAAGGGATTTATTGTCGTGCTGTGTCCAATTGTAAATCACAGCACACTCAGTAAATATTAATACTGGATCCTCCATGAGCTTGAGGAAATAAACATGGCTGTTTCTGTGCTCCAAAGCACCCAAAAGAGTCAGTGAGAAGTATGATCTGCTCCTAACACCTGTCCACATGAGTCCTATTTTTATGTGGTGATATTAGACTATAACCTTGTGCTGTGTAGGCTAGATCTGCCATCACATATAGACATGGAATATGCCAACAGTTTAGCAGTGTGGAAGCAGTACAGATGAAAAATAGCACTTTTAAAGAGCATGTACAGACTCATACACACATGCACATTTATACAAACTGTGCATCTGGTGCTGACATATCCATTGGCTCATCTGGGCCTGGTGAAGTGTGAAGGGCCACCTCTCTGTTTCTCTCAGAGGGATGCAGGCTGCTGTGGTCTGGGTCTTGGCTGTGGTTCCCAGACACTGCTCCAAATCCTGTCAGTCAGCCTCTGTTGTCCTCCATGGTTGAGAGAGGCCGGACAGCAGAGCAGATTTCTGTGTTTTTATACACTGGTGAAGGCAGCGACTGCCAACACACATCAGCACAGCAGCACCTGAAGGCAGTTGACTCCCTTTTCATTACTGCTCATAACTGAACAGCTTGCTTTGGGAAAGACATCTTTTGTGTGCATGTGTGTTTGCATGATTGGCAGGCTGTCATCAAAGGTGATAAATTCAGATAGATTATCTATGGTTTTACAAAATGTTTTATAAACCACAAATATGTTTTTACTCATCTTATGTTCTGACAATATGCAACATGAGTTCTAATTGTGAAATACAAAAAAAAAAAAATCCAAAATCCAAATGCAATAAGCCTATATAATTTACATTGAATCACTACATCCTACACAGATTAACTAAAATTGATCCAAAATAGAAAAACATAAGAAGCAAAGACATAACAGCATTTTTTAATCATGCTAAGAGAGGAATATTAGTTGACAGCTATTTTCTTTTGAATTCAATTTCAATTATTTTGTCACCATAATATTCTACAAAGATGATATGAACACAAATGAATATTTCTTTATTAGCTTGTACAATAACTGGTCTGTTGCAGAATTTTTTTTACACAGATAGTCAGGGTTTCTCCTCGTGCCTAATCATTATCCTTCACCACAGGAGGTGTGGAGAAAGCATTCAAGACACTCAGTGATGCATTCCTTTCTATTTCTGGCTGTGGATACCTTTCGTTTTGCACACTGTCACTTCTTCCCTCTTGTTCCCCCATCTTTCTGCCACACTTCCATTTATTGCTGCCATGTGTAGCTGAACAGTCTAAGGAAAATCAACCTCTCTATCAGAGTATAGATAAATACAAAAACTACAGGGCTAACCAACAAAAGGAGAGGCTCCTTTTAATGGTACCTCTATGTCTTTTTTTTTCGCTTTCACTTTTACTCGCTCTCTATTGCTTTTCTCCTCACTGTCCTTTCGATCCATAATTGGAAATTTCCTCTGCTTAGCCCTGTCTGAGTGAGGGACAATGCGGCATCCATGTTCTGTGGAGCATGGTCAAGAGAAATGGAGCATTGTCTCATGTAGGCGAGGCAAGCATGGTCTGGGGACTTATCTAAATTGAATATCTGTCTTGTTTTTTAGACTTATAATGAGAGTGACACAATGAGCATGGGGGTCTTTCACACCACTGACAGCCGTCCTCTCTTTGAAAAGTTGACAGATAACATGGAATAGGGTACATAAAAGCACATGCTCTGTGGGAATATTCTCACCCAGCAGCATATTATTACAGAAAACAATGTTCGCACCCTATTAAAAGAGAAGAATATCTGTTCAGGCTACTTTATTGCTAGTGGAGTTTTTAAAGCGTGGTTAGGTTAGGTAAACTAGACTTCTTCAAAATATTACATACTACATGGGTTTGACTGAAATTGAGTTAGTCTGTCATTGCTTTTATTCAGGCAAAACATTTTTCTTCATAGCCCGAACTATTTTCTGTATTATTATTTAATGTCTTCCCTGGTAATGGCCTGTTGTTAGTTGTGGTGTTTTTTTTTCCCATCTCTTTTAGTTCCCATCCCTCCCCAAAGACATAATGCAGTACTAATAACACTTTTTCTTGGTCTTGTTTGGGCTGGCTGCTTCATCCTCTAGCTGGTAGATAGCACAGCTAAGATAGTTATTAAATTGGCTCGTTCTTTTAACCTTGGCTTCTGATAATGTTGTCTTTTAGAGGAAATTAAAGTTGGTTGTGAAAGCAATTGAGATAGGAGAAGAATGTCCTCTGCTAGTAGGTAGAGCTGTTACTGTATCAGCCTTTTTTTTGTCATGGAGATAAAACACATTGTGGTCATTTGTTTTCTTTGTCCATATCATATCACAGTATCACCCAGGATAAAGAAAGTTTCTCATGAAATATTATTCTGTCTTAAAGTATGCCTCGTGGGCAGGCTTACTGACCCCCTGTTCTTTGGGGGAAAAGACGACGTTTCAGTTGCGATGAAAATATCGATGTAAAGAAAACATGTCAGTCCAGAACAAGAGCCTGTGTATAATGAGCAGGCAGATGGTCTTAAGGAGAATACTAAGCAATGGTGATGACAGACAGGCTGACAGGCTGGCACAGACCCTGCCACTCAGGAGACCAGGGGAGAGGCCAGGGCAGTTTCTATCACTGTCAGTGCCCACTCTCTCTCACACCGTCTCTCTGCCTGTCTTTCTCTCACTCCACATGTTTCTCTTTCACTTTCACATCTTTCTCTCACACTAACACCCTCTCCCTCTCCCACCCCTGAAGGAGCAAAGCCATGCAGGTTGAAGTGGGTGTTGATTCAAGAACTGAAACAAAACAATACAGAAAGAAAAAAGGAGAGGGAAAGAGTTTTATATTATGTAAAATATTAATTCCATCAAAATATTGTCTTATATTTAATTCCATATTAAAATGATCTGTGCAGCATGAACATCAGGGTACATTCCACAAGCATGGCCTAAGTTAACTACTTTAATTTCTATGTTAATTTAGGAGATTTACATTTACAGTATTTCCCAGCTAACCACCACTGTTCATCTTCCCCATCATCAAAATGAGAACTAGTGAAAGACGCACAAACTACATTCACATGACTTCCTGTTAATGAGGTTGTTAATTAACACTAGCTGGAGTAGTGAAGGTGAGAATCTCTGGCTCGGAATAGATGTGCAAGGTCTTGCAAGTTTCTTGATCTCTTTTGCAGTGGTACTGTGCGCTCTCATGTGCAAACTTGCTGTGGATGTTATCTGTTTTAATGTGACCATATGGTGGAAACTAAAATGGTTTGTTTGAGGAACATTTTTAATAACACAGTCAAATTAAAAACAAGATGAGCATATTGCACAGCTACACACTCATTCAGAGTCAAACCAACATAAAGGCAACCCAATGCCTTTTTCAGTTTTTAGTGCTCAAGGTCATCAATCTACGCGTGGCGCTCTGATGTCAAGAGAACAGGATACCGCCAGCCCTTACATCTCTGATAGTGGACTAATATAATGGAGCAAAGCCATGCAGGTTGAAGCAGAACAGAGCTATATTTAGGACACTTTGGTTCCGGTGACCATGGCTCTTAGATCCCTTACAGCCCCTCAGAGCATTCACTTTTGTTCAGCCTCTGGAGGAACAAGAGCTCACTGTTACCCTTCAGGGAGGTTTTAAACTGATGGAGACTGCATCTCACTGAGAAACAGATTCTCTCATTCCTACATTTATTTACTGACACACAGTAACAGCAGTTTCTGTATACTCCTGTGTACTTTTCTGTTTGGTGGACCAGCTTGCTTATATAATTTTTATAGTAATTATATATATTTTCAGCCCTATTGAATATTTCTGTAAATTCAACCTTTTTCATTCATTCCTCCCCCTTTCACTTGAAGAGGTGAATTAGATGAATTATGTACTGTATCGAATTAGCATTTTCGGTGTGGGGTCTAGGATCCTTTTGACAGTAAGTGATAACATCTGGCAGATGAATATATGCAGGTATGTGCATGTTTATAAATGTCTTTATGCATATATTCTCCTATAGGTTTGTCCTTCTTTTTACTTTCTCTTGAGTTATAGTTTTAACCAGCCGTCTGTGAAGGTCATCAGTGGAATTGGAAAGTGCACTTTGCAGAGTCAAACAGATGCAGGGTACAGATACCGCATTGTTTATCTAATCTTGTATCAGAGCTGTAACGAAGTACAAACAAAGTCTTCTCACAATCAGATGAAAGCTCAAAAGCTTTTTACACTGTCAAGGACTTGATATATCTGCCCTGATAGTTGTTTACGGGGTTGAATTTTCGCAATTGCTGGCAGTGTTCGTGGAAGTACCTCTCCTCTCCTCTCCTCTCCTCTCCTCTCCTCTCCTCTCCTCTCCTCTCCTCTCCTCTCCTCTCCTCTCCTC
>JAUYWH010000020.1:11065263-11117690 GCA_034779795.1 Ctenopoma multispine | reverse complement strand
CTCCTCTCCTCTCCTCTCCTCTCCTCTCCTCTCCTCTCCTCTCCTCTCCTCTCCTCTCCTCTCCTCTCCTCTCCACACCTCTGTTCCCCCAGATTACCCCCTTGTTAAGCAAATGAGTGCTCCAGAAATTGACTGCGATTTCCCTCGCTTGCCGAGGCCCCTGAGTGATTGTGTGCTAGGCCGGAGTTGGGGCTGAGGCCCAGGCGCTCTGTGGGCTGAATAATGATGGCAGCACATTGACTGAGGTCTTAAATTAAGGGTACTTATCTTAATTGAACATCTGAAATAATGTTTTATTTACAACAAAGGGAAGGTGCTGGAGAAATGAAGCAGTCTACCCTGCTGACTGCTCTCGCTCTCTCCTCTGCTGTGGTTGGTTAAGCTCCAGTTGCTTCAGTATACATTTCTGATGAGCTACTCATGGCTTTGATCTGGCACTCAGGAATTTGAAGGTCATTATATCATTATTAGTGTGGTTCAAAGGCCGTGCCTTCTCGTTACCTGTAATAGGTTTGTAAAAACAAACTATCTTCCCCTTGTTGCTTTTTGGTGTGATATGTTCAGCATACAAATATTTTTGCTATAATTCTCCTATACTTTGTATTTATTCACATTAAGCTAATGTTTTTATTTTAACATTTTATTTCGGACAAGAATAGACACAGATATCCAGCAGTGGCAGTGTTTTGCTGATTGTTGCTGAAATGTGGTGAAAATTTACTGGCTTTTAGGTAAATATTCTACATTCTCTACATGTAATCAATACATAAATGTGTCTAATTCATCTTTTTAAATGAGCTAAATTAATAAAGTAGACTGTGTTTTGTGGGCCTGTGGTAATATGGCAACGCAGCGTTTGGTGCAACATATGATTAGCTCAGACCCCCCCTAGGAGGCACTTATAAGAAATGTGTGTGTCTGTGTATTTGCACTAAAAACAGAAAGTACAGTAGTTCTCAGAAACCTGATTATAATGGTGAGGTTTTTCCCACAGCATTAATCAGCCGTATTGTTATAGCAATTGTCATGATTGGCTCCCCATCAGAGTGATTATGCTAATTTCAGCGAACCAAATGTCATGCCCTGCCTCAAGGCACACCTCTCCCACTCTCCCAAAGGCAACGTTGCGTAGCTGCCATGATTGAGATAGCTGATATTTGACTGAGCACCAGCATACCTTCTTCTGATCATTTTGGTGATTACATGAAATTATTAGTTCTGAGGAAGAATGGCTGAAGATAGCATTTAGCCAGCAGGAGTGAAAAAGAGGCAGGCTGGGAGAATTGATTGAGATTTTCAGCAATTACTCTTCATTCTTTGTGCAAAACAGAGACCATATTGGATTTTGCTATCATGTCTCTCTCTAGGTATGGTGGTGCATTGGAACGAGACTATTGATAACTTATGTAATAGCAATTTATGTGACATTAATGATGGTACATGAAATGATACAGGGGCCTATTTAAACTGTGAGACCTTTGTGAATGCCAGAATTGAGTGCAAGAATAGCACGTTAAGAAGATACTGTGGGGTGCTGTGCATGTGGTAGAGGTGGGAGTGGTCACTACCATCTACATTTTTGCAAGGACAAACACATCTTCTAAAATGTATTCATAACAAATTCAGTGTATATTCTGGCAGAAAGTTAACTTTTTGTAGTTTGTGGAAACATCCCTGTATCCTGTGTCTGTGTTTGGTGGTTGAGTATGTGTAAAATCTAGGTCTTAAGTTATGTATGTGTTCACAGTGTATTGACTATAAATACAGTATGGATATAATTTGTGCATATTTGTGTGTTTAAATGTGTGCGTGCATGTGTGTTTGTCTGGGTGCATGGCTCTTCTCCATTCTTGTTTGCCATCTGCTACCTCTGCAGGTGGCGCTACCCAGGGCTGATGTTGTTGATGCATCATCACACCCTGCTCCATCACCTGTCCCACGCTATTACCACCCAACACACTGACTAATGAACCTATTGGATACACCTTCTTTTGTGAGTCCCTTGTTGGTGAGCTTGTGTGTGTAAATTTCCATGTATAAAGTAAAGTGTGTGCAGAGCGGAGGTTTGTTTGAAGGGCTTATTTATCAGTAACTTATTTTTTTATGGTTGATACCAACCACCGGCTTGACCTCTAAATATTGTACTATGAATGGTACTTTAGCGACAGTGTTCTTCTCTACATTGTCTTTCCTCGTTTACATCAAATGGAACAATTAGAAGTGCTTCTAGCCAATGCTCCCTTTTATCTTCAGAACTATGTGAAGACTAATCCTCCACAGGGAGTGATCATATATAATGGATGGCTTCCCTGTCACTGCTATTTAGCCTTGAGAGCCCAAGTCCCACATCTGACTTGAAGATCAATGGTGGACTGTGTCTGGGTGCTGTCAGTCAAAATGGTGGCCTTCCTGCCCTGGCTGAGACCCATAGAGCGACTAGCTTCTTATCTGACCACTTGTCTATTAGAGGCTTGTTAAGAAGAGAATTAAACCACCCAGGAACCACTGAGATCCCCTTCTTCTCCCAGAGCACTGCCTTGGCCCATACTCAGTACAGTAAATCAGCAATTCCTTAATTTTCCTACTCTCCATTTAGGTCACTGTGTAAACTACTTGTTGTCTTCTGTGTTTTATTTTCCTCCATTACAGTTACAATTTCCTTTCCTCTCCTCTCCTCTCCTCTCCTCTCCTCTCCTCTCCTCTCCTCTCCTCTCCTCTCCTCTCCTCTCCTCTCCTCTCCTAATATTAAGATTACCCCTCACACTGTCAGACAGCTCAAACAAAGCCTTGCTCAAGGGCACCTTGACATCAGTTGTTAGAGTAGTTTTTTTCATTTCTTCTCTCTTCAGCTTTTCCCAGCGAGTCGCAGGGTTTTAGCCAGTGACCTTCCAGTGTCACATCCTTAGCCATGTATGCACATGTCATTAAAAGCAATTCTGGAAAAAAAACTCTGAGAGGCAGTTCTGGCTTCAGTAAGATTTAAATTGCAACCCCAGGGCCATTCAGCAGACACTCAGCGCTCCAGAGTGCTTAACACCAGGAAGTTAGTTCCAAACCACTTCTCCTAATTAACCTCAAATAAGTCCATTGCTAATGTTGCAAGGATGCTCACTTTTTGTGGTTGTGTAGGCAAATGAGTTTGTGTGTGGTGCATATGCCACTGGTGATAAAAGAGCTTGCAGTTTCGAGTTTGATACATTTTCTCCGTTTGTCCCGCTCTTTCGCCTTTTCTCTAAGTGTGTTTTCTCTCTCCCTCTTCCGCTCTAAAGGTTTCCTCTATGTCAGTCAGACAAATAGTAGGAACTCGGGCTGCTGTTCTGACTCGATGTTAATATTTCTTCAGTTTTTGTCTACAGAACTGCCTGCCTCTTTAAAGTGTCTGGGCTTATGTATGCATACGCAGAATACACATGCAACACCTCAAAGGGCTACCCAAACACATGTTAACACAAAGTAGTTACTCTATAGCAATCCAATTCTTCTAGGTTCTTTCTTTGTGTAAGTTTTCTTTAAAGCTATCAAGACGAACATCTTTCATTTAAACTCCTCTTCTGTTTTACTACTTGATAGATTAAAAACGTTTATCATCAACATTTGTGAATGGTGTGTTCTTGCAATGGGAGGCATAACAACCTTTGGATGTGTGAGAACATAACATCAAAGAATATTTCAGTGAAACTGTAAAAATCCCCAAACAATAAGCCACAATTATACGCTGTATAAATAATTTGGGTTCTTAACTGCAATGACATCTGTGCAGTAGTTTACAATTAATTAGACCTATTGAAGCACCAAATGTAAATTGTTGGTATTATTTTAACAGTTTTTCAGTTTTTAATATAATGTCTGTCAATTCATATCTTTCAGAATGTTTAAAATTTAAATATTATTAAAATGCTACTACATACCAACATATAAAACTAAAACTGTCGCAACTTGTGCCGTTACAATTAAAGCAAAGCCTGCTGCACCAGATGTAAAGGCTCTTGTATTCTATCAGAAGCTTTTTAGTGCACTTTGCAGACTGCTTTTGCCTGATTCCTGAGGCAGCATTTATTTGATCTTGGCTTACAATGCTCTTTTAATATCTTAAAATCAAATTATTTTTGCAGTCTCAAGCAATTTGGGGTGATTGAGTGAACTCACAACCTGGAGCTAGTCACAAACAACTACAGTAACAATAAAAATATCAAGAACAAGGTTGAGGGTACAAAGGTACAGATAAAGGACAAACAATGTTGTTTTCCTCCCTGCTGATTTGTTTTTCCTTCCATCCATCTACCCACTGTGATTTTAGGCACTTTACATAATGTTGATTTCTACGGTACAAATAGACTGCTAAGATGACTTTCTCACAGCTTTTATTTGCCTGTACATAGATAGCATACAGCAGATATAAAAAAATATTTTACTGTTTTACCTTATTTTCTTGCTTCTTTCAGTGTTGTTTTAGACTTTTTAATGTAGTTGGCTGCTGCTGTAACTCATACTCAACCTACGTTATACCTGTGTGTGCTGCCTTCAGCACTTTCCAGCCTGGGACATTCCTGGCAGTCAGTGCTGGACCACTGCCTCACATCATCAGGACTTCCTACGCCCCACATAATGTTAATTATCTTATCGAGCAGAGAAATTGTCCAGTGATTAATGTAAGATATGTGCTTTACTATGGGTAGAGAGTGAGGAGGGGTGGGAGGGATGGGGAAGTGGGAGGAAGGATATAATTATTACTGATAAGTATCGATCCCCCATCTCTGCCCCTTTGTTTGCCCTCCTCGCCCTCGCAGCCCTTCCCTGCCTATTGAGTTACGAATCTGCAGTGCCTAAGTAATTTGTAATGGGCATTCACTATGGCAGTGCAGAAATCCTATTTTGTGATGGCCAGCTAATGTGATCAGGAGCATTTTAAGCTGTTTTTTGGTGCTCTGAAATTACATCTGTTCGTCAGAGGCCTCTCTCACTCTTTGTCTCTTTCACTTTCTGTTTCTCTCTCTGCCGCTCTCTCTCTCAGTGATCTGATTAGATGGGCAAACTGCTCCGGCTGCCTGATCTCCCTTCCTGTATGACACCCCAGCCCCCACGCACCCACACATAAACAAATACACCAGCCTTGACACAGCCATCTTGTCCCGAATGTTCTGTGACCCATCTGGCACCTCTGCCCCTCTTTCCATCATTCAATCTTTCAATCCATCTCAGTCTCAGTGTTTCATCATATTAGAAATTGTACTATGAAGAAATAGAAATAGACAGAAACAGACTTTTACCAACAAGTGTGACTGCTTTACAATGATTACTGACTTTTAAGGTTGAATAAGGTACCTTGAATATGTTTATCACATTGGAATTCAAATACATGTGAACTCTGTTCAGTTTGTCACACATCTGTGGATATTTATCTTGTAGGTAAAGGTTTGGAATGTCTGTCTACGTACTAGTTTAGCTACTTTATTGCAGTTGAATTAATGACAATTGCAATTATTTAAATATGCGACCATGCAGACAATAATGTGTTTGTATTCTGTTTATCCTGTGTCAAGCACAGCATAAACACTGCATATTTGTTTGCTATTTATCCCTGTAGCTGACCTTGTTATCTGTTGGGCTAAGAGTAGCATAAGACCAAAATAATTTGGGTGGAGTCAAGTTGATGTTTAAGGTCCAGGCCTTGAATTTCAAAACCACTGTACAGTTTATATATGACATATGAAAGGCATTTTTACTAGTCTTGTAGTTGTTGAACAAGGTACTTTCTGCAGTCTTTTAAAGATCTTCATCTTAATGTGTGCACTGGCTCTAAAGATGTCTGCACTGCCTAGAGATGTTTATAATAGTAATGAATCAGTTCATCAGTTGTGCTTCCATAGCCAGAGGACTCTTCTCTGGAGGTACTAGGCTTTAGAGATGCACTGATATTAACGTCCTAGTCTGGATAGTCAGTGAACACCCTGAGTGGAAGATTGTTACAACTAACATCTACTTACAGCTCACGCTTCCCTCTGCCTCAGCACAGCAGCCCATCTCAGTGCCAGAGTACTGTCAGAAAACTGTGCTGTCGTCAGGAAACATATTTATTTCCTTTCTGCCCGCCTGCCTGCCAATCCCCACGGAGCTGTTTAGTGTGAAGGCAGAGATTTGACAGAGTGGAGGCAGAGAGAGACTGAGGGCTTTTGCACATTTATGTGTTAGAATCAAAGTGCTTTGTGTGAAATGGGGAGTTGGTGTGTTCGTGTGTGTTATACATAGAGTGTATGCCTGTGTTCATGTGCCTGGGTACATTGGTATGTGTCTGTTACAGCATGGCAGTGATAGTTGGCAGCAGGTCTGTGTCTTGCTGTGTGGTGGCTCTGGGGTGCGGCTCACACGAGGGGTGAAGGGAGGGAGGAGGAGAAGGTGGGGGAGGGTGATAGCTGAACACTCGCCCTTGGGCTCCCCAGACACCTCACCACTGAGGCAGAGAGTGCAGTGTGTGTGTGTGTGTGTGTGTGTGTCTACGAGACTGAGAAACCTGGTGCACACACATACACATCTGCGCGTCTCTAAACGCTCAGATTCTGCTGATCCAGCAGGCTCTGCTCAGCTCCCTTTCCCTCCTCTTCCCTCCCTCTCCTCCACTCCCCTGCTCTTTATGGCAGAGCACACAGGTCACCTTCTCAGTTGCTGAATTTAATACTCAGCTGGAAAAAGGCAGGAAAAAAAGGAGTACAGGACTGGCAGAAAACTGAGCAGTGGATTTTTCCCTCCTTTTAGAGTGGAGTTTTGAGATCACTTCAGAGACAGATTGTAAGGACCTGCATAGAGCAGAACATATGAGCATCTGCTTGAGATGATACACACAGCCACACACACACACACACATGCTGCACTGTGGCTCTGGTGGTTGATTAGCAGTCGGGTCACCTTTCTCCAGCTGTGAGTGTGGTTGATTTGGATGATAGTGATAAAACAGGGAACACACTGTAGCTGTAGGCACACAGCAGACAGCAGTGATGACCACCAAACAGTGAAACACATTAGCTCCTCAACATAACAGACTTTTTTAGGGACAACATGGTCAACATACTCTAGCAGCAGCACATCAGGTTTCTACTAGTCAAGACAATATCATCAATAATAAGTTATTGGTCTTTGTCACATATTTTTCATATAGACCTTATCTTTTAACTCACGATGTACTACGTTCGCTGAAATACTATATGTTATAGGCCACTGAGTTGTAGAGGATGCTCTCAATAGACCTGCTTGAAGCACAGGCCAGACGGTATATAGGCCTATAATCACACAGTCTCCGTGCATCCAGTGAAACCTAGAAAAGCTTGAATTCTTGACTGCTGTTGTAGAAAATGAAAAAAAGAGTGTTAAGATGGGTGATGTTGCGAGTTGAAACATTTTGGACCCAAGAAAATACTGGACACCACAGGATCGGTTTAAAAGCTTAAATTAAGATAAGATAAGATAAGCCTTTATTTGTCGTATGCTGGGGAAATTAAGCTCAAACGTGTGGAATGAAATAAGCAAAGTGGTTGGGACAGCGGGAGCAGATGACTGGATTACAGTAGAGGATGTATGTCAGACCTCCCCACCAGTAGGTGGCTCTTGCTTGCACTAAACAAAAGAAGCAAGCTGAAGTAAGAGTCAGCAGAGACAATGGTTGACTGAATTTATTCCGGCTATTACTGAGATGAGATGAGTATGCAGTCTGGTCGGTAGAGGTAAAAAAGGTAGACAACCTGGGGAAGGCTGAGCAGAAGCGCAAGAATGCTGACATCACGCGGTCACTACAAAAACACAGGCTCAGAGAAATAGGGATTAAGAAGGAAAATAAACACAAGAGGGCATCAATGAGATGGACTCAAATTTTTAAATCCAGTCTTAAATCTCAGTCTAGGGTCCTAAAATCCAAACAATCCAGATATCTAAAACAGCAAAGTCGACAGAAAAATCACGGCTCAAAATATCTTCAGAGGTAAGATAGAATCAAGGATAGCAGGGAGGCAGACAGTAGCCAATGTCTACAGGTTCTGCAATAACGGTTCACAACAAGATATTCAGAACGGGATCATGACACTTGTGTTTAAAGTTAATTACTGTCTGCTGTCTTTTTATATTATTTAAAATTGTGAAATTCCAGTTCGATTAATGAGTTTTGAAGCGGTGACCATATTCACTTAAATAAGGCATATATGCAAAGATAAGCCCACCCCTGCTCAGCACCATACTGAGTGCATATATAGCATTGCATATAACTTATGTAGATTCCTCCAGCATTCCAGTGAAGTACCAAGCACAGAGCCAGCCTTACTGATTAGTTTTGTTCAGTTTATTGGTGTCACTGGCTATGATGCTGCTGCCCCAGCAGATAGCACAAAATTATATTGTCTTTCTACAACAGACTGGTAAAACATTTGCGAAGTCTTTTGCATACATTAAAGTTTCCTCAAGAAGTAGGGTTTGCTCTGTCCCTTCTTGTCTGTGCCTGTCAAGGTGAACACCCAGGTACTTGTATCTCCACTTTCTCTTCAAAAAAGAAAACTTTTAAATTTTAAAGCTGGCTCTATTCCTCCTAAAGTTCACAACCATCCTCTTGTAACTTAAGGCCAGGTGGTTATTCCCACACCTTTTCACAAATCTACCAGGCGTCTGTACTCTGCCTCCTTGCCACTGCTAATATACCCAACAACTGCAGAGTCATCTGAGAACTTCTGCAGATGACAGGACTGAGTGTTGTACTGAAAATCAGAGGTGTACACGGTGAAGAGGACAGGTGAGAGGACAGCCCCATGTGGTGTACTGCTGACCACCCGCTCAGGCTCATATCCTCTCAGCTATAAAAACTGTGGTCTGTCTGTCAGGTAGTCAGTAAGCCAGGATGCTTTGGAGTCTACCTGCGTCTTCAAGAGTTTGTCTCTCAGCAGGACAGGCTGGATTGTACTAAAGGCACTGGAGGAGACATGTTGAAAAAACATAATCCTCACAGTGCTGCCTGCTTTGTCCAGGTGAGAGAGAGCTAGCTGGAGCATGTATATGTTGATGGAATCATCTACTCCAACTTATTCACAATAAGCGAACTGTAGTGGGTTTAAAAATGTTTCCACCTGAGGCCTCATGCGGGTCAGTACCAGTCTCTCCAGGACTTTCAGGACATGACTTGTACTTGGTGTAGATGGTGTTTTCATTGTAGCAGAATGATGAATAAAACAAGATGTTAAGTATATTCAACAAAATATATGAACATGAAATACAGGTTAAATGATGTAACTTATAGCAGTAATTAAATGTCCATTAATATACATCCTTGTACATAGCTCAACAGATGCAATACTGACAGTTATTTGGCTAATGAATACGCTACAGTTTTCTCCCAGACATTTTACTTACTTCTTTTTAGATTTTGCTGACATTTCTCTATGCAAAACTACTAAAAATATTACAATTCCCCATAAAACTAAAATCCTAGATAAAGCTAAAGTATAGTACTCTGTGTAAATAGGTGACAAACATGCAGACACATATTTTGTTCTCCCACTGGACAGGCACTCAATCATAGAGTACTGTGCATATACACAGTAAAACATTAAAGTGGTTAGCATGACTGACTCAGCTCAGGGTTCCTGCCACATGGGGGCATGCCTAGGCTTAAGTGTGCCATGGCTACCTGCTACTAAGTATATGATTATTGTATAGGATTATGTGAGTGTGTGTAGTATGTGAGAGTGTTTATTTGTGTGTTTTGGTTGGGGGCAAAGCTTTTTCACCTAGCTGGCAGAATGCCTCCTGTTCAATCTCAGCTCTGTCAAACTCACTTACCTTTCACTACTAACAACAGATGTCTGGCTAGCACAACCTGCACCTTACGTTGTTGTTTGTGCCCTTAGGTATCACACACACACACACACACACACACACACACACACACACACACACACACACACACACACACACACACACACACACACAGCTTGTTGTGTTAACCATCTGTCAGTCATCATCAGTGGCTAGTGCCTTTATTACAGCAGGCAATAAGTCAGTGTAGAAGTGTGAACAGACGATTTCAAAGGAATCAGGACAAGACAACCATCAGAAGAAAACAGAGGTGCAAAGAGACAATGTTCAGACTTATTTATCTCAAAGTACTGTATGATTGACAAAGTAAATCTTCCCAAAACAGATCCAACTTACAATATAGAACAAAACTCCCAGTATTACTAAAATGTTAAATGATTCAAAACCTAACTTACTCATATCACGTCATATAATGAGGGATGTACTCAGGTACTTACTGTATAGGATGTAGAATATAAAGTTTTAAGATACACTTTTTTACACAGTCTGAAAATGGTATACCAAACATAATATATTTCCTCTTCTTTCCTGCTTTAAATATTAAATTCATGTCCCTGGTTTTGAAAGGTAACAGTCTGTTTACTAACAAACCTTTAGAATTAGTCAGTGATACTGAACTTACAGCGACAAATTCTGTACTTGTTAAAACAAAAGGTTTGCAATTTTTGTTTTTTAATGGAAAAGAAGAATAGCCTGGCAAACCTATACAAATACAGGGCAAATTTTGGTGAAGAAAGCACTAAAATTGTGCATTCAGCATTGTTTATCTAAGAATTTTCCATGCAGCCACCAAAGTGATCATTTGGAGACTACAAAATGGCCATTTAGTATCCAAATGGCATTTTGGTTGTTTATAACCATGTGATTTGAAACTATTTCACAAAACTAGATAATTTACCCATAAAACAATGTTTATTTTGTGAAAATAAACATGAAATGTTTCCAAACCCAACAGCATTCTGAGCTTTCAGTGGCTTCTGAGAAACCATTCAAAATACATCATTATACAGCACTGTGAAAAAGGAATCAAGAAGTCTCTTAAATAGAAGTTGTCTGACAAAGTAAAGCACGCTAAAAAATCTCAAAAAACATGCTGCAATCTACATAAAATTCAAGAACAGATGAGAAACAAAGTAATTGACATGTGTTAGTCTGGAAAGGGTTACAAAGCCATTTATAAGGCTTTGGGACTCCAGCCAACCACTATCCATTATCCACAAATGGGGAAAACATGGAACAGTGGTGAACCTTCCTAAGTGTCTACCAAAATAACTCCAAGAGCACAACGACGACTCATCCAGGAGGTCTTAAAGGAACATCTAAAGAACTGCAGGCCTCACCTGTCCCAGTTAATGTTATAACAATAAGAAAGAGACTGAGCAAAATGGCATTTCAAGGTCCCAAGGCAAAAACCATTGCTGACCAAAAGAACACAAAGGCTTGTCACACATAAAAAAAACACTTTGATTATCCATTTGGGAAAACGTTTCTGTTGTCTGATTGAAGTTGAACCTTTTGGAAGGCGTGTGTCCCATTAAATCTGACATAAAACTAAAGCAGTTTATAAAAAGAACATCATACCAACAGTCAAACATGGTGGTGATAGTGTTATGGTCTGGGTCAGCTTCAGGACCTGAACGACTTGCTATAATTGATTCTGAGCTCTATCAGAAAATCCTGAAAAACAATTTCTTAAACTAATAATTATCAGTAATATCAAAAAGTAAAGAAGAGGGCAAATACTTTTTCACACAACTGTGTTTGTTTTGATGAGTGGCTAGCATGCCTAATATGTCAAGGGCATGATATTTATTTTAGCAGTGTTGTCTAGCACCTCCTCCTTTTGACTGTTCTGCTTGACATTGCTTGGGTCCTCCTGTGGAAAATGGTGATGGTGTCCCGTGGTGCTGTCAGCCATTGATAGTTGGTTGATCTGCTCTGTCTCCTTATTGCTCTCCTGTACTGTATATCTTCTGCTCTCGCTAGGTCTGCTCTTGGTTTATTACTGTTCTGCAGTTGGGAGTACATGCTGGGTCATTCTTTGGGCATCAGGGTATTTATCCCTTTCGCCTCTGCTTCTGCTATGCGACTCATTAGTCTGGCTGCCAGTGGTGTGAGCCTTTGTTTAGCGGTCTCCTGGGCCTCAGTTATGCACTTCAATTGTATTTCCACAATAGTCAGGACCTGGATCCATACACCAGCCTGCATGTGAACTAGCCAACTATCCTTTTGTGACTTCTGTTTCTTAACCTCTAGCCTTAAGGGCAACACAAAGTGGCAGTTTATGATGCGTTTCTGTTGTATTGTAAATGTAAGCCTACATATTGGCAGCATCAATACACATACCACTGTTCTATTTGCCAGTGTCAGCATTCATTGAAACATGAGAATGCAGGAATGTGATTACATGTGCTGCCCAGATTAGCAAATTACAAGTATGATTGTTTTGGGAACGACTTCCTGTCTCAGGCTCAGGTCTGACCTGTTGTACCTGTTCTTCTGTATTAGGGCACATAGGCATTTTAAAATTTGAACAGGAAGTTTACTTGTATTTAACTCTGTCAGTGTGTCCACATTTTCCTACACGCTGAGAAATGTTTTTTTAGTTGTATCTTTGTGTCAATATCATTTCACTGATATAATGCACATCTTGCACAAAAAAATGTAATGTAAAGATGAATTTATTATTGCTAGAATGAGTGGCATACCCCTGTTAAAATGTAAAAAACTAAGTGCATATTATTGTTTTTGCCAAATAACCTCTGGCTAACATCTCTGGCTGAAACCCAAAATACACACATGCACACACTCACAGAGACATCATTACAGTAGTTTTGAATGAGTACTGAAACATCAATAGCTCCCCCTGTGGCAACTTGAAAGCTGCTGCTGTTTGACTCTGTCCTCCGTGCTTGGAGCTAACATACAGCAGGGGATTCAGAGTACTCACTTCTTAACTGATAAAATTACCGAGGCCTAACAATCAGATCTGCAGTAACAATGTCTGTCTTTACCTTATTATTTAACAAACCCCTCAGTCACTCACTTGCCTTGATTCTAAAGGAAACAAAACTGCATTGACTCATGCCAGCTCAGTGTTGATATTTAAAGTACGACTTCTTCTTACAGAGCATACAGTATCCATACTGTCAGACATTAGCTTTGTGTTTTTCCCCCAGACTGTTTGATTTATGAGTGTGGCTGGCTGACTGTCGTGAGGTTCTTCTCCCACTGCTCCACTAATTAATTCTGCATTATTTTCAGACAGACAGCTATACCTATATAGCTAATTTATTTGTCTATCTTCTGCTTTGTTCCTGGTGTCCCCTATCTGTGCCTTGTCACCCCTCCTTCCTCAGCTACCTCTTTGATTACTACTAAGTCTTCAAATTTCACACAGTCTTCTCTAAATAACTTTTCTCTCTGTGTGGATTTGTGTGTATAAACTCATGATATGGTGTATTTATTTATTCTAGAAGAAATTTATTTATCGATTAGTTGAAATTAAATGTATAAATGAATAAATTTTTTTTCCAATGAAACAGCACAAGGTTTCAGCAAAATGTCTTTTGTAAATGGGAGGTGATACAAAATGGGTAATGTGTAAGTGAAGAGTCAGCGTCTAAGTGTGTGTATGTGTGTGTATGTGTGTGTGCGCTTGCGTGTCTGTGCGTCGTCTCATTTACTGTTGGATTCTGGGACCGTGCTATGGAGATGACCAAGTATAGATTGCGGTCATTTCCTCTTAAACAAATCATTTCTGTGTGTTAACATGTCCATTAACCTCAGCCAGAAAAATCATTAATTTTTCTGCAGTGAACACATTAGTCATCAAGTTGACTCTTGCCACTGTCTGTTGGTGCTGCAGCTACGTAGATATAGGCTCTGCGACACAGAGACAGGCCCCTCCATCACTGAACGAATTGAGGCAGTGGTGCTGCAGAAACGTGTAAGTGAGTGCACAAAAACACACACAAAAACAACTAACACATGCAAGCATAACTACACATACTAGTGTTGACATGCATATATATATATCTACACACACACACACACACACACACACACACACACACACACACACACACACACACACACACACACACACACACACAGCTTGTTCTGTCGCCAGGCTTATCAAGAGTTTTATTGTGCCTCACAATACTGGGTAATTAGGTGTCCTCTGCTCTGCCTGCCTCGCTCACTAACGGTAGAGAAATAGACCTGTCACTATTTGGGCACTCAAAGATTCAACAAATGCTAAGCAGTAATGGCTTGCTTTGTATCGCCCTAATGCATTGCATTGACAGCAGGGACACTGTCTTTTTTCTACATTCTCCTCCTCTTTCTCTCTTTCATTTGACTTCTACCTCTGGCAGCTGGATGAAACTTAAGAATTGCAAATTCAGAAATTGTGGTTGATACTAGTCAATTAGTATTTGTCTTTGTGAAGGTGTAGTGGGAGCAACACACTGTAGAATTTCTATGTGCATGTTGAGCCTATTTGTTCAAAAGATAAACCCTTATAATGTAAAATTTACTAAATATCAACATTGTTATTATTTCAGTTCAATTTCATTACTTTTTATCTAAACAACACAATATCTGTCTCAGGTGGTGGCTCATTCTGTGAGAGGAGAGGTTAGATAAGAGGAGATGGGGGACAGTGGAGGACAGAGTGAGGAGCATTACAGAGGAGAATAGATGAGAGGAGACACCAGAGGAAAGACAAGGACGTAAAATTAGAGAGAATGTATCAGAGGAGAATAAAGGATGAAGGAGACACAGAAAAGAGTATGTGGTCTACAGTTACTGTTTACTGATCTGGCAGTTACATGGCAGCTGAGACCAGCATACTGCCAGGACCAAGCTTCCAGTCTCCAGCCTCCTCACACCTTCACTCTTTAACTATAACAATAATTCATTACATTTATTCATTGTCTAGGCCCACTTATTCCAGTTCAGGGACACTGTGCTATCTGGGCTGGAACCTGTTCTAAAATATACATTGAACAGAAGGCAGGCCAGTCCTTCACATGGCTAACAAAACATGTTATGATTTGATCAATGGTGGGCTTGTCCTGTGATGAAGTTGGAATTATTGCTCATGCGATATCTTCTCATTAACATTAAAGGCAGTCAAGGACAGTGCGTATATGTTCAGGGGTAAAATGTATGTGTATGTGAAGAGAGAACTGAAGGTTTGCAGTAGCTGGGCTGTGAATGAGCTGGCTCTGACTTGCATCAGTTAGCCCATTTCACAGGCATCATACTGCATGATAGCATTGGGTCATATTGAGCTGTCATGGACCAACAATCTATTTCTCTACCTGTCAACGCCTTAAAAACTGAGACAAGAGAGGCTATCGTTTGCCTCACCTCTTCCACTTTTTCTGTGTTTTTTTCCTGCATCCACATGACCCTCAGCAACAAATGTTATGACTTAGGAAAACTGCTGTTTTTACCAAAGATGTGTCTGCAACAGCAACTTTAAATGCAGTGAGACCTGAGTGCACATCAGTTTTGTTGGGAAGACCAAGATATTATATGTGATAAACACAGTTGTATGTAATGATTTTGTTAATCACAATGTAACAAGTCATCCTAATTAAAAAATGAAAATCAGTTGGAAGTGCTCATCAGAGTGACACAGTACTATCAGACAAAATAATCTGTCAATCTGTTCCAAAACTATTACAGATCTCTGTTACAGAAGTAACCTTATATATTTTACTGTACTTGTACTATATGTAAGGTTTGATTAAGTTTAGAACAGGAGAGGAAATGGAAAGATTGTGGTTTGGATTACAGTTCTTCCTTCAGGCTGGGGAAGGCTGAAGAACCAACATAGCAACTAGGCTTAAGGATCCCAAACCCAAAGCTTCAGGCCTACTTCAGGTTGTGGTTTAATCATCCGGATTAAAAAATAACCACCTGGTTAATAAACTATAATTAAAATCATACCTAACAGTGACTTGTAGTTTAGACAATAGTTTAGTAAGAACCAGGAAGTGAACAGAAGGCATCTGTGTCAAAGTGCTACAAGTAATTTTGTGATGGGCAAAGATCCTAATTCCTAGAGCTGAGATTAACATGTTAGTTTAAAATTTTAGTTTTATAGGTTGTCTGCATTAGGGTTGAATTCATGTTGTTAATTTCTCCACTTGTTCAAATTCAACAGATGCCTGCTCAAAGGCTTCCATCACTTGAGTGTTGTTCCATCAAAGAGAGAGAGGCCAGTTCAAATGCTCCAGTGCCTCTGCCTGCTGGATAAATAAGGCTGTTCTGTAGTAGATAATGGTTGTGAGTCGCATATTATATTTATCCAACTCAATAAAGTAGGAGCAGGCAGGCAGATTACTCTGCCCTGAGTCAAAGAGATAATGATATCTGGCTGCTAGCTGGCCCAGAACAGGCACCAGACAGACCAACAGGCAGGGAGACAGACATAGAAAGTGCTGCTAAAGGAGTTGTATGTGGATGCTGTTAGTACAAGACGTCTCTGGCCTTTCTAAGCCTAGGACTGCTTCTGTCAGCCCTCCAGTGTTTCATGAATGTCTCATTCCTTGCACCTGCTCTTCTCTCTCTTTACTTTCACTCCCTTCTCACTTCCATAGGAACATCATATCCCTCTTCCACTTTATGTTCTATAGCTCTTTCAGAGGGATCTGGGTTGATTTTTTGTGTGAAACTGTAAATATGTTTCTCCATATCTATGCATTACAAAGTGTCTACACAGGCTGTGTAGTGAAACAGCATGTTAACAAAGCAACAGCAGCTTTACTTTTCTGTCAGTGTCTACAAAACGTGTTTAGGCACAATGTTGAGAGTAAACAAGAGAGGCAGGTAAGAGGCACACACCTAACACCTGTAAAGCCAACTTTGAATGTGATTTGGGTGTGGCATCAGGTCTGACCTAGGTGCAGACAGTCAGCAGAGTGAAAAAAGAAACAGTTTTATCTGAAGTTAACCTTGCTTTAAGTTAATTTATCTCTATAGAACTACAGTTCCCTCTGTAGCTCTGTAGTCCACATTGCACACACTTCTCCATCAAGGACATTTGCTCTTTGAAGAGCAAATTACAGTGCTTGTACAAAAAGTACAAGCTCTCAGTTGTTGTCCATGCTTGTTTTGGCACAAGAACACTCGGTAGCTTCTGCTCTTGTTTAATTTGTAGGTCTGTCTTTGGCTAAAACATCCAGTTGTTACTGACCAGTCATTCATTGCATTGGACACAGTCTACGCAGTTGTCAGATGTGTGCTCCTTCCACACTGTCAAAAACTAGAAATCTGTGAAAGTCAATGGAAACATTCTTTAATTGGGAGTTCTTCCGTCTTAGTCTAGTCTTGAGGTGTGTCCCCAATTCAAGTCATATGACATACAAAACATACAACCACTGCAGTTTTGCACATGAAATCAAATCAAATAATTAAGGAGGTATTAGCCTTTGTAGCCAACTGTATTGCTTAAAATTGGACAGTATTTGCTCCATATCTAAGACAGAGCATGCCTTCAGGGTAGACAAGGAGCATTTCAGACTGTTTTTGACTATGGTAGTGTTTAAATGAATAGCTCAGTTCAAAAATGCACATTTAGGATATTGCCAAGAGTTAGATCAGAAAATGAATACCCTTTCTGTATTCTGAACTACAGTCTAGATGTTATTAGTTTAGCTTAGCATTTACAGTAGTTTACCAGCACATAACTCCCCAGAAATCCACAAATTTATATTTTTAAAAGCTTCTCATCTTACATTTGTCAAGAAACCATACTTAGCAATATGTAAAACTATTTACTTAACTTTTTAGATTTGTAGTTGACAGAGTTAAACTCCAGATCCAGATCTTATTTATCACATGTCTAAGAGGATGTTTGTTAAAGGACATCCCACAATGGCAAAATTTGAGTCTTGATGTTTCCCAGATTGACAGTTTAGCTGATGGAGATGTGCCAGATGAACTCAGAAACTGGAAAGTAATTAAATGTGGATATCATACTCTTTGGAAGGGGACCTGATGTGGCTTTTTTATCACTTTTCTAACATGATAATGTTGAAAACTCCTGCAGACAGAACAGTTTTTTTCATTCTCCAGAATACACCAGGCTTCAGACAAATAAAATAAACTGTAAACAAAATGTTTTTGTTTTATAATTTCCTCAAGGAATAATCATTATTTCTCTAGTGATTACTTTGATATGTTTCTGTGAATAGCAGCTCAAAAGAGGAAGTCTAATTTGCAACAAAGCAGCACAAATATCCTCAGAGGTACAAGCTCTGCAAAGACAGCTCACTCAGCCAGTGAGAGAAACACTTGAAGCTCACTTTGTTTCACTTTGTCCCCAGCACGCCTCTCCTTGGTCATAAAGCTCTCCATTTACCAAACTCTGTCCCACAGTCCATTCCAATTTCTACCTCCTTGAACGTGACAAGTGATAAGGATGGATTATCGTGAGAGCCGAGAATTCCTCAGGATAATCCTTCACAGACAAAACACTCTGACATCTCTGCCTTTTTTTTCTTTTACTACACTGAAACTGCTATGGTTTGTCATGGCATGGCTGCTTGACTTTCTAAATTTGTTTTAATCAAGGCTTTATAGAGACATGATTTGAGTATCTTTGGTTCAGAGACAGCAGTTTCTCTGTTCTCTGTCTGAAGTCTCAGCCCCCTCCTCTGCTCCGTCTGATTGCTGTAGAAATGTCTGTGTGATTACACATGCTCTGATTGGGATAGTGCGTCTCTGTAAAAGTGTCAGTCTCTGCAGAACAATGCAACAGGATAATTGACTTGGCTTCTAACAAGTGTTATCACTGACCATTCCTGTTACTTGTACTCTCCCCAAGAGGAAACAATCAAGTTCGCATTGTGTGGGAGAGAGAACAAGAGAGTAAAAAAATCATAATGAAGCCATGAGTCATTTCAATACTACACAGTAATTCTAGTATGGAATTGGTACCTTACACAACTTAGTTTTAATTATGTATTGTGGTTACACTAGAAAAGTGACTAAATTAATCATACTCAAAGATATCATATTAAATTTACTGGAGTTTTATTTATTAGAATTTTGAATTGAGTTGATTTAAATCAAGCTGTGAGCAGCGGTGTGACCGGCAAAGTATTAAATGACTGGAAACACACACTTATTCTCTAATTGTTGTTGAATAATTTGTTAGTCCAAATGGTAAGTCATGTTCACTCATATACTGTATACAATTGCCAAAATAGATTAGTCTGTAGTGTGGACTAAGTATATGTTTTGTTGAATTCAGACACAAATTATGATTTTGTAAATGCTGCCATATTTTTATTATCTTGTCTGGGCTGAAAAAATAGAGGGCTGAACAAACCCTTTTACATAATTGTATTTTTATAGGCTGCCTCTGCAGTATTTTTCGCTGAATTCTGCATTCTCCTCTGCTGAAATATAAATATGAACTGTGTTAAGCTCCATAACGACATTTGCGGAATGAGATTGTTACCGCTGTGAGATTAGTAAATGAATGTTAGTGTAGTAATGAGAAAACCTTTCCCACATGTCTCTCTCTGTTGGTAATAAACCAGTGGAAGAGAGGGAACAGGGATCAGGAGCACAGCAAAATGTGATAATCTAATGACATGTTTGTGCCATTTGGTTGCTGTAACGATCATTTTCTGTATATAATTGAAGTCAATTGTGACATAATGCTGCATTTGTGATTGCTGTTCAATATTAATTTACCTAAATGCACAAGTAGACCACAGACATTTTTCATAAAATAGATGAATTGATTAATAATCTGACAAAGTAAGTACTCCCTTTGTCTGCAGATACTAAATAAACTTACACTATCCCAGTGTTGTGGAAACTTTATTTTAGAGTACAAATTGAAAAAAAAAATGGCATAACTTATTTCAAGGACATTGTGGTTTTAAAAAAAGTGAAAGCCCTACAGTAAATCTCTAGCTAATCCTTAAACTTTAGATTAAAAAAAACACAGCGCACTATGGTTGAACTTAATTTGAAGGGCATTTTAGTTGTTTTTAGATGAGACTGCTTTCTGTGAGAATGTTGTGCATTTACAGAAGAAAGCAAACTCTTAAAAAATAAAATAAATTGGTAGTCCAGTTCTAGCTGCCAAAAAAGGTATTGCTTCATTATGGTATGCCAAAAAAAACCTTTCATTGCTCTTTGTATTTTAATCTTGGACTATAAACACTTCAGACATGTTTTCATGTTGTGATATAGATAGAACACAACACTGATTTAGATGTGCACAGTGCCATTTGGAATAATTATTGTGAACAAAAGCATAATGTTCAGTAACGGCCATCCATCCAACAGCAAACCTTAGTTAAAATATATTTCAACAGAAATGGGATGAAAAACTCACTTCCACTAGACATGTGACATTCTTCAATCATCTTCATAGTTTAAATGTTTTTTTTCTAGCCACCATGCTCACTAGGAAATCTGACTGCTGCTCTCCAATCTAGCACAGTAAAAGCAAAAGGTTTTTTCTCTTAGAACACCTCTCTGTTTGTCCCTGAGGATTTACCACTAACTGTCAAAGGACTTTTCCCTTTAAATCAGTTTCAGATATGTTCTTTCCCCTGAGAAGCCTTCTGAACTTTCCATCAAAATGTTTTGAGAGGAGGGAAAGAAAAGAGTGTAAGAAATCAAAGTTGCCCACTATGCCACTTATCAACCCGTGTTTCTCTTGTCGCCTGTCTTGGTCTGAGCACAAGCTTAAGGACCCAGTGCACAGCACTATTATATGGAGCCTAATTGCCATAGTAGGGGGAAAAAAAATAAATTGTGTGGACAGATTAGTAAATTGTATGCGTAGATTACCAAATTGTGTCTGCGGATTACTAAACTGTGTAAGCATTATTAAATTGAGCTAATGGATTACTAAATTGAGAGTATAAATTAAGTGATCTGGGTGCACACTTTACCTAATTTGTGCTTTTATTTCCTTATGTTTATGGAATCAGACACCCACTTTAAGCTGTCCCTCTCTGGCAGCTCACCTAAAGCCTCAAAACCACTTTTTAGTTTATAGCCTAACTTTCTTCTGCTCGTGGGAAAACATCTGAACATCAGGCATTTTACCCACTTTACTTCTCCAAAATTGTCAATATTTTTAATACAGCTTCCTGAATTGCAAGTGTTAGCCTAAATTAACTATACAGTATAGTCAATTACATGTTGTTGCTGAAACTGAAACTTGACTGTCCATCATAAATTAGAACCATGTTCAGTCTAGTCAGGGAGATTTAATTCAGACATGTCTGTATACAATCCCAAAAACACACAGTTGAACATTTCCAGTCAGGTTTTAGAGTACATCATAGTACAGAAACAGCCCGTTAGCAAGTTAACAACAATCTTCTCTTAGCTTTAGACAACAGATTACTTTCTATATTTGTCTTGTTAGATCTTAGTGCTACATTTGAAACACTGAAGTTAGTTATGGAGTTCCACAGGGTTCTGTGTTTGGACTGATTCTTTTCACTTCATACGTTTCTTTTAGGCAGTACTATAAGGAGACACACATTTCCATTGCTACACAGATGACAACCTTATATTTAATATTAGATTAGTCAATTAGTCAAATTTCAAGCATGTTTAAAAGTCACAAAGGACAGGATGTCCTGTAAGGTCATTCTATTTGGGCCTCAAAATCTCAGAGACATGCTATCTAATCATATTACTACCCTAAATGACATAGCATTGGCTTCAACTACTGTGAGGAATCTTGATGTTATCTTTGATCAGGATATCTGCTTTATCTTGTATATATAATATATAGAACTCCCTTCTTCCACCTGAGGAATATCACTAAAATTAGGAGTATCCTGTCTCAAAGTGATAACAAAACTAGTCAATGCATTTGTTACTTTTAGACCAGACTGTTATAATTTACTATTAATAGAATATCTGACTGGAATTGGCAAGAGAGATCATATTTATCCTTCTCTTCTCTTTATTGACTTTGTAAAATCTGGAATAGAATTTAAACATGAGACCATGTAATAAACATAATGATCAAGCTCCATCAGCTTCTATCTTAAAGAACTCATAGTACCATACTACCCCAGCAGAGCACTTAGATCTCAGAGTGCTGGTCAACTTGTGGGTCCTTGAGTTTTCAAATGTAGATGGGAGGCAGAGCCTTTAGTTATCAAGCTCCTCTACTGTGGAACCAGCTCCCAGCTCACATTCTGGAGACAGACACCCTCTCTACTTTTAAGGCTAGGCTTAAAACCTTTTGACAAGGCTCATAGTCAGAGCTGACTCAGGTGACTCTGAACAATTTCTCAGTTTTGTAATTGTTATCTCCTTGTTGCTTGCTGCTCTTTACTCTCTCCATTTCTCACCCCATCCAGTTGAGGCAGATGACCGCCCACCCTGAGCCTGGTTCTGCTAGGCAGTTAACCTGTAAACTATTGTGGTTTTGTGGCTTTATTTGAGCTGCTTGAGAAATAGTTTAAAAGTGGCTGACTGACACCAAACACAAAAGGCAATAAAGTAATAAAGAGTAAGTAATATTTGGCTACAGATTACTCAATTTGCACTCTAAATTTAGTAATCCATGCACACAGTTTAGTAATCCATGTTTACAGTTTAGTAATCTGTGCGTACCATCCCCCCCCCCACCCCAACTCCCCATGGCACCTTGACAGTGTGTCTTTTTCTGGCTCTTTATCTTCTCTTTCTCTTAGTTCAGAGCAAGTGGTTATTAGGTCTGAGACTACTCCCACCCCTCTCTTAAACCCATTTTCCCTCCTTCAGTGTTTGTGCTAAGTGGGGACCTTGCACCCTCCCCACCAGTCCATCCGCTTCACTGTGGTCCCTCCTGGCTCCTTTTGAAGGTGCTTTCATTTAATCATTTCTTTAAAAAAGATTTTTTTTCCAGGGCAGTACGAGGTCACAGATCACATCAGAGCTGCTTTCCGACTCAGTGACCATTTAATCAAGCCAAGGTCCATTTTCGCCGCCGTTCTTTTCAGACCACCTTTTCTTCCTGGGGCTCAGGGGTGAAGCCTGTGGCCTCAGCCCTCAGAATCCCATTCCTACCAAAGCTTTAGAGGTGGACTGGGTGACTTACACCAATTCCCTGGGATTTAGAGCTTGACTGAGTGTCCCATCTAGCCCAGTGGCCTCACCTGAAATACTTCTGCTTGCCCTGACCCTAGCAAATACAGTGCTACACCAAATGTTATGTCTTCGTTCAGTGTCTTGAAGTAATCAAGTTCCAAGTTGGTTGATATATATTGATATCTTTGTCAGACTTTGATCAATCATTGGTCAATCAGTTGGCCTATCCCAGATTCTGCTGTTCTTACATGATGCTGCCAGTTTTGGGAGCTTTCTTTTAAAAACTTGCGTGTTCAGTAATTTGGATGTGAACTAAACTGAGTGTAACTATAAGCTTTGTGGTGGAGTTGTTGCTAAGACTTGAAAGGACACATCTACCTTGACAGTTCTTATTTGTGAAACCATGCTGATGGGATAGTACACAATACCTTGTTTTGTTGACATTGTAACATATCAAACAAATACTTCATCCTTTGTGTCCACATTTAGAAATTGTTTATAGACACATCTTTTATATGAGAAACTGTTGCTCAAGCTGAGGGAGCCAACATTCTATCCTATCTCTCTCTACCTCGGCCTGTTGTGTTTCTGTTGTGAAAATGTCTCCACAGTTCCACAGTGGATACCTTGATTCTATATTCTGCCAATTAGCTGAATGAAGCTTCACCTGTTAATTAGGCTACACATAATTTTGAAAGTATTTGTTGGTTTCTAGGTATGTCTGTGTCTGTGTTAGTCTATCTGGCATGTGTGCTGGTGGTGCTTTATTGATCTGTTTTGCTGGCAATCGATGGTGGGTGTGGTGTTTTCCATGCTTATCAAACTGTAATCAGTCAACTGAAGGAATACTATCACTTTTTGTTACGCGTGATGTTGCAGAGTTTACTCCACACGTTAATTCCACCATACATTCAATAAATATTGGACACGTTTTTGTCTTTCTCTTAGATTTTTCTTGTCTTGATGTCCCAGAGTAATGATGCATTTCCTTGTAGAAATAGCCACAGTAGTGTTACCCAGAACTATTAGGAGGCTGAAGCTATTGTTCATTCTGCTGTTATATCCTGTTACTTCTACTTTCCTTATCTTCTGCTTGTGTTCATCGGTTGTACAGTAAAGCAGCACATGCAGCAGTATTGCAGCAGTATTTTAATCAATCATTTGCAGACAAGGAAACAGACTAAGACCTGTTATTAGACTGATAGAAAGCAAAGGAGCTAAAATATAATCCTATGCCATGGTCACTCTTGTTGGGAAGCGTGTACATGTATTTGTTTGTCTGTTTGTGTTTGTCTGAATGTGTGTGCACCCCCAAATAACCAACTTAAAGGTAATCACAGGCAAAGATAGCAACTACCACAGCTGAAAACTGAAGCTAATGCAGAAGTATCTTCCGTGCAGTGCTACTGACTGGCAGAAGGTTACACCAGTATGACCATCGAAGAGGGTTGTTAGCTTAGTTAGCTAATGTACTGGAGAGCTAATTCTATCTCTGACGCACAAGTCAAGTGTCATATTTAGTGTTTTTATATATTATACTTATTAGTTTAAAAGGTAGAAGGAAGTAGGGGTGTGCGATACCGCAAGCTTTGGTATCGATCCGATACCAAGTAAATACAGGGCCAGTATCGCCGATACCGATCGGATACTATTGCCTTATAAGGACAGCCTGCCTAAAGTGCTTTAGAAATTTTTAAAATACTTAAAAAAACATTACAATTGCTGTAAAAACACAACCAAATGCACAAAAACATCACCAAACAAAACCAGTGTTGAACATCCAGATCCAGGATAGCTGTCTTGAACCAAGGCTTAAGTAAATCCCAGTCATATTAAATCGCTTTAAACACGACCAAACCCACAAAACAGAAAAACACCAGTGTTAAATTAAGTGAATATACTGAATATATACACACACTTCAGCATATTTCTCTTGAAGACAATCACAATTGGGGCTACTAATTATTTATTTCTCTAGGAGTGCATTTAATGACAGAATGCCAGAAAATGCACCTCCCTAAAATACAGTTTCTGTTCGTCCCAGAATTGAGACCAGCATGCTAGTATCGATCCGATAACAATATCAATGTGGTATCGATAATATCGATACTTTGGATCGATCCGCCCACCACTAGAAGGAGGGCAGTGTGACCAGTGTTTTCACTAAACTATCATTATGTCCCAATAGTGGAACACCCCAAACCTTATTTGGAAGATTCTGGTGCAAGCAGGAAAAATAGCCTAGACTTTAAGATGCAGTTCTGGGCTTCAAACTCAATGCAAAGTCTCAAAGGCTTTCCAATGCAAAAACAGTGGTTGATGTCACACCTTGTTGCATCCACCTTTATACTGCAGGCTCTGGATACACACCAAATCCATTCCCTTTAATGTATGGTTTTAAACTGCCTCGGTTAGAATCGTCCAAATACAATGTCCTCTTTTTCTCCATGTCATGATGTATTGGACTGTTATTACAGATTTGGACAAGTCTACATCCACAGTACATGTCTAAACTGATGCATGCAAATTGTCAGGTGTAGAAGTAGTCTTATAATGACAGCTCTCCATTTCAGATAATCTGTAGCCTGCTAAACATGAATATTTCAGTGTGTGAGTGAATCGTGAATCAGTTCCATGAGGTGTCTCACTTTAATTAAAACCGAATGGAAGTAACACTGTACTAAAGTAATGTCTTAGCATACAGAGAGGAAGCGTGTCTTGTGGAGTGCGTAAAGTCAATGTTATTCTACTGGGGCATCTGCCATTCACAGCATTCATACCAAATTTATTTTATCAGCACTCTGTAGGTTTAGTGCCCTCATAGACCCACCTCCACATTCTCAGCACTGACCTGTGACATCACTTCTTGCTGACACAGCATGGCTGTCAAGGATGAACCCCAGTGTCCTTCAACCTCTATCCTCTTCTACATACACACGAACACACACACACACACACACACACACACACACACACACACACACAGATACACAGCCTTCTCACAGCCTTCAGAGAGCCTTTGACCTTTGTTTAGTTCACTGTTTTCTGCAAACCTTTAAATTACTCTGAATGTGTTATATCACAGTGTGTCAGAGTGAAGACTTGTGGCAGCCATGCAGGGAGAAGAGAATACAGGCTGCCAGTAGTACTGGACTCTCATTAACCTCCCTTACTCCTCTCTCTTCACCAAGTCTCCTTCATCAGCTCATCCAGGCCTGAAGTGACACATGGGCCTCTAGAGTGTCAGTAGCTATAAAGATGCCAGCACTTCAGCGTTTTAATTGGAACTTCTGCTGTTGATGTGTGAACAGCTGTAGGACGGAGAAGGGCAGATCTATCATGCCTGCCCTCCACAGACCGCCTGAGGTCAAATGGCAGCGGTTACTGTGGCAGGAAAACCCCCAAAGCTCCTGTTTATTTATGATTTTATTGCTATACCCCTCCCACTGAACTGTTTTGCTCTCACATCTGCATATTCACGTCTGGTTGTGAAATGATGGAGGTACAGAGAGAGAGAGCACGCATCTGGGATACTGTGAGGCGAGCGAAATGACCAGCAAGGACGTATTTATAGACTCAAGGCGGGGTTCACACACTCGTCTTGTAGATACACACACACACACACACACACAGGCACACACTTACAACTCACATACACTTGCGTGCACTTTTGTGAATCCTCAACTCTCCCTGAAGACATAAATCCATTATTAATTTCAAAATGACTAATTTTTCGCCCTGTGGGTTCCGGCAGTAGTGTGGTGCCTGACCAAGGGGGGTGCTTTTTGTAATTAATTCAGATTGTGCAAGAAATACAAAAATAACATATTTACTGTGACGCCTGGTATTACAGCAGTTGACAAAACCTTCCACTTCTTATAGCCCTGCACATTCAGGACAGCATCTTGTTTTGCAAGGCACAGATCAACTAAGCTATCCTTGGTCTCTTCTAACTTATCTAAATCTTTTTGTGTAGTGTTGTTTTTTCACGTTCTATCAAGTTTTACATTGGACGTAAATCCAACTTCACAGCTATGCATAATGTTCTCGGACTCTAGCCAGTAAGTGTTTTTTTACCTGAAACTGTGTATTCTGCTGTATCTGTATCTATTGTCAATCCAGCCTTGTCACTCAGTGTGTTTAAAGACCTGAGGGGTACAAAGCTAACAAGGCCTATATAACCAAAAGTTAAGTATCATGCTGTGTTGTCTAAGCAGAGGGAAAAGAACAGAAGAATTATTTTTATGCTGTCCTTCTGAGATGTGATTTGATTTTAATGAGCTCACCGCATGTCAATGAAAGCATTGCACATGTGTTTGCTTATGCTTTAAAACTATGTAGTGTGCTGACAGATAATAATAATAATAATAATAATAATAATAATATACTTTATTAAAGCCCTTGGAGAAATTCTTTGTGTACAGACTGCCCATTAGGTGCCAGGGGTTCTGGGTTCAGTGTCTTGTGCAGGGACAGTTCGATGTAAGACATCGTTATGGAGTAGAGATCACATACAGTACATGCATGCATGCACACACATACATACACAGAGAGATACACACACACACACTCGCTGGTATTATTGCGATATGCAGCCCAAGACCGAGGTGAGGCCACGTCTTCTAATTCAAATATTTGATAAGGTGAGGCACAGTGCTGCTTTGCATGCTATTAGATGGCAATCTAAATAACATTTACATGTCATTTATGTCTATTACCTTCTTTTTGAAAAGTGGTGTCAGCACTGTGTGCACATTAAAGCTCATATTTATTCCACTAGCCAGCATGGTTCCTTTGCTGAATTTGCAAATGAATGCAAATATGGGTTTCCTCCCCAGACAGTTTTTGAAAGGTAGTGGTTATAGGGAATGGTTCTCAAATTTTGAGACGCAATATTTCATAATGCATAGATATGTATTGTCATATTGTCTTAGCTAATTGGGTCTTTGGTCATGGAGATATTTCTGAATTAAGTATTTACTGTTTGACCATACCGTATTTTGCGTCTATTATCTTCACATTTATGACATCAAGACATAATTGATACATAGAATTTTTTTATCTTCCTGAAACTATGCAAACATGATATCTTGGGAATATAGTACTAATGATTTGCAGCCAGTTGGATTTGCTTTTCTTCAAGAAGGTAATGCTGAGAACACAAACTGTAAACTCATAAGCAGGTGACTGGAATGTTTAACAGACTCTGTCTCTGATTTCCTTCTGCTTGTGCTGTCCGCTCATTGCAGTAAATGGTTTTTCAAAACAACTTTATTTAGCAGCCTTGCCTTAGAAAATACTGTCAGTTAGTGCAAGCAGGAATAATAATGAAACCATTTAATTGCATTAACATAATGCCTTTGAACGATCATTACCAAAAATGGTTGCGATAATAAAGCAATTACTATTTTGAGACAGCAATTAGCCCAGCACCTTTTTCCGATGTTATAATTACCACCAGTAAGAGGAACATGGATGGATGCTCGTGTGTTGCTAGTCTGTAAAGGAGCTGGAATCTGTGGAGAAGATGAGGATAGGTAAGATATCCTGTCAAATACTAGGCGTGTCACTCTAAGGTTATTTCACCCCTCTAACACATTCACAATAACTCTTAAGAGGAGCAATTGCTTCCCTGTGTCTATACACAAATTTCAATGTTGTTTTGCACACATCTCTCTATTATGAAAGCTTTTTTTTGTAACAGAAAAGATGTTGAAATAGAAGAGTGAGATGGAAGGAGCAAGGTAGGTATGGATGGAGGAAGCAAGGGAAGAATGAGAAAGAGAGATTGGTTTTCATGCCTGGTAGTCAGCGAGCCTGTAAATCTCCCAGGAGCGTAGTGCAAGACAGCAGAAGGTTGATAGTCATCCATCACTCCTGACAACCCCAGTGCTCTGGAAGGGCCTGACAGCATAGCCCTGCCTGAGAGAGGGGGAGAAAGAGAGGGAAAAAACACAAGAAGAAAGATAAATAGAAAAGAGATGGTGCCTGCAGAATGAGCAAATTGACTCTTCTATGTTCAAAGCAGAAGGCAAAGTGGGAAGAGAAGGTGTGGATACAAATGTGCAGAGGAAAAGGGAAAAAGGGGAGGAGTAGAAGTGCAGTAGTTGACTGCTAGAACGACTCTGTTTATCCCTCACTGAATGCTTGTGGCAGCAGCAGTGCTACTGCTGAGGGAGTGGAGGTGGACTTTTTCATCTCTGTCCTCATTGGAGCAGCAGAGCAAGAACATGTGGCTCACAGTTTTGAAAAGTGCTTTTTTTTTCTTGTCCCTTTTGTATTCTACTATAGATACTACAAAAAGTATACTTTTTTTCTTTCTTCTTCTTATGCTCTATATGTAAACTGGTTCACATGGATGCATTTGTGAGAAGTACATTGAAAATGTCCCTTTTCCCTGTATGGTGTTGGCATGGCAAGCTGTGATAATATGTGTTTGCATGTCAGAAACTACTAATTTGCCAGAGGATAGGCAAATAGGCAAAATACTATACTATTAGAAACATTTTGAGGACACATTTAATTAATGTAAACATTTGATATTTGCTAAATGTTTATTTTACATTTTAATAATTTTAGTTTCCTGTAGTATAATTTAAAGTAACAATAAAAGCCTGAATAAGAATGTTTCATATACTCTAGGATAGGTTTTGTCCTTCATGTTTATATGTTGGCTGTGAGGAGACATGTGGGCTGGGTAGTAACAGGAGAAACTGCGTATACAAAGATTATAGAGTCTTATTGCCAGGGAGCTCACTGAGCATTGTGTCAATTAAACAGGCAGAGTCTCTACATTTCTGACATCGTTTGGCAAGCTGATCATGACACATTCAGCACATATCAACTCCAAAAAGCACACACACTGCTGAGAAATATACAAAGACACTTATCTAACCACAACATAAATATGTGTTCTTGTTATGGTGCCACAGTGTATAGAATGTGCAGAATGTGGTTTGCTAATTAAATGAGAGCAATAAAAGAGTAGCTCTCATTTAAAAAGAGTTTTTCTTTGAGTTTTCACAGTGAGCTCATTGTGTGAGCTGTAAAATATTCATCCATAATACAAAAGGTTAATGGTTTATGTTTTATGTTTGTTTATGTATGTGTGATGGTAGTGTGTGTGTGTGACCTCCATCATTGTCTCGAGGGTATTGGCCATTGCTGTCACTCAGAGCGAGAGAAGCCCTAATTAAAGAAGTTCCAGTTGTACATCGCCTTACAATGGAAGGGAGAGATTGCCTTTCAACTCAGTGACCAATGCAGAAACTTCCTCCTCCTCTGTCTGAATGAAAGAGTCTGATACAAAAAGCCATGAATGCCCAAACCAAACAAAAGCTCTTTAAAAGACTGTCACTGTGCTATCTGATATCTCCTGGAACAGCACTGCTTTGAATAAATCTTTTTCAGTGAAGGAGGGAGAAGGAAATTAAAAGCTGACATTTAAAAGGCTGCTGCTGGGACTTGTGGCCCTCAGGATCAATAGCTAGGTATCTCACAACTTTTCTCGCATATTAGCTCACTTTTCCATGGGGCATCTTAGACTAAGTACAAACAAATCCAAACTACTGTAGATATATTTCTAAGGTTTTTTTTTGGTGTGTGTGTGTGTGTGTGTGTGTGTGTGTGTGTGTGTGTGTGTGTGTGTGTGTGTGTGTGTGTGTGTGTGTGTGAGAGAGAGAGAGCATCGACTGTGTAGTAGATGGGGGTGGAGTATATGTGTCTATCACTGTCTCTATGCCTGTGTGTTTGTGTAACTGTAATATGTTTAAAAGGTCCCATCCTCCTCTTCCTTGTGTCAGCATCTTAAGTTGATATTGGTCACTGGGGATGAAACTGTCAGCAACAACATCAGTCTAAAAGAAAAAAGAGGAATTGGGAGGGTAAAACAGAGTAGTAGAGTGTATGTGTGTGCTGTGTGTGTCTGGGTGGTGACATAGCTGACATTTAGTTCTGGGTGACATTGTCATCATGTGACTTTGTGAACAGTCTGTCGGGTTATGTATAGCAGATTTACTCAAGGTTATGCATGTGCTCTCGAAGGAGACATCCCTGTCTGACTCTGATATGCAAACACACCTATGTCCCACCCAACACATACAAGACCGTGACCTCTGTCCTGTCCCATTGGGGCTTGGGCTGTCCCTCAGTGTCCCCCTGCCATACTGTTATCCTTACCTTTGCTACCCTGTGACCTTCCTCACTGTAGCTTTATAGCAGCTTAGCTACAGCTGAGTTGCTGTGCTTCACCAGGCCTTCACCATAATGCTACCCTGGGGAGTCAGCCCAAAATCACTGGAAATGCTTCTTGCTTTTGAAAGTGTTTAAATAAACAACCAGTAGCATTTTTTTACAGCATATTTTGACATTTATAATCTAAAAATCTTTATTTCAAAGACTTGTGATGCATTCAGATGAACGTGTATTACAGGCTAACCTAAATTAGGTAATTTAAGTAATTATTGTGATAATGCATTACCTTGTGTGATACATCTGTTGCTATTTTGTATTTTAGAGATCATCTCTATTAATGTTAGAACTATATATTAGTCCAATTAGTATTGGACTGTGGATGTGTGTATTATGCTCCTCATGGTGTCAGGTAGTCCTGAATGCTGTGGGTAGTTGGCACACTTTGTGTCAGTGATCAGACTGATCAAAGACAACAAGAGAGGAACAGGCAGAGCTGCCAGAAACGATCAGCCTGCTTGTCTCTGATGGCTACGGACAGGGCTCACAGATCTGCTCTGCTCGTTTGTGTTATGCTGAGAAACCACAATATAGCCAAAGTGATTTACTGAACCACATTTTGGTGAAGTGTGCTGGTAACCTCAGCTGAGACCTGATGAGACAATTAATCTCACCTATGTTGTTGTTTTGTATATATCACTGGGCAACATTTCAAGTGCAGTGTTGTGGGAATACATGTCTGTGATGAAATAATGTTAGAGTGAAAATCTAATTTTTGCGATCATGCAGACGTTTTTGCTTCTTGCAATATATATATATATATATATATATATATAATATATATAATATATATAATGTATGTGTATATATGTGCACATTCTGCAATCTGTTCACATATTGTACACCAATCAGCACAGTGTATTCCTGCCTAAACTATGATAGAACAATCACCATACGGATAATTTTTCTTATATGAAAATAGTTGGAAATTTAAATCATAATTGTTTAAACTGTTGTATGTGTAATTAGAGTGGTTTTAAAACTTTACCTGTTAACTAACACCTTTTAAATTCTAAATGTGTTTTTATTTTCCTGATCACTATAATTAAGTCTGCTCAGCCGTGATCATCCAAACGGAAAAAAGTGCTCATTCTCTCTGTAGAGGTCTTAGTCAACGTATTTGGACTGATTTCTTTAATAATTTATCTAAACTTCTTCCAGGAAGCAACGCTATCTGGCCACACTCTGGGTCGATGGAGATCAAAAGACAGTGTTTGGACCCTAAATGCAATTCTATCCTGTAATGGCACCAGCAAGGTTATTTCAGTGCCAAGGCTAGCTGGGAACTATGTTTAGAGGTTGACAAAGGAGTTGGAATTAAGATATTTGTTATTTATACTGTCACCCAAGACATTCTAAATGTGTTTCCTTTAACCCTGTGCTCAGTATATTGTCTCAGTAAAAGGCAAAATAATTATATTTAAGAAAACCTTTAGTGCTAGATTTTGATTTTATTCACTTTGCATTTAAGTTTTTCTTGATGACTGGTTTTGATCAACTACCTTATTAGGTCCCTGCAGATACAGATTTTTCTTTTTTTTTGCTGCTGTGTGATAGTGAAAATCATACTTATTGCACCATTAAGATTAATTTGAATTTTGTATGGTGGAAGATTCTGTCAGCCAAAAGAGGTTCAACTGGTGTAATATGAACAAATTGCCGTCATGTAAGTTATGTAAGTAAATATTTATTGTTGTGACACCGTAGGATTTTGAATTTCCATTTGCTGAAATCAGCTTGTTTTACTATTAGATCCAATATTTAAGGATGTCTGTTGTCCTCTGTGCAGAGTTGGTTGTGCCTCTTGTGTTACCACAGAGACACCTGTTCCAGTCTGCCATTCAGCAGTGATGGGGACGGCGCAGAGCTTTGACACGCTCCGACATGACAGCTCAGACAGCATGGATGTTAATCTCTTCTAACTCCTCTCAGCCTAATTAAATCTTCCAGGGCAACACACATGTGCAGATAAATGCACACACACACACACACACAAACATGTATAGGCATAAATTAGCCCTGGTTGTAACTTTTAACGATCTGGAGAACTGGCCTCACAGCAGTTTGTTTGATTCTAGTTCTGTAAAATTCACTGTATGTGTGTGTGTGTGTGTGTGTGTGTGCATGTGTGTGTGCGCGTGCAGAGAATTTGGTTCCCGTTGTCAGTTATTCATGGGTTTAGTGCTAACTGAAAAATATGTAGAACATCAATGATGTTGTCCTTTATTATTTTTTTCATAAGAATAAAAATGGCATAACTTTCTGCTGTGTGTATTGAATATTTAAACTTTGTTACACTTCATATTAGAGACTATAGACAGAATATACTATATATGAGTCATATTGATGGCTACAAGTATTTAATTTGAGAAGTGATTAATATTTATATCAATATTTATTTATTTTGTTATATGTTTAAACCAGTGAAATCTTAACCATAGAAAGCCTTAGTCATTTTCAATTCAGAAGCTCCTGCAGAGAAAAGACACCTAATGAACCTGTTACTACACTAGACTGGATACCAGATAGTGCTCTAAAGGAGCGAAGTACCGCTTTGTGGCATTTGTTATGATTTGGCGCTATATAAATAAAATTTAACTGAATTCAACTGACAGTGCTTTTCTCTGCATGAATGTCGGCCGACCTTGGTATTGTGTATCATTCTGCCCATGATTCACCCTTCTTTTCCTTCCCCTCCCTTGTGTCTGTGTCATCTGTCCAGCCTCTGCTCCCTCTGAGTTAAACAGGCCGAACAAATAGATTACAAACAGTGGGTAGAGTGAAGCTAAGGAGGAAGACAATCTGAATTTGTTGTGGATAAAGAATGAGGAAAGAGGCTGTGCAGTCAAAGAAAGCTAGTGGAGTCAGAGTAAGGCTGTATTTGCCTCAGGGGAAAAGGCTGAAAAGTAGCTCTCGCAACAGATGTGCAGGGCAGTAAAGTGTAATTGAAATGCCAGCAGCAATGGTCTTATCTCCCTGCTACAGGAGCCTGCTGCCAGTCTCAACATCAGTTAGATGTCATTTTACCTAAGTCTGAATCAGCCTGCCACAATCCACAATCCCTATTTCTCTGATGTTGGGCAGGAGAAAAAGGGAGAAAAGGATGAGGGGGAGGGAGATGAGAAAGAAAAGGAGGCAGGGAAGGGTGGGGTGTCTGTAATAGGATTTCAGTAGCACCCAGTTAACTTCCACCACCTGGACTTAGTTGGTAATTTGATATGCCCCATCAATAGGATTCATTTACTTCACCCAGTATTACCATTGGCATTCATTTGACTTTTTAAAAATATATATTTATTCATTTCTCGCTCCACATTTTCTCACTTGTCCTGATGTTAATCATGCATACTGAAGGTGGGAGGAAAGAGAGACGGGCTGTTCCACAATATTTTAGCTAAGTTGAAAGTTCTTTATCCAGGGTAGGCGGTAAGCCAGACACTATAAATGTCCTCTGCGCTCTCGGCGAAGTTTAATATTTTGGCCAGGCAGCATCCCTCTGGGGAGAACCATAACGCCCTTCCAGATTAGAGGGTGGCCCCCTTGGAGCTGCTGCTTTTACCAGTATCTTTGTTAATGCTACATGGGATCAAAATGCAAGCTACCTTATCTGCTCTGTGTAACATTAGTGTGCTAAGATTTTGTGTGTTTTGTTGTCCATGGTGCTAGTGACAACGTTTCCGATGCCTCTCTTTGAGCTTTTTCTGTAGTTCTGGGTTTTATGTTTTTACAGCCACTCACAAGTCATTTTGTTGCTTCATTTCTTGCTCCGCCATGCCTAAATGTCAAAAAGAGCTATAGTGTGAAACCAGCTCGTGGAAGCGTAAATATTGCTTGTGTATTGCTGTGCAATGCAAACAAAATGTTGACCCACTCTCATTATACGTTGTTTAGTAGTGCTTTTGCTTGCATTGCTTTAATGTGGCTTCAATGTCTTTCACTCTCTTACAGAGAATCATTTTCAATGTGGTCAACTTCTCCAAGACCAAAAGCCTGTACAGAGATGGCATGTCTCCTGTAGTGAAATCTACCAGCAGGCCAAAGTGGTAAGTAGGCAATAACAACAGTAGCTTAGATGTTATGAGATTTTGCTTTATAGTGCATGCTATATACGTATTGTAATTTCATCTGCTCAAGTTTAGTCAGCAAGTATTTATAACTTTATGAAACTTTGAAAAGCTTTTCCTCTCTGCTCATTAACAAGCACACACACACACACACACACACACACACACTCTCTCTCTCTCTCTCTCTCTCTCTTACAAACACTCTAAAGACTGATCCTTCAGATTTCCAGAGTGGATGCGTCTGGCTGCATTAGCATGTGATCCATTGGTTGGAAGTATGACTGCTGTCTGATGTAATAACACTTGAGTGATGGATGCAGAGATGAGTGTGTGTATGTGTGGATGAAAAGGTGTGGCAAATGAGGGGATTGAGGTTGGTGCAGTGGGGTTGGGCATGCGTCTGCCAAGCAGGCTGGTGTGTCCAGTGGGGCGAGGAGGGAGAACAGCATAGTGTGATGAAGTGTTGCCGTCCAAACAGAGCTCTGACATCTGTCATCAGTTGATGGAGGGCATCCGCAGAAACGCCAGGCATCTGCCACCCTGAGCTGTTTGCGTCTGCTAGCCTAGTGCCCGCAACGACCATAACGTAGCACGCTGCTCGCAGGCTAATGGGGAGAGACAATGGGTACGACACCGCAGACAGGAAAGATGAACTGCTGTCTATTATACAGCCTAATGCAACAATGCAGCTCTGCCCAGCTGCCTTGCTCTCTCTGTTTTGATTCCTCATGGTGTAGTTTGTAACTTTGCACTCAGAGTTTCTCTGTTGTGCTTGTGGCTTTTTCACAGTGCCAGAAACACTGCTATTGTCTTATCCAGTCAACCATTTATATACAGCGAAGTTGTAGTAGACAGTTCCATGATATAAAGCATATCTCAGTTTTTTTTAACTGTGATAATAGTTTAATACAGTCATATTTTAACAGATATTTTCAGCTAGGAATTTATTGTCTTGTTCTTTCAGAATGGTCTTGAGTTCTTATTTGACATAATCTTGAATTTCTGGGGCGTTAATCTTTACAGCAGCCTTGTTGGATCTTTTAGGTGTTGGAGCCTTTCTTAATACCCTAATTATGTAACACTGGCCATGTTTATGTTTTAGTAAGCTCTCATAAATAGGTATATAAATGACAAGCACAGCTGGAGGTAACGCTGCTGCGCCCCAACTCCATTTACCTCCCCAGGCTAATGCTGTTTTAACCGCTCCTCTCAGCACTGTGCCATCTAAGGGGCATCATGTCTCATGCACTTATACAGCCATTTTCAACTGTCTGGAGCTTCCAAGACCACAGCTGACATTGTTTGTGTCCCCGCAAAGTGGTCAAGATGCTTTTAACACAACCTCCTCTATTTGACTTTCCATGAGCACAAGAAGGCACAGACAGCTCCTAAAGTAGCAATCTTCTTTTTGACAGTTACAGATATGGAATAAATAAAAAGGCAGAGCGTGGAGAGAGCTTCGCCTGTCTGATCCAAACTCACACAGGACAGGATAAAGAAGGTACAGAGAGAGATAGAGATAGAGAGACAGTATGGGAGACTTGCAGAGAAACAGACAGAGGGCTGAGGAAGAAAAACACAAAGTACAAGAAAGAGAGATTACGGAGACAGGTAGACTGGGAGGAGAGAACGAAAGAGAGTGAGCAGGAAAAGATTGCTACCCCACATCCCACCACCCACCACCCCACGTCTGTATTTATCAAAAGAATCGTCAGTATTAGCCCAAGAGTTGAAGCCTTTATCTCCTCATGCAGGTGGAGGGGCCACAGCATCGTTTTGTGCTGCAGGCTGCAGGGTTTGGCTGGTCTTGGCTAAGCTGGGTGTCTCAGTGAGAGACAACTGGCAGATTATAGTCCTGCTACAGGTGAAAGGATCGCTCCTCTATCTCCTATCTCTCACTCCATGACTTCTCTAGCCAGGAGACATATGAACTGACACTGTTCATGACATTTAAACACAGCTACAGCTTACATGTTTGATAAATGATGAAGGATGGGTAAACTAATTAAAAGTGACTACATCACTTTGGTAAATAAGAGACAAATTGTTGATGGTTTTAATTCTGTCAAAAAAAAAAAAGTGTTTTTTGTTATACTATTCTCAGATCAGTGTGCAGAGCTTTGTGTACATCATATGTGCAGTATATATATTATGGTCTTAACAACTGATGAACACTTTCATATATACCTAGATTTTTGTAGTGGAGAAGCTGCTGAATAAAAGAAAATGCCCGAGCAAACATTAACATCATAGTCATTTCTCTCTGTGAATTTCTAAAAGACTATTAGATCTTTGAAAGGAAAGTTCAAAGCAAAAAATGCTAAGGATGTGAGAAAGGACTGAGAGTGTTTATGAAACAGTAGAAAGAGAATAAACCATATTTTCTTGTACTAGTCTGTCAAAGACAATAGCCCCCTCGGTGACACTAGGTGCCAACCACGCTCTCTGTGGTCTGCTGCTTGTTAGACTGCTAGAGAAAAGAATTGCCCAGGATCCTTATTTTTAGAGATAAGCTAATTAGAAAGTCAGAGAGCGTAATGTAATGCAGCTGCTGGGGGCCAGAATGCAGTGGGGTGGGATAATGGCCAGCATGGCTCCACGAGACTGAGTGCATCAACCAACAGATGCCTCATATAGAGATATTTCTCAATTAAATTAATTTATGGCAACATCCACATTGTCTTGTTTGCTTTATTTGTGTATTGTAAAAGCTAAATAATGCTAAATAAAAGAGTAGAAGATTCAAACACAACTTACATGTAACTCTGATATTGTTACTATAGCTTCACAATTTAAAATGCATGTCCTCACATAATTTGTAGCTTATTAGCGCTGTGATTTATATCGTACTAGAAACGTTCTGATGTGCGGTGTCTCTTTTAATAATGTTTCCACTTCTTCGTCAGTCAGTAGGTGTTCAGATAAAAATAGCTACACCTCTAACTGAGCTAACAGATTAACAGTCAGAGATGGAGGAAATGGGTTGCCAAACATTGCTTCTGAAGTTAGAACCAACCAACCTTGATCAAGGATAAATGATTTTTTTCCTCTGTTTTATAGGAAGCAACAAAAACAAAGCAGTGTTTTTCAAGCAGTTGTGCTCAGCTCCAAGTCGGACAGACAGACATACATGCAGACAGTCAGTCAGACAGTCGGGGCAATTTTGCTTTTCTAAGAAAATCCTTCCTGTAAGCGTCTGATGCAACAGCATGGTGAAATTCTATTTGGAGATGTCTGCCTCTCCATCGGAGTGCGTGTTAGCAGTAATTGTTCTGTCAATCAGCACAGCTTCGGCCTTCTTCCCTTGCCACTTGTTAAGCGCTGGCAGAGGGCGAGGGGTGAGGAGAGGTGAGGCAGGGTAAGGGGAAAAGAAAGGATAGCTCTACTGCTCTATGTCTCTCCTCTCTCCTTGCTCACCTTTGTCTTTCTTGTGTCTTTCCCTGACTGATCACTTTCTGTTTGTCCTCTTGTGTTCCCTATCATACTTCTTTACTTATTTCTGAATTGCTTTGTTTTTCGTTTTGCTTATTTTATTTTGTTTTACCTTCCTTTATTTCCTGTCCATATAGTCAGTGATATGCTTTTGAATTTTACAACTTTGGCTCAATTGTTAAACTCACAAATATTTTTTTTAGTTGGGGACAGTGGAAACAAGCTTGGAAAACAGCATTGACATAACCTATAAAAAGTTGATATGAAATGTGTACTGTATTCTTTGTGTTTCTTTCTCTCTTTTTAGTCTCCACTAACACTGATAAATGCTCATCAGCAGCTGTTATAAAGAAGAGACAGAAAGAAAGTCTCAGGCTCCCATTTCACAGATACAAACCTTTGTATATTTATGGTGTTGCTGATTAGTTCTAATAAGAAATTTAGAAAAAGACCCAAATTAAATTACACAAAAAATACAGCACAAGTGATGTGGACAAGTTAATATTGTGTACCTATAAATCCTACAATAACAAGGAAATTGCACTCATTATTATGAGTGCAATATTATTATTTCATCTGGGTCTGAACACAGCCAATGTGTGACAGTAGTGAGGGAGTCAGTCTCTCTCTTGAGGACAGTGTCAGTCAGCGAATTGAAGACACACAGATTGCAAAGGTTGTGTCAGGACTGCAGCAGACCTCGATGACTCCTCCTTACGATTAGCGTATGATTATCAAGTCTGTGCTCTACTCTTCCTTCTCCTCCCCTGCCACTGAGCCACTTGCACAATTAACCATGTGGCATGGCTTTTAATAATAGACCTTTTAATTGTCGACAAATGAAGAGTGATGTAAAATAGCTAATAGCTTGTGCTAATTAATAGGGGAATTGAACGCTTGTTAATTAAGGGCAAACAGGACAAGGACCGGCTCGGGTAATTTGAGCAATAAAACCAAGACTAACGATTCATTTCCAAACTGACTCACTTCATAAAAACATCAAGTGACCTCTGGTTTGCTGGTTGAGAACACTTGCAGCCTCTGTTGTAGCTTTTGCCATGATGACCCAGAGACAAGCAGACGCACATGCATAAAGTTAAGTGTACACAAAGGAAATGCAAACAGGAATATCCTGACTTCCTACATATGACTCCTTACAGATACAGTATGTTGCAGCAGGACAAATCACAATTATACAGTGCCTTCACGTACATAATAACAAAGCTTCACCACGGTCTCAGTGGTATGATATAACATCAGAATTGCTTGTTCAGTATTAAAACACTAGACTGAAATTAATAAATTCCCTCACTAGTTGTTAACTGAAAGTATACTGCAACCAATTCATGTTAGTATTTAGTACTAAGACATTTAGAGTGTCTTATGTATTTCCCTATTTGCTTATCTCCCTGTGGTCATACTTGTTAGACTTGAGGGTAAAAGAAAGAAAATGATTGTCAGGCAAGGCTTTACACATTCACTGCCTTCCTCGGGAGACCAGAGTAGCGTTGCTTTTTTTTTTGAATCCAGCTTTGCAGCTTTCCTGCTTTACTGTAACTCTATCATTCTTATTACATATGTCTCCAGTCTGTATCACACAGAGACTGTGCCGTTTCCTTCATCTCAGTCCCATTTTAGCATGCTGCTAGAGGAACCATAGCAATTATTCAACAGTCTATGGGTTTCATATAAGATTCTAGGAACAAGAAAAAATATTATATACGATGTCCTTTCTCTGTCAACATTGTCTGGGTGATAAGGGAAATGGACAAAATCATTTAATAAAAACCAAAAGCGGGAAAAAGTGAGAGGCACAAACACATAGATGTCTGTCACTGGTACAACCGCTGAGACTAAATGAAGCGATGTACAAATCTGAATATTTGGAAGAAGAAGATGAGAATATGTAATGTACTGTAGCTGTGAAAGTGGTTTGGTAACTCAAGCCAAACTCTGGAGCAGTATTTATGTTTCAGGGCAATTCCTTCCCTTTCCACCTCATGCCAGTAGCCTTGAGAGACTTGAGAGGGGTGATCACATATATCTGTTTCAATAGATGAAATGGCACCTCTTTCTGTTTCCACTTCTCTGTTCCTTCTTGGACTCTTTATTCGTCTGGGTAGGACAAACTAGATAGGAAGTCAGAATGAGTAAATGAGAGAGAGGGAGAAGCAGAACAATCATGAGTAAGTGCAGCTTTCTTGTTCACAGAAACTCATTAGCATGCTGCTAGAGGATGTTAAGGAGGATTATGTGGAAGAAATAATGGGACAAAATGTAACAAATAGATTAATAATCTTCTAGATGAGGATAAGGATGTGTGTGGGATTGTGTGTGGTGCTATTGTGCACCATACCAGATGTTTGCGCACAGTTTCCTACAGAGAAAAGGTAGGAAAAAGAGAGAAAGAGCGAGGAGTATTGTGACAGAGAACTTGCTTCTGCCTCTCTATTCAACCCGCAAATGACTTACCTGGACAGTTTTATGTTTGCCTGGAGGAGAATTAAAAAGGCACTTCATTTCCCCTTTTACAGGTTGGGTACGCATGTCAGCACAGGCCTCCCTGAAAGCGCTCTAATCTAAATGCTTTTGTCAGGGGAGATTTCGTAGATTGCAGCAGGCAGAGGTACAAATTGGTTGTGTCATCTTATAATGAACTAGGTGAGGCGTTGCAGTTTTTCTGCAGCCAACAGTCTCCTGATTACAGTACTGTAAGTCAGAGACTGCTTTTCATGTAGGCTGAAGACCTCACCTTCGCCCATCTTTGTTTAGGCAGTCCGATCTCATGAACATTTCAAAATGTTTTTTCATCAGTAAGCCCAGTGTGATACGAGACATAATTTAAACAGCTAATCCCCAAGTATTTTTATACACATGTTGGATTCATATTGCATATATTGCAGGCAAGCCCAAGCTGTGCAGATGCTGTGAGAGGTTTTTGGGTGTTGATGTTTGGCTATAAGCTGTTTGAAGCGTATTGGGTGTGCTCAGCATGGTGGTGACTTGACCCCCTGACTCTAACGCAAGGATTATGGGTATCTCAGCAATTCCACAAAGCCGAGTTGTCAGGTGTTTACAGGACATATTAGGACACTCTGTAGGACTGGTTGATATCTGCATTCTGCCCAAAACATGAGTCTGCGTGTGTGTGTGTGTGTGTGTGTGTGTCTTTTACACATTGTAATGAATTCAGATGGCTCAGCTAAGTCAACAGTGGTGTGGAGCAGGTTCCAACTTCACAGATGCTTCAGTACAACCAATGTCTGTGATTGGCAGGCCCACAAAACCTGATTTTTTGAAGGAATACTTCTGCCCCCCTTATTGCATTTGCTTCTTCTCATCGCCTTTCTCTTTGCGGTCTCATTCATACAAAAACTGTGTGTCAGCATGAGACATAGATGCACACAACATGCATTAGCTTTCAACCTGTCCTTTGGTTTAGCTAGCTGCCAGCCAGCCAGCCAGCTCCCCATTACTTTGTCCACACATCTAAATCAGTGCTTTCACTGTGTGTGTCTGTGTTTGTGTCAGGACACTTCTGTGAGTGTAATGCTTGTATTGAAATAGTTCTTTCTTTTCTGCTCGAATGCATCTGGATGTCAGAGATGTGAGCAGGGAAATGGAGTGTGAAGTTTGGGGGATTGGACTGACTGTGATTTAATTACTGCAACAGAGTTAAAGTTACAAGAGGAAAAGCTGTATTAAAGAAAGAGAAAGAAGATAGAACAACGACAAGTTGATAGAATAATGATTTATTTGCTCTCACTTTATTAGCATACAAGTCAAAGTAGAAGCATAGGTGATTGTCTACATAATATACTGTATATCTTACCATAACATCAGGGGCACACAGTTATGCATTGGCACCTACAGGACTACTTATTACTCAAAAGACTATCATGTTTTACTGTTGTTCAAAAAATCACAAATTTACCCAACTGCAAGTGTTTGGATTGTAGGAAGTAACTGAGTGCCTGCAAGTAACTTATGGGGAGAACATGCAGAAATCACATACAAAAAACAGTAGCTTTTATCATTCAAGGTACATCAGCTCCAACTGTCATCAGAACTAACACCTTTGAGTGCAAAACAAGTATCTGAGGAAGCATTTGGCAAAATGGTCAAAATCACATATAGCCATCAATCAGGTCATTGTGTCACATTATAAACATTTTAGTATCATACTAGATAATTCTTAAATTGTTTTTTAGCTGTTAGTAATGTTTTTAGCTGTTTTCCCAATAATTCACAAGATTTGAGAGAGCTCACAGATTCTTAGTCTTAATTAAACTGAAACAGTTTGATGATACCAAGTGTCTGTTTTTACAATGAACATTAAACTAAATCTATGTCATTTAAGACTGCAAATATTGATAATTATCTAGTGCATTTATGGGCCATTTTAAATTCTGGGTTTTGAAGAAAAAATTTACTACAATGTCGTACTATTATTAAATGTATTAACATTATAACATTTAAAATGTCTTTGAGTTCTGCAACTTTACTTTTTCAGTTTCAGCTCAGGTATAAGGTAGAATCATCCTTTACTGTCTTCTTCAAGGTTTTATGGTAAAACACGTGGGCATGAAAACTGGAACAAGAGTCAATGCATCGGTCCAATTTTTTGTAAACCTAAACTAGTAAACTTAGTACCAGACCGACCTGTTAATCACCCTTACATTTATATAATATCCAGACTTGACCAGACCCATGCGCTAACATTTCTTAAGCACATACAGATTTCTAAGCAGGTCTTACAGAATGAGAAATTAACTATCTGAAGATAACTACCCCATTCCACTGCAAAACAGTCACGCAGCTTCAGCTTCACTTTGTGGAAGTGACACAGAAAAAAGTGATTTTCTAAAAATCTGTCCACATCTCCTGTCAGTTCACTATTGTTTTAAGATGTGATAAAATTGTGCTAGAGAATTTATTTTTGTTGCTCTTTTCTGTTTTCCATCCATCCATCCACCCATTTTCTTAATCACTTATCCTCGCAAGGGTCACGGGGGTGCTGGAGCCTTTCCCAGCAGTCTTCGGGTGAGAGGCAGGGTACACCCTGGACAGGCCACCAGTCTGTCGCAGAGCCGACACATACAGACAAACAACCATGCACGCTCACATCCACACCTACAGACAATTGAGAGTCACCAATTAACCTGACATGCATGTCTTTGGATGGTGGGAGGAAGCCGGAGCACCCGGAGAGAACCAACACAGACACGGAGAGAACATGCAAACTCCACACAGAAAGGCACCCGGCCGACCCCGGGGTTCAAAGTTATGAGGCGACAGTGCTAAGCTATAAGGCGACAGTGCTAAGCTGTGAGGCGACAGTGTTAACCACCACACCACCGTGCCGCCCTCTTTTCATTCTGATCAATATTTATAATATAAAATATATCTGCCAGCATTTAGTCCATTTTTGCACTGCTCATACCCAATGTGAACATATTTTTTTACGGCAACCTGCTACTTTCAAGAATATGTTTATGAACTAGAAATGAAACGCAGAGTAAATTAAAGATTTAATAATAAACGAAAAACAAATGAGGACAGGTTGGAGAATGTATTCTGTGCCTGAAGCTGTGAAGAGACTCCCAAACCAACAAATGGTGCTAAGGAACACTATGCACAGGAGACAGAAAGTTAGAACTGACAGTGACAGAAAACTGGTGAAAAGAAAGTTAAAAATTGGCTTACAGTGAATTGTGGTATTGTGAGTCTGAATCTAGACTAATGTAAGTACGGTAACTGATGAGAATGTGGTGGGTTGGCAGATTCCTCGGCTGGAATACAAAAGAGTGAAGCGACATTTGCTGTACAGTCCTCCAGGTGATCAGTGGCAGATGAGTCTGACAACACGTTAGTATCACAAGCACCAAAACAGAGATCCGAGATCCAAAATGAACCTCACAAACAGTCCCAGGTTCAAATCCACAAATCCAATCCAGAAAATAGGTCCAGTGTAGAAGCAGCAGAAGAATTAATCCAAATAAACAGAGAGTTAGAATTACAGGGTCAGGTAGCAGGGTCTGAATAGTCAGATAAATCAGGTCAGAGGCAGAAATCAGAAGACAGGGTCAGAGCTGAGAGAGTCCGGTTCAAAAACAGTAGCAGAGGCTCGGGTGTCAGGAGATCAGTCAGGATTGCAGGCTGCAGAGTTTCAGAACAAGTTCAGAGCTGGTGAGATCCTGAAGTTCAGAGTTTTTTGACTATTTTCACTATGTTCTCTTTCTCCATTTTGCATTACATGCCACAGAGTAGCATGTGGCGTGTATATAATCACATAGATTAAACAAAGCTTTGCGGCAAAGACTTTGCATCAAGAATTTGTAGGAATGGATTTATCCAAGTTTCTGGGTAAAATCTTAAGTTGACAACGCAAACACCAGTGCAGTGTCAAAACTATTGTTTGTCTATAGAGAGAGATGCCATCAAGCACTGTGTGTGTGTGTGTGTGTGTGTGTGTGTGTGTGTGTGTGTGTGTGTGTGTATGTTTGTGTTTTTGCCTGCGTGGCCCTGGGTATGTGCACGGCATGTGCACATGGCTTTCTCTATGTATGTGTGCATCTGTTTGTACTTGCAGTGTTTGTGTTTGTCAGCATGTTTGTTGACGATAGTGTAGGACATCAGGGTGGGATTGCTCTGAATGTGAGGAAACAGCTCATCTGAATATAGATGGGTCCCATCTGGAGGCAGTTGGCTTTGGCCCTTCATAATTTTGTAAGCAGCTAAGCATCTGGGGCCTGCTAATGAAACTAAAGGCACAGGAAAAGGCCCTGGGCTACAGCAGGCTGCCTGTAGCTGTCAGGAAGAGGAAGATGATAGGACTGAGGAAGAATGGAAGAATGGAAGAATGGATGGAGGGAAACATGGGCCAGGAGGAAATAAGTGTACTGAGAATATCAGAGGTCTTAAAGAGACCTAGATGGCTCCTTTGAGAGAGCAAGCAAGAAAGCCAAGTAGGCCATTAGAAAACCGAGCCATAAAATGAAAACAGTGGTGTCTTTATTGTGGCCCATTAACTCGGACGCTCATGCAGAGATAGCTGCACTATGTGCCACTGTAATGAGCAATATAACGATGCCACAGCATAGAGTGATGCACTGTTAAAAAACACTCTGGTTAAGTAGAATTATGTTAACTACTAGCATCAGCATTTGAGAGCAGTTTCACACCCTAATAGCGTACCTGAATTTTGTGCCTGGCCTACAAATAAATTCCAGCAGGAATTTCTTTCTTGTGTCATTTTTCACTATTTTCTTTTCTTGTCCTCTACATGAAACTGAAGAAAATAGAAGGGAACGGTTTCCATCTCCTTAAAGAAATGAATGATGGTTTAAAGTGCTGAGAACACACTGTTGCATTTGTCCAGACTGCATTTTTTACTAGACATTCCTGTACACTCTAAACTCAAGGCTATGCTTGCATTCTCTTGCCTTCCCCCCAGTAATGTAGATGACCCCAAGCAACTGTACTGTCCACAGTGGCTAGTGTTTGTGGTTTGCTTAGGCAATGGAGAGCCATAGGCCCTTTTTCTTAAATTTTATTATTATTATAGCTCCTTTGTTCCTCCCTCAGCCTGATTTCCCAGCGGAAATGAAATGAAAAAGCAATTGGCTTTCCTTTTTATTACTGTCATCTTTGTTTTCTGGCCCAGAGAGTAAGATTGCCTGATCTCAGACACTTGCCCCACACCCCAAGCTGAAGTCATAGGGAAGAAAAACAATAACTGGAAAAATAACAATCAGCATAATAAAAAAAATTACCTGTCAAAATGAGCTTGTCTGAAAATGGAGGGCTGTCGGCATACCCACACCCACCAGTTGTTTATGATGGGATGAGTCAGTCTGACAGTGGCCTTCACTATCTGCCACAGTTCAGGAAAAGATGTTTTAGAGAAGATTAGGATCACAGACAGCAGGGGGAAGAGGGATGTGCAGAGAGGATACAGAGGTGGAGGAGAGAGAAAAGGGTGGAAGGTGAGAAAGACACATGGAAGAGAGAGAATATCAGCTAAAAAGGGGGTTAAAGGATAGAGGAAGAGGTGAAGGGGAGGAGGAAGGAGGGGGACTCCCCTAAGGTCCCTGCTAACCCTGGGGAGACATGCTGACAGGGGATCAGGCTCCTCAAGCACAGCGCCTCAAATCATTTATTCATTGGCTTCATTAAGAGAGAATTACAAGGCTGCTTAAGGACCCCCAGGTCACTCACTGTTCTCAGTTATTACTATTCTTAATGAAAGCCTCCTGTGTATCCTAACTACCAGCTGTTTATGAGTGGTAATATTGTGGATTTTTTGGAACAGTTGCCGTCAACCAAAGTACAATACCACATTTACACAAGTTTGCTTATTACTTACTTACACCTTATTCATATTCTACAATGTTTTTCTACTAATGCCTTTAATTTTACAGTATAAGTGCAGGAACACATGAACACTGTGGTGCTGCTAATCAAATGAAATAACACAGAAGGATTTATGCTAATTGTTCATTTTACTCTCTTAATGAATTATTTTGAAACGACCATGAGTAACCATCATTAAGAGGCAGCGTCTGTCTCTACAGTATCTCCTGCCTATCTCATCTAACTTCAGCTAGCAGACAGAACAGCACAACAGTGATTGTCCTCTGGACCTTCACACGTGTAATTATAACTGAGGAAGATAATTAAGGAGGCGGAGAGGAAGAAAGATCTTGTCATTTAGTGAACAATGCTGTCCAATCTACTCATGTGTATTCTACTTCCTAAATTATCAGCTGACATGTCAGTGCAATCAGCCAGAAAGCCCCTTGCTATGTTTGAAAGCCATGAATGTCAACACTTTCTAGTTAAGAACTACAAGTTGATGACATCTGAATATGCATGGCACAAAGAGTAGGATTCATGTTGTTGTTATTATCCACAACTCTCAGCTCGTGGTCATCAGTCTTTCAAAGTAAAGTAATGAAAAATTTAATTTTGTATTTTTTTGTGCTATGGTAATATAATGTACAATATAACAAATAATAAACTTGATTTACTTTTAGATACATTCTAGGTATTTACTTCTAGCTCATAGGGTTCATAATCTAAAACTGAATAATACACCTAAAGTATAAAGACGGTAAAAGTTGTTAAATTAAAATGAAATTTGAAGCCTTTCTTAACATGACTATGACTCTAGAACCTTGCTAGCAGCTCTGTAAAGCTGTACTTAGGCAGAGCAGTGCTCAAGCTTAATGTTTACGCTAACATGGAAACATGCTGATTGCTTGATTTTTTTGTCCCTGGCAGCAGTGCAAGAGATTATTATTAGAGAAAGATGAATTTCATGACAATCCATTCATCAGTTGTTGAGACATATTTTTAACCTCAACCTCAAATTTCAACCTCATAGTGACAGTGGGGAAATACGAATTTTACAAAATATTTCATGGCAGTCCATTAAAATGCATCTTGGATTAACTGATAAATTGTCATTGCTTAGAATGTGTATGCTACAAGCACAATAATAAGCTAAAAGTAGACATAGAGAATACGGATCTATATAGCCAAAGCATAAGGACCTATGATGCATTTGTTTAGCCTGCTGAAAGATGGTTATGTCAGGTTTCAAAATTATTTTTGACTCTGACTACTCTATAGGGAATTGGCCCAAATCCACCTTAAGGAGATCACTTCCCCAGCACCAACTTTATATATGTTGTGAGTCCCTGTGTACAGGTACACAGCTCTTACAGGGTTGCTCATGTCCAAATAACTGTATGTGACATGTATGCCAGCATACATCCACATTTTACTCTGTGTGTGTGTTTGTATGGAGTGGGCCTTTACTCAGTCTGGCACTATCCCAGCTCCACTGGCCAGACCAGCTACTGGCAGACTGAGATTGCCCACTCATCAAACCACTTTATCGCCAGGCTCACAGAGTTCAAGGGGGTTTGTCAAAGACCAAACTGAGGAGCCTCCCCACTTCTTTAACACCACCATCCTCCTACACCACTGGTGTTGAGTGGCAGGACTTAGCCAGTGAGCTTTTGAAAAGAGTGGCTGTGTGAGTGAAGTGCCACAGATAGTTTGACAAAGGCTTAAACAAAGAAGGAAAGCTAAAATGTTTGGCAGTAGGCACGCCACTCTATATTTTTCTGCGCATTTGGGATTCCTTAGCTGGAAAAGGTGCCCCCAGTAGTTGAAAACTACAGTGTTTAGAATTTTGCTGCTGACAAATACAAACACAGCAAACTTACACTTTCTTGCCAAGAGCAGCCTTCAATCCTCACTAAATTATTAACCAGCAAAAAATACCGGCTGTCATCTTGTTTTAGTGGTTGGTGTTTTGAGATGCTACAGCAGTCTTGTTTTTATTTCAGACATTTAGATTGCTTTTTTTAAAACTCCCACATTGAACAAGAAGTTCCATTTAATGTCTGGCTGAAGAACATTGAATATAATCGTTGACAGGCAACGTATAAAAAACCCTTCACATGCAACCTTAACTTGATGTGGAATTTTAATAACTGATCTTTTAACGTTTATTTAGTCTTTTGCATTTTATACAGCAAAAATGTAAGAAACTTCCAAATTGTTGTCACTAGTCTTAGTAGAGTCCACTTCTGATCCCCTTTCTCTGTCCTCCCTATCACACCCCCCCCTTTTGTCCTACTTAGCCAGCTACTGCAAAATCACTTATCTTCACCTTGCTTCCTCTGTCTCCTGCTAATACACATTAGCAGCCAGCAGCCATATGTAATAGGGCTGTGCGTGCCCCTGCTGGTATAATGGCTTCTCTGACACTTCTCCCATTAAATTTGCTCAGGCAGTGTTGCACAGGAACCCTCGGCACACTGTAAAATATTGTTATATAACTACCATAAACAAACCAGCCAGCGTCTGTGACTTAGGGAATAGCTGGTAGACTATTTTTGGTTTTCTTTTGGTTTGTTGTACTTTACCCTTTCCCCCTGTTTATTTCTTACAACTCCTCTTCTCTTCCACACATCCTTGCCTTTAGGCCCCAAACCTTTTTTACAACCATAATAAAGAAGATAGAGCTACAATATAAAGCTCATCTGATTACAATGTGACTAAGTGGACATGTCTGTTATATATAACGGGCCAGTTTGCAATCTTTCATATCTAAACCTAACTAGATAGCATCAGCTGCTCCTTCTTCTCTGTATGGTGAAACCCAGGCCCAGATAACGTGATCATCAGCAGCATCCTAACTGTTACTGTGACAAACGAGAGCTTGGATCCCACCTGATAAGCGAAGTATTCATTTGTATAATTAAAACAGCTTGTCTCATCGTGGTGAGGGGTCATTTTAGAGAATGTTAGAATTAAAGTACGTAATTAAGTAAAGCTCCAGATAAGAAACCCCACAGAGGTGGCTGCCTCTGCCAGTAGGGAAGGCAAACTTAATCTATCTCTTCTGTAATCCCACAAGGTTGTTCACTTTATTAAAGTCTGATGCCACAACTACTGCCCACCAGCCCAACATGATGAAATATTTTATGTACTTGTTGGGAAGGAGGGAAAGAGAAAGAAAGGAAGCACATGGAGACTATAAGTGCCAAGAGCACAAGGTAAAGTCTGTAATACTACTACATAGAATTAAAGCAATTAAAGACCGCTTGTTATCTTGTCTATGAGAACAGGAGAAGAACTTGTACAGCAACAAGCACCTTGACAAAGATATTTGTTTGGCCAATGGAGTGTGGCGTTAATTATCACAAGCTGATTAAAGGCACAGAGTGGAAATGGATGTCATTTGTCTTGCCAGTCTTACACACTACGGCAGCTAGCCAGGATCATTATTTTAGGGTCCCCTCTTGGATATTTTTAGATGTGGGCTTTGTTTCCCAAATGTTTTGGGGGTTTTTTGCACTTTTTCAAGATTACAACCTGCCACATGAATACATGTATTGTACATAAAAGAGTCAAATAGCAATACATTTACTGCAACGTTCAATTTGTTGCCTTTTCAGGAAATACAAAATGAAAAGCATGACAATTTTTTATAATTTTAGTTCTCTGAAATTAACTTTAGTTTAGACCCAAAAACAAAAGTCCAGTTTTAACATACCAATTTGTGTTTTCTGGACTGGACTGTTATCATTTTCTCCATTATATACATTGCTCATATTTTTTACAGCAAGGAGAGACCAGACCTATGGGTGAACCCAAAGATTGTGTTAAAAAAATAAGTAATACAACTTGATAATAACAAAGCAATAGGTATAGTATTACTTTAGTAATATAAATGTCATAATAAAGTAATATTTATGGTATTACCAAAGTAATGGTTTGTAAGGTTGATATTAACAATGTGTATATCTGGGTTACCTTCACTGTAAAAAAAAAAAAACGTTGCCATTACCGCTAAATTATGGTATAATACCAAATGTTATTATACGATAAGTTGCCATTGAAATTTTGGAACAGTTTATTTCCCTGTACTTCTCACTGTGATTTTACAGTCTATCATAGGTAGAATTACAGTGCACCATAATAGTAACATTTACAAAATGTAAAAAAGCAAGAAAACAATAATATGGAACAGAAAATGTTAACAACTTAACAAACAGTGTTATTGCACTGTTTACCTACAGGATATTCCCTGTTGGAACCTTACAGTTTAAAAAAAAATAATTTTCTTGTTTTTTTTTTTCATTTTTACAGAAACTCACTGTAAAATAACATTTAGTATTTTACAGTATTAGCATTTAATGCTAACTATATACTAACAACCATGTAAAAAACAGTAGGTTCTTTACTGTTTTTTCAAGGCATATGCTTGCAAAAAAAAAAAAAAAGATGTCAAATATCTGTATTTTGTCATGGCAAATTTCGTGTGGAACAAAAGTGGTATTTTCTGTGTAATTAAACAATTGCCTGTTGCTGCATAATTTCATGGTAAAATGTACCAAGGTTTTTTAGCTTTATTTCCCTTTATTAGGTTTTTAAACCTTTAACTACCTTTTCCTTACCTTTATATCAGGGATGTCCACATTGTTTTGGCTTGCAAACTACTTTTATTTTAACAAATTCTAAGGTCATATTTATTTATTTATACTGAATATAATCTATGTACTATAATATATGTTGGCATACCTTGCATAACTGCATAAACCATTATGGCAAAATACAATTCAGTACATTTATGATCACTACCTTACTCTGATAATGAACTTAATGGAGTTAGCCAGGGTTGCACAGTCCCGACAGTAGATGCTAGTAGAATCCTCAAGCAGGCTTCCAGATGATTATCAGTCACGATGGAACAGTATTTGGACTTATGACACATGACTCATTTTCATGTAGGAAAAGACTGTCTCGCATAAATAATTAGAGCCGAATATTGCAGTCAAGGAGGCAGCACATTTCCTCATATTTCGAGTCAGCTACCTCAACAAAGGCCTCTTTTATCATCTCTCATGTCGGAAAGACTTGTTATGCTTAATGATGGAGTGACACACCTGAAATGATGCTTCGGTGGGTGCCTTTGCTTTTGAATTCGACTTTGTGAAAAATGCCCGTTCTCTGATTAACTGTGATTTTAAGTCCCTCACCTTCCTTCTTTGTTAGCTCTCTTTTCGTAGGGAAGTCAGTGGCATAATTTTTATGAATAGTTTGAAAGTGCCTCTCCACATTTCAATTCAATTCAATTCAACTTTATTTATATCGCCAATTTACAACATAAGTCATCTCAGGGCACTTTACAGTGTAAGGTTTAAGACCTTACACATTATATAATATATA
>JAUYWH010000020.1:11017292-11055816 GCA_034779795.1 Ctenopoma multispine | reverse complement strand
AAAAGGTGAAATAACTGAAAACATCTTTTATATTCTAGTTTCTTCAAAATAGCCATCCTTTGCTCTGATTACTGCTTGATTACATGAGCTTCAAGAGGTAGTCACCTGAAATGGTTTTCCAACAGTCTTGAAGTTCCCAGAGGTGTTCAGCACTTGTTGGCCCCTTTGCCTTCACTCTGCGGTCCAGCTCACCCCAAAACACATCGAATGAGAAGGTGTGCCCAAACTTTTGGCCTGTACTGTATATGTATATATAATACTTTGGTCTTTTCATGTGATTTGTCAACAAAGAAAAATATAAAACAACTTTGTTTATGTTTTGTTCGTCATGTACATATGCTTTTGAAATTGTAATTTATCCAGCGAAAAAAGCAGTCTGTGTGCTGTGGGTGAATGCCATGCCTTGTTTGCTTTTTTCTTTCAAATGGGTAGTACTTTGCTGTCAAGTTAAACTATAAAATACAAGTAATGTATCACAGATTTATGCTTTTTTCTATATTTATATCTGGAACGTTCGGTAGTCAGCTGTGTTCTGTGGTGGGAATAATAGGCTGACTTTTTGAGAGCCTTTAAGGGCAGTACAGTTATGGCTACTGCAGCCACAGGCTCTTTCCTGTAACAGCTTGTAATTCCTTCTGTCTTGTATAATCACAAGCAAAGCCGGACAACATGAACACACACAGACACACACACACATACACTGACTGGCCACTTTATTAGGTACAACAGGTATTCTGCACACCTGTTATGAGAAGAGAAGAGAGTTGTGAGAAAAGAAGAGAAGAAAAGAGAAGGTGGTACAGGTGCTAGACTCTCCCCTACAGCCCTGTGGCGATCGGAGAAGTTAATTGGCAGCATCTGGCTGTCTGAGAGCCCAAGCGCCCATCCGCCCACCCCCTTTTTCCACCCCACTCTGTTCCTTCTCCTCCCTCCTTCCTTAAAGCTCTCCTCTCTTGTGGGTGCTGCCACCCCTGGCCCCACACATGGTGACACCAGTCTAGCTGCTTGCTGTCTGCTTGTGTGTGTGTGTGTGTGTGTGTGTGTGTGTGTGTGTGTGTGTGTGTGTGTGTGTGTGTGTGATATACTGGGGAGTATGAAAACAGACACAGCAGCCAAGCCCCCAGCTGCCACTATCACACCAAGGGAAATGTGGGCAGACAGGCTGGCATCTTTGTGCCAGGGCCCCTAGGGCCCTTGGGGAAGATAGAGAGGAAGAGAGGGAAGCAGAGGTAAGATAGAAGGGGGAGGGAGGTGGCAGAGGAACAGCTAGAGATTTTAGATGAGAACAGTTTTACTGATCTTGTGACAGACTCGTAACACTATCATTCTACAAGTGACTGTGGTGGCAATCACTGTCATGACCTCAAATTGACTTCATGTATCAGACCATCAAAGAATCATGTAATCTTCCCACCCATTCATAGTAAGTAAGTAAATATGCCAAATTTCTGCTGTGCACAACTTCAAACTTTAATTTTCCCAAGTCATAATATTTCACAATCTGTTGGGCCCTTTGAAATCTTTTTCGTTTTGTTTTTTACAAAATTTTGTAAATTTTTTTCCTAAATTCCGTTTTTTCCATTTTTATTCTTCTGAATTCCGTGTTCTACGTTATAATCATATTTATTCACCTAAAAGTGTCAAATTATAGAGTGGATGGGGAAATGAACAATGCAATAAGAAAAAATCTGTTTTTCAACTTCAAGACAGAACATTTACTGTTTTGGTAATGCATTTCGACTTTTACCTGTGCAAAACAAAGAATGTTATGTATTTTACAGTAGAATAAAGAAACCTTTGGAAAATAAAAGTGCTTAAAATTAACATAAAAAATGTATCAAATAAATAAACAAGAAGAAAACCTGAAAAAAGTTGTATGACCAAGACTTTGCTGGAGTGAGTAACTCGCGCTACTTTGCTCCTTGTATCTGTTTCTGATGTGAGTCTTTAACTGTAAGTGGTCGGACTTCGGTGTTTCAGCGAGCCTCTTTGCCATAGGTGACCGCTGACTTTTTTTCTCTGTGTCCGTCCGTTTGTGTGTGGAAAGCTGAGTCTCGTCTAAACAGGTAACCCGTACAGGGGGCTGCAGCGTCCAAAATTCATTTAAAACTATTGCTTTGCTTTGCCCGCACACCGATATCAGTGAATTGTACGACATTCCGCGTTTAACACTGAATTCTATTCTGTCTTTTTTTCAGTTGTTTGCTTTCACTTCAGTCCACTCTCTTAGTTGCTCTCTGAAAGACGGAAAAAAGCAGGACAGCCTGGGTGGAAATGTTCCCTGCCGAGTCGCTTTAAGCGGAGGCACCACTGTCAAGACAGGAAACGCTCACAAAAATATTGTTGCATCTGGCACAAACCCTGAATAATTACAATGGACACAAACATCAAGATTGAGTTTTACTAATTTAGGTTGATTTAAATTAGCTGAATGTAAATCCATATACAGTAACTAATAAGGTGTGAGAAAATGATCATAGTATAAAGAACACCACCATATGCCATAGATGACTCAGTTACAGTCAGTGTTTATGATTCAACAATAAGAAGGAGACAGGGCAAAAATTACATCCATGGGAGAGTTCCAAGGCAAAAGTCACTGCTGACCAAAAAACCACACAAAGGATCATCTCACATTTGCCAAAATACATCTCCATTGTCCCCAAGAGTTTGGAGCAAATATTCTGTGGACTGATGAGACAGTCATAATTAAGGAATAACATAATTAAGGTTTTGGAATGGCCTAGACAAAGCCTGGACTTAAATTTGATTGTGATACTGTGGCATGACCTTTGAAAGATGGTTCATGCTCAAAAACTTCAAATGTGGCTAATTTAAACAAACAAGAATGGGTCAAAATTCCTTCACAGAGGTGTGAAAGACTTATTGCCTGTTATTGCAAATGCTTGATTACAGTTGTTGCCGCTAAGAGTGACACAAGCACTTATTAGGTTTAGGGGGCAATCACTTTTTCACATAGGGCCAGTAAGGTGTGGAGCTTTTTTTCCCCTTCATAAATGAAATCATCATTTAAAAATAACATTTGGTATTTTCCCAGGTTACCTCTGTGTAGTATTAAAATTTGTTCGATGATCTGAATCATTTAAGTCTGACAAATATGAAAAAAACTAAAAAAATCAAGAACAAATGCACACTAATACTTTTTTCACAGCACTGTACATAAATAATGCTGAAGCTGACCTCGTTTAGTTTAAATACATACTATAATAATAGGACACTCACTGAAAATTTCAGACGGACTAACTAATACATTTTAGCCAAATGTGGGCAAATTAACTGGTGTTACGAAATCAGCAATACTGGTTGTGATTCAAACATGATTTATTATTTACTTTGCTCATCATTGCATTATTCAAGCTGCGAGAAGCAGCAAGTTATTCTGATCAGGACTACACAAGGTGAGCTCATCTCTTTGTGGGATTTAATAAAACAGTGATTTCACAATGTGTCACATGTGTTGCATTGCCTTAAGCTAAGTATATATCCAGAGAGAATGAGCTCATCTCTCTGTATGACCTTATTACACACACACACACACACACACAGTGAGATCAGAGGGTTTTTTCTCATCCACTCACATTTTCAGTCATATAAAGCATCTTTACTTGTTGTTATTAGAACGAAGAAGAAGAAAGAAAGAACGTAAGGAAGAGAGAGAGAAAAAGAAGGATTTCACTACAGTCAGTGGACTTGGTCAAGTCTAGTGCTATTACTAGTAGTGTATATAGAATACACAGTTATATACTTGCAATCACTACCCCAGTGCGTCAAACATGCAGGTAGTCAGTGCCTGTTCACTATGTATCTATTGTCTTTGTCTGTGCATGTGCGTGGTCTCTTGGAACATTATTGCCATGACTTAGTCTGGCGCCAGTCTGTCTATTTGGTCCTCACTCTTAATCACACACACACACACACACAGATAATGTGATGGGAGTATAATGTTGCACTCTGGGAAATGCTGCATCACACAATTATAGGCAGTCCATCTCTTCTCTCTCATCTTTCACACACACACACACACACTAGCCCACTCCTCTCGTTCCACTCCTACTAGCTAACACACCACCACCACAACTCACCAGAGGTTTAAGGCTGACATCATCATTTTATTAGTGTGTGTGTGTGTGTTTAATTTTTTTAAATGGTAGCTTGTGTGTCTTTTCTCTGTATCCCTATTATTTCAGACAAATGTGTACCTGCCCTTTTATCCCATAGGGGACCACTGGCGCCACAGTGGCGAGGGCACAGTGATCATCTGCTTTCTGCTAATTGCCCTGCTGCCCCACAAGACCTAAGGGAGCAAGCTACTAACAGAACCAGCATGCTCAATCTAGTCAAGAACCCTCTGGGATATATATACGGGCCATGTTTTACTTTTTTAGTACAGTTGAAGGCTGCATTGGAAGACCTTCCAGCACAGTCCATTACAGTGTCTTTTGTAAGTGTCCATGAAACACATAGCATGAGAGAAGACCAGTTGGGCTTGATATGTCATTTTCAAATGGTTTATGTAGTTAAATAACATTATTCTACACATAATAATACATTTTAGCCACAAATGATATATGCATGTTCTCATCCTTTTAACTAATCATCTAACCCTGACTACTTAGTCACAGGACTAAGTAGTTTTTACATCTCAGCTGGTCACTGCTCACTAATAGGTGTGGCCCTCTACTGGTCTGTCCAGGCACTGTCACACTGCCCATTAGAAAAGTAATATCCTCTTTATTGAAAAGAACTTTGAAAACGAAGTGATTATTTAATTTCAAGTTTTGTATACGTGTCTGTGTATATTGTAAAAAAGCTAAATTACCAAACTATATCGTGCAGTTGTGATTAAAATACACAGAGGAGCTCTTTAATCAGATTTCCTCAGGAAGTAATCAGACAGAAGCTTTAGGATGTGAAAAAACACACTGGAGATTTAATGACAATACAATTTAAATAATGAAAGAAAGAATGAAATGAAATAATATATGTTGTTTGTATATTTCACTAATTCCCACTATCTCTGGGTACATAAGTTAGTGCAGTTACTGTAAATCCTCTACTACTTCTATCTCTGAGTGCCACCTCATGAATGGTAAAAGCATCCGGTGTGAATGTATAACAGCTGCACATCTATCAGATGTAGAAGGAAACAGATTCGGAGATAGACATACCAGCTAGTGTACTAAGTCATATTTACATTGGAGACATTTATGTGATAAATATTAAGTTTAGTCATTTATTTTGAGCAGTGGACTTTAGAGCAGTGCTGAGTTCCTAAAAACGTAGGGTTACATAGTCAAACAGACCACTTTTTTGAACACACGTGTGTTTTGTTTAGATGAGACTCACATCACATCATTTCGTCCTTACCTTATGTTCTATAAAAAACAATCCAACATCAGGTGAATAGGTGTAGTTTGACATTGACTGACTTGATTTGACTGATTCATCTTAAATATCATTGAGGTCTAAAATTAAATAATTAAATTTACCAACAGTATGTGAATATCATAGCTGAGGACAGGAGATTACATGCCTACAGCAGGAAGCAGTGTAAAAGTGTCCGGCTGGAAGGACACCCTCCTGGGTGTTTTGTTGCAGTCATCAGGGGAAAGTGTCTTATTTGGTCGTGTTTCAGCCTCATCAGAAGGCTGTTTCTGACCTGAGAAGGCTGCTAACGGCCTGTTGTCTCCACGGGTGTGCAACTCTCAGCTCTCTCGTTACAGGAAAGTCCATAATTCACAAGTGTTATTGCTTCCTGCAAAACCCTAGTGCTGCTAGCCAGAAGACTGTACCAGCGGCGTCAGTCCCAGTTATTTCACATATTCGGCTATAATCATGATGTGCACCTTCTCAACCTTATGCATACACACATGCTTCTGCGGAAAGTTATGATAAACATCTAGAAACTAAAAATGAATGCCATGTATGAGAGGAGAACTTCCATCTAGTCCCATTCTCATGAAGGTGTAGTTTAATAAATATGCTATATCACTACTAACAATATACAGCAGGCTAACCATATTACAAAGCAAGCACAGGTTGCCTAGTAACAGTGTCTCCAGAAAGCTTTGTTGCGACTTGATTTGCATCCAAAAAAGACAGATGGATGCTTCAAGAATATATATATTTTTCTCATGTTTACACACACATGCACACATCCACATGTACTCACATCCTTGCACGTGAATATACATAACCACATATTTGACAGTCCTTAGATGATTTAGAGGCTGTTTTCTGCTTGACTTAATATGCAAAACAAGAACATTGGGCCGTGTTTTAAAAACAATGAGTCCGTCTAACATCTGGTATCATTTTAGAGTGCCAAGAAATATTGCCTCTTCAATTATTGGCATAGTAACACAGAGGTAGTAAAGAAATGTGTCATTCTGTGTGATATGTTTGCCAAACGGACCAACTATTTGCCTTAAATGAGTTAGTGGGGATCTGTGGAGCTTGACAGCTGTATGGGCATATTGGAGGACATTTAACCTTGCTAACAGTTGATAGGATGAACGTTTGACAAGCTAAAAGAGACAACACTGAGACAGAAAATAAATGGATGAGTGTGTGCATCCAGGCCTTGTGAGTTTTGTCCTGTATGTTTTTGCCGTTGTCTGTGAGAGTGCTCAGCGCAACGGTGAATGGCATGTCCTCTACGCTTGATTGATTTGAAAATATAGACAAGATGTCGCTTGTATGAAAGCTACCAATTTATAAGCCTTCATCTCAAAACTTCAGAGACATGCCGGTGCCATCAAAATCAAAGTGGGAGTTTGTAGCTACCAATGGATCAGAAGTAGAAAAGCCGATGCAAGCAAAGTGACACCTCGCTAAAGGCTGCCTGCTGGCTCTATGAAACCATCTCCCTTGTCATTCTACCCCTGTCTCTTTTTTTTAATCTCTGTGACTTCCCTCTGTCTTTGCCTCGTGCCTAGTGTTTCAGTCCTTCTATTGCTCTTTGCTCTGCTTCTTTCTCTTTATTCTGTAAAGCTGTGATGAGACGCTCTGGAAGTTAAGTTGTCCCAAAGCTCATTGTCAAAAGAATGACCTTGATGTAGCTCAAATACAGTTTACTGCCTTCTTTCAGTCGGTGACTCTTTGCATATTTGCGTTTGTGTGTGTGTGTGTGTGTGTGTGTGTGTTTCTCTGTCTCTGTAATCACTGAATTGTAAAACCACGTGTGAGTGCATTATCGTCTGGGGGAAGCTTCTCCATTTGTTTCCTCATCCCATGCAGTGATAATTCTGTTTGGGAGCAACGACACTGTACCACGTCAAGAGATGGGCAGGGGAGAGGCACAGAGAGGCACCATTTAGATAAAACAAATTGCCAGCTGCCGAGCAGGAGCAGCGACCGCTTAGATAAAATCCAAAGGGACTGTGCATTAGTGTGCATGTGCTGAACATTTTGTGCATTTTTATATTTTCGTGTGTGACTGTGGTAGCTAAGAAGGTGTAGCACCTTCCTTAGCTTGTACTTCAGGCCTTCCAGGCAGTTTCTTTCCATAAGACTTCACAGAGCTATTTTCTCTGGTCTATAACTATAATGTTGTGATGGGACAAGCCGCAGTAATTAAAATCAATAGCCAGGACTTTTCCACTCTCCGGCAAGGTCATACACTGCCCTGTATGGAGAGAGAAGAGAAGGAGAAGCAGAGAGAAGTGGGATTGCATGGATGGGTAGAATCAAAAAGGGAATTATTTAAAAAGGTGAGATGTCATCTTATTTTAATTAACCCTGGAGGTATGGCACCACAGTAATACACTTGTGTGTGTGTTTGTGGAGGTGTATTTTGTCTTTGCAAGCCAGTTTTATTCACAGTATGCATTACTTCAAACCTGTACGTTAGGAATCATATTCTTATATTCATGTACCACTGGAGAAAAGGATTTTTTTTCTCAGAAATTGACATTAACATTTTTACTTCTTTGTTCTGCTTTACAGCCTGTAAGACATAAGGCTGAGAATCTGGCTCCAATAGGCAGGCAAGGTGTGGTATAGCTGGCCACTGCCACTGCCTGCATTAGTATTCTGCTGAGATAGCCACATGCAGATATGGACGTTCGTCTTTCTCCTCCTCTGAAGGAATAATCAGCCCTGCCTTCCTCTGCCTTCTCTCTCTGTGTCTCAGAGAGGCCAAGCGATTTAGCTTTTTGTTTTACTAGGTGCCTGCAGGGGCATCTTCAAGTGATTGAAAATGCATGCAATTGTGTTCACTATGTATTTTTATGCAAGTCCATTGCCAAACCTGATGTATTGGGTGTCTAAGCAAACACATAAAACTCTCATGTGTCTCCCTTCTGTCCTCCCTCTTTAGGGGTGAGTCAGACTGTGGAGTTCACTCCACCAGAGTTAGAGCAGAACAGTCTGTCCTGTTTGTTGATTATCAGGTCTGATAACGTCTTCATCTGATCTGTTTCCAGAGATGCTAGCTTACTAGCCAGCCCCACCACCATGCAGCCCCTGTGCTGTTAGCCGCCACCCTTTCCTGTATATACCTGTATCGTGCCCAGATCTGCCATCGCTGTGCTCTCTCATCTTCTCCTTATCACCGTATTCCACCTTCACTAAACCCACCAATGACTCATCGTCCTCATCTCCTCCTTCCTTTTATCCTTCTCTCTCAAAGCATGTGCCAGAGCCGCTATGGCAGCAATGTTGTTCCCCATGTTTGGTCTTCTTTATGTTAGAAGTCAGTGGAGTCAGTGAGTGACAAGACAAGACAAGAGAGATTTGGAGAAAGAGAGGAAAATGAGAGGAGGACAAAGAAAGACAGAAAGGAAGCATACACAATTACTTGCATACATATTGATTTCTCACCATGTCTCAGTATTGAGGGCTAAACAGGAAAGGAGTGGAAGACAAAGGCAGACAGGTGAAGTGTGTGAAAAGAAAACATGTTGAGTAAGCAGAGAAGTTTTGTGGACTGCAGCACTACCGTCCTGTGCCGATCAATCCGCAAGGTGCATGGAGTAGTCAGCTTTATTTAGCAATGGATCCAGCATGCAACACACAACGTGCAAGATTAAATTTAACAATGTACACAACCACAAGACACGACAAAGATGACAAAGCTAAACACTGAACAAATTACAAACACCATAAACAGTTGACACAAAAAGACATATTGCATGACGTATTGAGACACAGATTAGATGCTTACCCATTGCTCACTTCATTTAATTTCTCTCAATTGTTTGCATACTTACAACTTCAGACATACTGAATAAAACATCAAAGTCATGTTCTTAGCTCATAAACGGCTTTTGCAGGAACGCAGTCACATTTTCTGATCGTCACTCACGATGCAATTCTAAGTTACAGAACAGTGTCATAGTTCTCATAATTATCCGTCCTTGTGTTGGAAAGTTCTGCCATTTAAAAAGCAAAGCTGAAAACTACAGTTAGACACAAATTATACCCAGAGACACAAACTGCAGTAAAAAATGCACAAAAATTTAAACAGAGGTCAAAATGTGAGCTCTTCTGTTTTTAGAGATGAATGGAGCAATTAGATCAAATGGATGACTTCCTTTCATTCACACCACAAAATTGGCATTGAGGTTTTTTTTATCTGCTGTTCATCAATCACTCATTTCAAACAGAAACAAAAGATACTCATATTTGCCAAATAAAAATTGTAATTACTGGAAATGCTAAACAACCTGGAGCATCAACAGAATTTAGGCCATTCTGAGAGGGAGTGCTATTTAAAATCTCAAGTAATTAAGCCATTTTGTATTTGAATTTATCAAGTAAGTTAATAATACATCACTCTTTAGAAATATATTACATTGATATGCAATTCACAAACATTTTTCATTTTAGCATGTATGAGCTTCTTGGGTTTACCTTAAATAATAACTGTGGTGTTTGTCTTAAAAAAGATGAATCAGATAAATAAATCAGTGATGTTTAGTGAAGAAAATATGGTACTGTTTATTATCTTAATTAATAATTAATTATTGTTTTACCCCCTTTCTCCTAATTTTTGATAATGTAATCTACATATAAACAAAACAAAAACAATCCAACTTTTTTTTTGTTTTAACATTTAAACCTCATGAGTTAAGAACTTCTCAGGCAGATGATTACGAAGTGATATCCACCATGATCTCCTTTGCCAGCAGAGCTCTGCAGCTCTGGAAGAAGGCAAACTGACAAGTTGATGCAACCTTGGTGTTATGATTTCTCAGTTCTTTGTATAACTTATGTGTTCCTGTTTCCTTGTCTGTATTTGCACTTTTTGCACTTTTTTTTCTTCTCGGGACTCTCTTTGTTCCTCGTATCTTCACCTGATGTGGTCTTAACTCCTCTAGGCTTCATGGTTTTAAGGGGTATGTACACATGAGGTTTCTGCCTGGTCCATTCCAACCAAAGTATTGTGTAAACAGAGGGTGTGGGGAGTATGATGAAAGCAGTTTCAGTTCGTGGCAGTAATTGTTAAAACATGCTGACAGCCAGTCAACTACAAAAAATAAAAAATAGTTTGAATCATTTATGATTGTCCTGTTACAGTACAACCATATTAGTAAAGTCTGTGGTCTAGTTGTCCAGAAAAAATAATTAAAAGAATCCATTTCAGGTAACCGCTGATTAAAAACTTTTTATCAGAGTACCAGCATGAGGGCATTGGTAATTACTATGGATGTCTTGGCAAATTTGTCTTTGTTTTTCTTCAAAGCTGTACAGTAAAATTACTTCAGAATCAGATACAGTATGTTCACCATCAGCGTCATTACTCTAAATAAGTATAAATGGACTTATAGGCAAAACTCTGAAGAAGCAGGGTTTCTTAAATGTATATTTGTCCTTGACTGTATAACGTATTTACCGTTTAATAATAACTTTTATTAATGTTCATTCATGGTGGAGAGGAGAACAAAGGTTGTACACGTGTCAGCGCTGCCACCAGGAAAAGGAAATTGCAGCCAGACACAGACTTTGATTGTTGGTTCACTAGGGGCCATTTTCAAGACTCTGGGCTCTATTACATATGTCCCCCAAAAGCACAGATTTGGTGATAGGTTAATTTTGAAAATAGCCAAAACTATAGTAAAAACTTCTTCTATATTAGGTTGGTAAATTAAAGAAAAGTAAAAATAGCTTTCTACATTTCCCAAACATCTCCTGCAAATAACTTAATTTCTCTGTCATGCGTTTGTTTCTGCTGTTGCAGGCAGAGGCTTCCGGCAAAGAATGTGTACTACTACCGTTGCCCTGACCACCGGCGCAACTATGTCATGTCATTTGCCTTCTGCTTTGACCGAGAGGAAGATGTTTACCAGTTTGCCTACTGCTACCCCTACACCTACTCCAGACTGCAGCATTACCTGGCCAGCCTGGAGCGGAGGAACCTGCCCTACCTGCAGAGGGAACAACTGGGACTGAGTGTGGTGAGTTGGAAAGTGTGATGTGAGCTGTCGGAGAGGAAACTGTGTGTGGTGTCGTAGGGGTTTTGACTGGAGCTCAGACGTCGAATAGTGATCAAGATTAAGGGTTTAGGGCTTGCAAGGTGTAATGTGCGTGTGTGTGTGTGATTCGTAAGTTAGGTGCGCCTGCCGGTTATAACTTCAGCCTCTCATGTTATTATTAGGATTGTTGCTCTCTGAGATGACGGACCATAAGCCCCTGGGTGTGTGTATCTGTGTGTGTGTGCATTGTTGTGTGTTTGTCTGTGTAAATGGCTCTGTGTATAATCAGCAGAGCTCTCACCTCAGCAGTAGGAGCTAGTGTATCATACACGCTGCCTCCAGTCTTGTCTGCTCTTATCAAATAATTGTGGGAGAAAAACTCATTAGAAATGCTTGAGAGATTAAGACTTTTTCTTCTGTCCTCCAACATTTGTCAGGGGAAGCTTGCTGCAAGGTGGGTACCATGAAACTACAAGTATTTATAAGGAGCACCTGACCATAAAATACCAAAAGGACCCTGCAATTTAGAGGCTGTGGCATAAGAGCATATCTCTATAAATAGGCAATCTAATGACCTACAGTACAGTAATAATACAAATAAAATTGGATGTTTGAAATTTAAATTGGGTGCATATCTCAAAACTCAGTTCTACAGCAGAAATTCATTATAAAAAAAACCAATGAAAATATGACTCACCTAAAGTATATTTTACAAAATTTCCACAAAGTTGTTGATACAAGTTTCACCCGAAAGACATTTCCTAGATGTAAACATATGTCTCTTTAAAATCCTAATAGACTCGACCTGTGGCAATGAAATCTACTCAGATATACTCAGATAATGTTTTGAATGTAGACGTAATGAACATAACATAATGGAACATAACATAATGCAACATAACTCTGAATTAATCTATGTTATTTACTTCTATTATCAAATATTTCACTTAATTACTTATTAAGTTTTACTATTTTATTTTATTTTATTTTTTAAAACTTCAACTTAATGTTGTTTACTTTGTTATTCCTGTGTGACTTGGGTGCTGTAACAATGCAATTTGCCTCTAGGTTTAATAAATATTTACCTATTTATGGTATAATCTGTAATCTTTACCACCTATTGTCATTACTAAATAAAAAAATATCAGCATAGTATATCAACATTGCGGTACAGTAAAATAAAATAATGTTTGAATAGTTAGTTTGTCCCGGCATTGCTGATAACTAATCTTCATTCTCCATTTGTACTGTTGTTGTGTATAACGTATGTAAATACAAAGCTATACAATGCTGCTTGTGCAACACAGTATTTTCTCTTTATTTTTAAGCCACATCATCTCTCTGAGCAAGACAGAGGGGAACATAGAGAGGACAGACTCGCTTGGTTTGGCTCACAGAGTCAGTATTAGTATTCATGGTCATAGAGGGGTTTTATGGCCGTATCTTTCTTTTTATGTTCTTTGGGCCTGGGTGGCAGACAGCCCAGCCCCAACCTCTCATATCTCTTTCTCTGTCTTCTCCTTCTCTTGCTGTTACCCTCTCCCCTCCTCTCTACCTCATGCACATATGCAGCTCCACATAAACACACACACAGGTCATAGGGGAAGGGATGAGGAGAGCTTTCCAGCTGCATCAAAGTTTAAAGATGGATTGCTGCCATTTCCAACACAGAGTCTTTGCAGGGACACCACAACAGCTTTAACCTTCTAATGGGTATAGTTATCTCATAAGGATGGAAATAAGAGCCAGTGCCATTTGCACTGGCATTATTCTACCTTGCTGACTAATTTGTTTTTTGTAATATATTCTACTGAACAAAATCTCAGCTATCCAGCCTGCACAGGGAGGTTCAGATACTGTAAAAAAGGTGGTCTCTTTTTAATGTTCACCCCTACTTCACATCGTCATAATGATGAAAGGCATTATTGTTATTATTTCTTGGAGAAAGATGAGAAAAAGCAGAGTGAACTGAGTTGAATGTGCTAATTGAAACTGAATTCACTCGGAATATCTCAGATTAATTGAGACAGGGAAAGGGATAGAAACTGGAGAATGATGATCTTGGATAAACAAAAAGGAAAGTCAGGAAGATCATTTTTAGATCAGCCGCTCAGTTCTCAAATTCTATACTTTCACCGACTTTAATGAGAACTCCCTGATTCTCCGATTAACTTTCAGTTTTTTTTCCAGATGGAATTTCCTTCATGTTTCAGAGGCTCGACTGCTAATAAAGCCTGAAAACCCCACTAGCTTGTACACAAATACATTTTAAAACTTGATATTATTGGCCTTGACAATCTCAATACATAATATCAGTCATTTTAAAACTTACTGTGTTTAAAGTCAGCAGTTGGCGCATCAGTCATGGGGAAGTGCAAGAAGCTTTTTAAACTTGGTTCAATGGGAGGTAAAGCTGCAGAGTTGCATATGCCCAGGGAGAAGCTCAAAGCTGCTGCCAAAACCCGCAAACAGACATCATCAAACTCCTTGTGGCCACAGTTCTGACTTTAATAATTTTCCATGATTATTGTCACGTGCCCGACACAGATTCAGGATCGGTCAGATTGTGACAGTTAATTTTTTTGTGAACTTTTCCACATGCTGTCCTTGTGTGCTGCATCACGAATGTTTGCAGATATTAAAATAATCGCTGCAAAACTACAAAAACTGAATTATAAAGGAGATAATAAACGGTAAGTAAGTAAGTACAGTGGCCAAAACGTTTCAATCTAGAAAGTGAATGAAGGTTTGACGCGCATCAACACTGGATAAAAAGAACAGGGGATAAACCAAGAATAATTTGTAAGTCATACGTATGTCAAATGCTCTTTGCAGTTTTGTGAATGTAGGGTCTTAAATTTAATCAAAGTGGCCTTAAAAAAGTCTTAAAAAGTCTTAAATTTGGCTTCCTTAAACCTGCAGATACCCTAAAGGAAGGCAGAGACAGTTTTAACTATTTTTATACTTGGAAGCAATGTGAAATCCTGTATATACCCTTATATTTTGAACTTTAAATTAGCAAGGTTGTTCTTTTTGTTACTGTTAATGTTATTTTTTATTACATTCTGACAGAATCCTTTCATTTCTGAACTTCAGAGACAGAATATGTATTGTGCAATATCTTCTTTTTTAATGGAATAAAGAAACATTTTGGGATAAAGGTTAGGCATAAAGAATCATACCACTTTAAATTTTCATACCTGTTTCATGTATAGGTACAACAGAGCATCCAGTTAGCGTAGCTTAGGACACAATGACTGAAAATTGGAACATAGCTAGCCTTTGTCTGTCCAAAGCTAACAAACTCGATCTTCCAGCAGTGTCCATGTCCATGCAAAGTGCCAATATGCAAAAACAACAATTCAGCATTTTAAGGGATATGGGATAGGGATTATGCGCTGGATGTTTTTTTTTTGGATGGGAACAATTTCTATGTAAACAAATCTATACTAGATTTCTCCCCATTTGGTCACATAATCAAACACTCAGCAAGTAAGCAAATAAATACATATTTTATTCTATTTATTATTAATTTGCATTTCTATATGTAATGCAGCGTTTTCGTATGTGCTGGTTGTGATTTCCCACCATACCTAATGTGCCCAGGTCCATAAAATACACACACTCACACACAAAGACAAATACCACAAGAGAGTGTCTTTTCCCCAGAGAACAGGGTTTTGGATTCATCCTGTCCCTTTTCTGCTGGGTGTGTGGCCCTGAATCTGTTTCTCTGGTCCCTGTCTGTGAACATTTCCTTTTGTAGACCAACCTGATGATATCTGAGTAAAACTCTCTTTCTTTCTCCCCCTGAGGCGTCCATGTCTACAGAGACACAGAGAAAGAGACAACATGTGTTTGACCTGCTACAATACTAAAAATATCCCTAGACCTGTACAGTTCTAACCTTCTTTCAAATAATTTCCACATTTATGTACAGTCCTCAAGTGTCCCCTGGCCATCTGGAATTGAAAGCCCCTTATTTGACCACCTTGCCTGTTGACAAAGCATTTTTCTTTCAATAGTAGTATCTGCCCAGGAGTTGTAGAGGCAGCAGTTTGACTTTTTTCTTCTGCCAGCCCCAGTGGGAAGAGCAGGGTTATGACACTATTACTCACCTCTGATGCAGCACAGCCTCTGTTCATGGACCAGATGGAAAAAAAGTGTAAATGAGAGACCGCAGGGTGGGAGAGGGGACAGGCCACTGACCAGCCTTAAGGTTGTCTGAGACCTGGCCTGTATGCAACATAAGAGGCCTGAGTCCTTACTCGCTATTATAGTAATTCTGTTCACATAACCACATCATTGATCTCAGAATCATAGTGCAGAGATATCATATCCGCTCAGTTCTTTTTTTTTCTTTTGAAATCTCACAAATCAAAGCAAGATTATGATAGATCACTTGTACTGGGTTGAAGAGAAGCACCGGTCACTGTCAGCTGCAGTGACTTAACATTAGTTAGACAGTTGTGATTGAATTTTAGACCTAATCCTGTCTGCTATCAGTGTTCAGGTACCATGTCTAGGTGTCTGCTCAGTGGGAGTGGAGTCTCGAAGAACAGTTTTTTCTTCTTGTCTGGAGCAAGAGGAGGGGAGTGAAGTGGAGTGGGCACTGCAGCTATATCTGCCTGGGTGCCTCTCTCTCTCCTTATCTCTGTTTTTGTACACTGTGTGCCAAGATCCAATCAATAGCCACTCCAGCCGTGGAGAGAGGAGAAGGTCAGCAGCTACACTGGAGCAGCCAGCCTAGGCAAACTCAGGGAGACACAGAGAACATGGGAAACACACCACAGGCCAGGGTCGTTTCTACTGGGCAGAACAGGGTGAGATTAGGCAACACAGACTTCTCTTGTATCCACAAGACATATTATGATCTTTGTGTCCCAAGGTCTCACGACACTGTAAAATGCTCCAATTAAAATGAGTTAATTATTACAAAAAAAAGTACACAGTGGTTTCAGACAAAATGGGTTGTTTGTAGCTATTGAAATATCATAAAACGTCTGTACCTGTAAATTCCCGTTTTCGACTGTGTGTGTGTTTTAGAGCTATGCTGAAATCTAACTTCACCTGTAAATATACACTACCAGTCAAAAGTTTGGACACACATAGAAAAGAAAATATACATGTCTTCAGTAGTGTTACCATCATTGCACATGGTTTTCTAATGATCAGTTCTCCTTTTAAATGAATACATTTGCATCAGCAAACATAACATGCTATTGGAGGACAGTACTAATGTTTGCAGAATTTAGGCCTGTTTATGTAAATATTTCTTTAATATTCCTTCATTTACAATATAAACAATGTCTACACATTCATTCTGATCAATTTGATGTTATGAAATCTGCTTTTTTTTTCACAAACATGGTCATTTCTATGTGTGTCCAACCTTTTGACTGGTAGTATATACAAATATAATTAAATGAGCAATCTGACACATTAGGACTAGAACAATTTTGTCTTTTGTGTCAAACTGAATGACTGACATAATCGCTTCTTAGCAATGATTCTGCACATGTCATCAAGTAATATAACAGCATTCATTGTGACAGCATGCCAGATTTAATTACAGTAACTAATTAATGCTAACTTTCTCTGAAAGCAGACTCTCAGAGCTGAGTTCTCGACACGTGAATGGCTCTGTGATTGGTTTGTAATGAAGAGAGCCCTCCAACTACTGACTGCCCCTTCAAAGGCCAACACCTGAATAGTCAATCAGCACTTTATCATGTGGATGAGGTGATACTGCAAAGTGAAACCACAAGATAAATATGAACATTCAATTTGTGTTTCAGTAATGAAAGTCCAGGCTACACTGCAGGCACAAATGGGTCAAACTGTATTGTATGTATGAAAACAAAATAAAAAAATAACATATTCATAAGCATATCAATATTTTCACTACTGTGTCACATACATTTGAGACACATGGAGCCAGGCAGATGATTAAAATGTTAGCTATAATATGTCCCCATACTGTACATAGATAATTTTGTAGCTTTGTTAGCATATATTCAATACAGACACAAGCACTTCACCAATGAAGCAAGCTGTCACCACTCAAGTAAATAAACTGCTTTTCCCCAAGCTGAGAGGTAAACAGCTCACGATAACAGAGTTTTTTTTTTCTTTAGAGGCAGACTGTTCAGGAATGCATTAACTGTGGCCTAAACATCAAACAGTAAGAAAAATAACTTACTTTAAAAAGGAAAATGCAAAAGAAAAAGACAAGGCATAGAGCTATATCAGCGGGTGGAAATTAAATTTTCACTCTGTATATTTTACTACCTAAACTAAATTCTGATGGAGTTTCTCTTTCTGTATGTCTTCTGCTTGCTGTTTTTCTCTATGGGTACTTGCATTTCCTCTTTGCCTTTTTGTTTCCCCGTTTTTGAATTTGTCATAAATTGTTTTCTGTTGGCCTCAGGAAGTTTCTTATTTTCTTTTGGCAGCAGCTAAAAGGTAGTTGGATGAAGGAGCTTGACTCTTTAGCTTCTAATACTATGATAATCACTGCCTGCAGCACCTAAGCATTTGAATTATGAGGAAATGCCTCAAAGATGGAAAGGTCATCATTATATCATTTCAGGTTTCTTGGCAACAGTCCTTGTTTTTTTATGCTGCTTCCTGTTTCTCTTCATTAGCGCGTGATACCTTATTTGATCAGATGCTTTGTACCCACATGGCCATGTCTGTAGTCAAGTGTAAGAATCTGAGAAAAAGAAGGCTGGTCCAGAGGAAGCAGAAGATAAGCAGGTTTATGATCTATGTCCTTACATTGTAGCACTGTATGGCCTTTTATCTCAACCAATGGTTCCCCCAGGATACTAGATGCTTTATTACACATCTCCACCTCTGTATCTCTCCTGTCTGTTTGGTGATCAAAAATGTGGTAATGAGGAAGAAAGGGATGGAGTGGGATTACAACCTGGGAGTCTGAGCTGGAGGTGTGTTTAACTTTACAATTTTACACAGTGCAGGTCAACTGTGTGTCAGAAAAAAGAGAGATAAATAGATTAAAATGTCACAGATGAAGCTCTCTGAATTTGATGGTGTGATGTTCACGTAACACTGACCCAATGTTGATCCTTATTATAATGTTGGCACAAAAGCACACAGATTTTGGTTAGAGATAATATTTATCTTGGAAATTGGAACTTATTCACACCTTAATGGCCTAACTCTCTGTCTCTCTACTTTCTGTCTTACTTACTGTCTCACTCCTTTGCTCAGCTCTGCTGTCTTTCAGTGATTAAGAAATTAAGCTAATGAAAAGTTCCCTTAAACGGTTGATGTCTACAGTGCCTGGAACCCGAGTTCTGCATAGAGTTGACAGCCTGCTTTATGAAATTAAAGGAAGAAGAATGCCATCTCAAACCGAGCCTGTGCAGAAGTCTGTAGACACATCTCATTTCCTTTCTGCCTCTCTTAGTGTTATTTCTCTCCCACCTATTGAGCTTCTGTAGCATCTATTCTCATCCTTGCTGATGCCTATCCGTCTATTCTGTCTGTTCTCCTCTACCAATGGATATTTACTCTGCCGGCTTCCTAGATGACTCTTAGGATGGAGCACTGAGCAGGGAACACTCACTCTGTCTCATTTGGGTGTCAGGACTCTGTTCCCCAGGGGGACGCAATGAAGGAACAAAACAGATAGCATTCAAGGCTTTTAATAAATCAGAATACACCTTTCTGACAGTGTAATTGCTTTCCATTGCCTGGCCTAAATTTACCAGCAAGCAAGAAAAAGAAGGCAAAGAGAAGAGAAAACAAGAGAAAGAAAAAGACAGGGAGAGTAGAGTAACGCAGAGCGGGCTGTACAGTAGATCATTTGTTTGGAGGAAAAGAATGAAAATTAATGAAAAGAGAGTTGCTCGCCCTCCAAAGGCAGCCAAGCTTGAAATTCACTTTGAGGGAAACTTAATTTGTTGTAAATGGGCAAAAAACATATTACTGCACAGTGCATAGAGGGGGTGCGCTGTGTGTCCGTCTGCTGTGTCTGTCTGTCGGCATGTGTTTGTGGCAGATGAGGACGCTATGCTCTGAATAGCTCAGCTGAGAGGAGGGAAACACAGGAGCCTGTTAATAACTCCAGTAACAGCATTCTCTTTCTACATGACTGCTCTCCAGCACTCCCTTCTAGCACGTCTGAATACAACTCCAGGATGTGGAGAACTTGTCAAAAGTTACTTACAAGGAATAAAGTTTAGTCTGTTCACTTCAGGTGTGTGCGTACTGTATATTTATATGTGTGTTTGCAAAAGCTTACATACAGTAAGTACAGTGCCTGGACAAAAAAGATTAAACCACACAGTTTGGGCCATTTTTCTTTGGCCATCTTTTGCTTTGAGTACAGCACACATACACAGTGCCATCATTTTGATAAGCGTTTACAATGTTTTCAATTCCTTTCACAGCTAATTTCTCAGTAAGATCTTGTACTGATGATGAGATCGAACCACTTTGTAAAGTCAAAGATTCTCAATGGGATTAAGGTCTGGACTATGTGGTGGCCAATTCATGTGTGAAAATTATGCCTCATGCTCCCCTGAAGCACTTCTTCATGATTTGAGCTCGATGAATCCTGGTATTGTCATCCTAGAATATACCTGTGCCATCAGGTGAGAAAAAAATACATTGATGGAAAGACATCATTCAGGACATTCAGGTAGTCAGCTGACCTCATTGTGTCACTAGCTGAAACACATTAATCACTGCAGTAATTATCCAATGGAAAGCTTTTATCTGGTTACTTTGTGAAATCCAGGTGGGGACTTCTTTGTGGCCAGGCATCATATATATATATATATATATAGTACATCGTTTATGTTAAATTTTCAGCATTGCAAACTTTTCCTTGCTGAGTTGTGGTGGAGGACAAACTTTAGAAGATATCTAGTGATTTGACTGAATTAACTTTAAAGTGCATGTTTGTAATAAACAAGCACTGTGAATTTTGACTTCCAAAACACTGAAGTTACTTTAGGATGAGCTGTTGCCACACCCAATAACACTTTCAATGCACAAAGATACAGCCTTTAAAAACCTTAACAATACCATTTGGTTGATGCCCCTTAGATATTTACTGTGGTTGGAAATTACATTGAAGCTTGATATTCAAATAGATATATATACTGCAGTATTACCCTATTTGTATTACCCTACTTGTAACATCTGGACATAACATCACATAATAAAGAGTAATCTGTTAATGTCAAGTTCAACAATGCTAAATATTATTATTGTGTTGATTTTGATAGCTAGCTGATCATCTATAATAACTCCACTTGCGCCACTTGTTTCGTTTTGGCAGGGGAAACTTGTTAAAAGGGATTGTAGGTGGTATGTGAGGTGCGGTATGAGGATAATTACGCAGAAGCTGGTGGCAAACTTTTCATCTTTTCACTGTTAGTGTTGGCAGACTCAGTACAATCTCTTTTCTCATTGCATCCAGCAAATACAAAAAATGCAACAAATGATTGTGTTAGTCTGTCTCTAATGCTCTTGGTATAGTACATATTGTGTTTATATGCTGTGCCTAGTGAAATGGAGTCCATTATAACATAGAGAGAGAGAGTGACTATAGGACACCTACCCAGATTTAACAGCCCATTTTTCATATTGCACTGCAGGGGCAGTGTAGTGTGCATTGTATACCTTTACAGTATGTAATGTGACCTGATGTACAATGTACAGAAAAAACTGTATTTTTTTCAACCTGTTTTATACATCTAAACTGCAATCAGAAATACATTTTTAAAAGCAGGGTAATTGCAACCAGATTATCTTTTCTGTTTACATAATAGAAATCACAAGTTGCAGATATTTACAACCAAAAGATTTGCATTTGGTCTTGCAGTACTACGGCCAGTTTGCCAGACTATAGGTTATTACAGTTTTCTTTGGTGAGTCCAGGCACTTACAGCACTTGGTTAAGGTTAGAGAAAGATTGTGCTCATTAGAGTCGAACTTAGTGTGCTGACCTGCTGGCCTGAATCAGAGGGGCTGAGCCTGGGGGAGGGTGAAGAGTCAGAACACTTGCCCGAGGATGGGTGACAGGCCAATAGACTGGAGCGAACAGGACAGAATATAGGGCGTGTAATGTACAGAACTGGCACACCAGAGACCCCTGATAACACTAGCCTTGCTGCACCTACACAGGCCTTTACCTACCACAAACAAACACTTTGATCTTATTCCAGACAAGTATTTTACTCAGCATTTTTTTATTGTCCCACAGTCCACAAAATACTTTTTTCTATTTTATTTGACCCAAAGTGAGAAAAAAAATGAAAGTAGTGATGGGCCCCATTTTTCGTTCGCTTTTCTATTCTATCTTGTTTTCATGCTCTCTACTTGCTTGTGTGTGGGTGGGTGAGCGTGTGTTTCTCCCCCATGGTCGAGCATCAGCCTAAAGTGTGAGAGAGATGGATGTCAGCGTCTTTTTCTCTCTCCTAAGGCGCCATGTCTCTCCTCTCTCTACTGCCGGGCTCGTCTGCACCTGCATATTGTGATATAGTGCCTCTGTTCAGCCAGTCGATTGTCTTTAACAGGACTGGGGCACACTGGCCAAATTGAAAAGGATTGCGGCCTGCTTTTCATCAGAGTCACAGTAGAGCAGGGTGCAGCGTCCATAGGGCACAAAGGTGCAAGGTGGAGGTATGTGGGATTTTTTTTTTTACTTTTTTGTCACAGTGTTTCTGTACTCTTGTACTCTTCCTGTCTCCGTTTTTCTGTCATTATTTGATGCCATCCTATGGCTTTAGAAACATTTTGTGAGAAATTAATATTCGGTTTCCCATCAATACATTTCTCAGTTTTCTTCCATGTCTTTCTATTGATAGCAATAGAGAGAAAAAAATCAGCAACACCCTCAATGAAAAGTGTCTTCATTTTCCATTTGTTTGTCTCTTACTTACTTTTGAGACATGTCATATATGTGTGCCTTATCTTTTCAAGATTGTATCTTTAATTGTTTTGTGGAAGACAGACTTTGAAAGAATCCGTCTCACTAATGTGAAATTCTTGTGTGTGCTTTAATGAGTATGCAACACTTACATATACTTTCAACTTGTTATGTCAGCGGAGTGGCAGTCAGACAAACACATATATATCCACACTAATGAAAGAATACCTGAGTAACTAAAGCTTATTTTTGTAATTATTAAAGTGTGTCATAAAGAAAAAAACATCGAATTGAGAAATTTGAAAGAATCAACAACTCCAATTGAAATAACTCTGTATGTTTAAGTTCGTATTTTAAATACAGTACTACATATAAAATATTTAGTTTAAATACAACCTTCCTTTGGTTGTTTTAGCTTTTTCTTTTGTAGCTGCAACATGACAATGTTCTGGTACCATTTAAATTTCATGAGATTGAATCAGTTTTCAAGTAAAGTAATATAATTAAATCAGTGCTCAACTTCATTTTTCTTCAAAACTAAGCAGTAGCAAAAATCACACTTTTGACAAATACTGAAAATAATCTATTGTTGTCCAATCTTTTGAAGTTTACTTCAGCCCAATCGTCCATCATGAAGATATAAAATGAATGCATTCATCCCACTGCTTAGGATAATAGATTGACAATATGTAGACAGATTACTAGTGCCAGTTACACAGGCTAGTCCCTGCATGCTAAGTTCCAAGAAAAGCACTTGACTCAGGTGACTGATTGCTTCAAATAGCATTGGATAGGTGCATCCCTTCCTCCTTTCTTTTCCTTCCTCTTTTTTTGGTTGCTGTGGAAACTTGTGGACAGATTTGAGGTTCCTGTCACATATTGTTCCCTTGAAGTTGTTAAACTTTAGTGCCCACATGACAATTTCACAGGTATGTGAGAGTGCATGGGAAGAGAAAGCATGCATGGAAGCAAACCCATGCTCACAGCAGCACATGCACATCAATACATACAGTATAATGTATAAATACAGTTCACACACACTGACAGTTTCTTTAGAGAAATCTGCCATGTATTTAGTGTCTTGACCTCAATGTCCAGGCCTTTTTCTCTAGTGAGTTAAGAAATGGTGAAGGGAAATAAAGGACCGGGGCGTGAGGGGACAACAGGGAGGGGAGTTGAAAAGGCAGTAACCTTTTTGAGCTTGGTGTGTGTCCGATAGAGACTCCCTATAGAATGCCATTGTTGAGCTGTCAAACCGCCTTCATGTGAATTCAGAGTGATGCTCGAGAGGTACATAACGCCTTGTCTTGGGCTCCTCTAATGTCCATCTTCTTCCATTCATGGATCAATAGTTGTCTTTATTTTTAATTTCTTCTTCTTCTCCACTCTCTCTTCTCCCCTCCATTCGTCTTTGACAGGGCAGCCCTAAATGTCTGCTTTAACTAGCTGCTCACAGCCCTCCTCAAAACACATTTACATACACATCAATCACGCTGTCAAAGGTAAAGGCATGACGCCGTGTAAAAACCAGAATTGGATTATGGCCTTGTCTTATCCCTGACACTGACTGCTTGGCTGGCTGGCTGACTAGACTGTTGATGCACAAGTTAAACAGCTTGAATTGTTATTGGCTGGTGTTTTCCCTATAGTGCTTAGTGTTTATTGCACGCATGTTTCAGTGTGCTGAACAAGGTCTGCAATCCCCCCAAAAATGTCTTGTACACTTATCGAATGTGTCTCTAACTTTGTAAAAAAAAATGTTAGATACAGTTATGTTGTTAGGTCTGTTTTGAATGTAAGGTTTCTAAATGCACTATAAGTATTCAGTCACACACTGGCATAAAGGAATTGCATTTAAACAATTGAATATACAGTAAGGATAGTAAGGATTTAGCAAAAAGCATGAATCCTCCCTTAGGTACAGTAGTAGGAATGGTGATAGGGGTTGTGTTAGCAAATGGCATTGATATCGATATTGATATATTGAGTCTCAGAGGAGTAATGTAAGTGTGAGATTATAATGCTAGATCAATATGAATAGATGTCATTCCAAAGCTCACAGCCAAGCAGTGCAACTTCAGTGCTCTGTCTGAAGTAAAGGTGTGCTCCATTTGAGGGCGATGGGATGATATTAACATGCTGATCCAACATGCACAGTTACCACTGTATTAGGTATTATCTAAAACTAATCTAAAAACTAAAAAGTCTAACCTCACACCCAAATTCTACCTTCATGAAACTTATAGTGTTTTTACTTAAGCTTTTTACCTAAATGGCTGAAGGTAGTTAATTCAGCTGTACGATAATTTTAAAGGATATAATTTGTGCTGCTTTTGATTACTACATTAAACCTTTGAGGTGATATTTTTTACACCTTCTTCATTTTATTTAACTTGGACAAACAGAATAGAAATGGAATAGAGACACCTGTTCTAATTGCATTGTTTTAGCTAGGAGTACATGATAAATGGCAAGTTAATGTACGCAATTCATCCGTGCCTTACAGAAAATAGTTTTAGTATGACTATTTGACTGTTGCACACTAACTTCATCTCAAAAACATTGCTAAAACACAGTTTCTTTGCAGAGCCACATCAGGACAAACCTTGTGTTGATTGCTATTGTTGTCACCACCACAGTGTGATAGATTCCTCCACATTGGTCAATAATTTGAAGGACAAATTAAAAGGCTGCATGTTAACTACTGACAAAAAACATGTTAATAAGAGAATGAATGGTCTTCTGAAGTTAAGTTCAAACGATAGGGCTTGAGGTTAAGGGCGGGGAAAGCAAGGAGATGTAGAAGCGGGTTGATGTAGAAAAGCCTCTGTGGCCATGGCGTGGAGACAGCAGCATGTATCACCAGGCCCATCATCACGGCTCATTTGAGTGTTAGATCCTAGTAAAGGCTCTGACTCCTCAAAGCAGAGTTCATACCACCCAAGGGTGGCTTTTCTCTTGCTTATATTGGCAAACACAGTGTGGTGAAAAAAGGAAGCTTAACCCCTGAGGTATTGCCATCTGCTGGTGTAAAGCCCCCTTCTTCCCTTCCTCAAACGTTGGTAATTAACAAATACTACGCTGTACTGTAAATGCTATTTTTGCACTAATGCGTGGGCTGGGTGAAAAACATCACAGAAACTCCAGCCTGTTAATTAGAGTGTATTTACGGCAATTAAAACCTCTGATTTTATAGCCTCTGAGAGACTAACTGAAAGAATTCTTAATGTCTGACCCTGAGATATGTAACATTTAGCACATGCTACTGTGGATACCAACATTACGCTCAGTTCAAACCGCATTTTAAACAGCTGTAGCTGTTTAGGGGGAACTACTACTCTGCTGTCTGTTTTCATTCAGCAACAGCAAAGAGGCAATGTAGTTTGAAAGTCATTCTAAAAGTTGATATAGACTTAATATGGTCTCATCGCAAGCTGCGGTTTTACACCATCGTGACAGTTGAATGTGATGATCTGCCCAATGTTTTCACTCTGTTCACTGCATTATGCTACTGTCTCACAACAGGGAGTTTGACCAGGAATATTTCACTATCCAATTACCAGGTGAAATCGGCTGTTTAATTTTACAGCCTCAATGAAGGAGTTCTGTCAGCATGATGGCCATCCAGTTAGCCCCCTAACACCACTGCAGGCAGCCTGCTCATCTGAGAAAATCCTGTGTCTCCTTGTGTGTGTGTGTTTGCAAAGTGCACTAAAAAAAGCATAGAAGGTATAAATCAAGCAAGGTGATGATAACTTTGGCGTTGACACTGTGATCTATTGTCTTGCCTCTGCACTGAATGTTTTCATTTTAGCCAGCAGCAGGCTGCGACTAAGAGGCTTTCTACCAAAATATAATTGTTGAGGAGTAATGAGCTGGAAAAAAGGACAGAGAAAAGGGGAAAAGCAAAAGAGAGAGAGCTTGGAGAATATTAGACACAAAAAGAAGAATTTGTGCGTATTTCACTACGACACACATGCATAACAAAACAAACTGCATTCGGGAAGCATGCAATTATGGCCTCACTCCTTCCAGTACGTCTGCCTGGCTATGTGGTCTGCCTAACAGTAACAATAATATTGTACCCTTTTTAAATGTACAATTTAAATATACACACATCCTATTTTGCAATTGGTTGGATTTATGAAATCCTTATTTGACTGGCAATGCATCTAACATTATAGTAAGGTGTACTGTATACACATTATATGTGTGGTTATGCCAACATACTGTATATTCACATATTCACAAACCGTATTCCTTCACATTTCATGTTTTTGATCTACCAATTACCATGTAGCAGAGAGGATTTGGTGCAGATTCCATAGGTCCAACATGACTTTGAGGGCAAACAAGGACAAGGAAGAGTTACCAGGCTGGGCAGATAACATTGATTTTGATCAGGACTGTGGAAAGAGAAATACAGGAAGAGAGAGGGGCGAACAGGAGCTGGCTGTCTGCAAGACATCAAACTTTCCAGTCTTCCTCAGATCAAAATTACCACCTTAGATGGGAATGAGAATTTTAATTAGAACTCTGGGCTATCTCATCTCAGAGTGTGTGTGGAGCTAAAAGACTAATTCCCACCACACACTACCACCCCCCAACCCCCAACCCCTACCTTCACAGGCCACTTTGTCCGTTATTTAATAGGATCTTTGTTATCTATCTTCTTGGGTTTGCCAGGTACTTAGAACCCCTCCATTGGAATATTAGGTATTCTGATGAGGCAGGCAGCTGTGTGCTCTATGCAGATGGTGCCTGCTGTAATCAGCACTCTCAAAAGAACAGCTCTCATATCTCTCCCAAACTTATCCTTTTTTATGATTACAAAACAGAGAGACACAAATTGTTGTGAACAAGATAGATATGTTTACTGGCAACATAAAATACAGTGGCGCCCAACAATTCAATCCCTTCAGGGTTGATTTCTATTGCTGAGTGCACTCTCTTAGATGAGGACATTTGGTAACAGGGACCATGAATAGCATTCAAATTCACCCTCTCCAAATGGGGTATTATGTGATAGAATTGGTAGAAATAGAGACATTGTAGAAATGTTGTAAAGTTATTCAATTTACTTGTCAGGGTAGCCAAGGACAGACCCATAACCTTAGGATAGGCTGGCCTGCAGTAAATTAAATCAGTTGGTTAAAAAACAAGATACAAATATCAATCCAAACACAAGCCCAAAATCACTTAACAGTGCTAATGATTAGTCCTGAAAATGCAAAATGAAAGAGCGCGACAAAATTGGTATTGCTAGTGATGCAATATGTAAAAACTATGTGGTTTGCATTTTCTGACTAGACGCTATCCAGATTTAATTTACACCTCATAATCACAATGCAGATGTTGTCTCTTTGCAAATGAAAATACTTGTGTGAACTCCACAGTTAGTCTAATAAAAAATTGCTGAACGTGTATGATTTGAGCAGGAAATATAAAGAAAGGGAGAGATATAGCTTTGCATATATTTTCTTTGTTTTGTAAGTAAAAACCAGGATCTGGAGCTGTACGTCCTTGTTGATTAAACAAGGATAGTAAAATGGAGAAGTGGTGGAGAGCTGTTTTTACAGCCCAGTTTATTGATGCTGTGATGTATTCTCTCTTTTCCAAAATCCTGCTCTTTTTATATGTGCGTGAGTTTGAGTTTCCAACATTAGTGTAGTAACCATTGACAGGTGTAGGCTGGGACCTTATCAATGAAGCGGCTCAGCCTGTAATTAGTGCTATAATCACCTCCCTAATTCAACCACTGCTCAGCGTCTCATCCAGCTTGCTGCTCCTCACTCATTCTTTCCTTTTCTCTCTTCATTTTCCTTCCTCTCAGACTTTGTTTAACTTTTCTGGTTTCTGTCTTTTAGTTTTATCACTTTTCTTCCTTCAACCCTTTCTTCTAGCCCAACACATCTGTCCTTCACTGTGTGGATCTCTGGCAAAATGAGCAAATTCTTCTCATTAGTAGTGCACTGGACCAACATGCCTGGAGGGAGACTGAGTGATCTTAGTGCTGAACAGCTCAGCAGAGCTCTGAGGGGTCAATGAGCTGGTTAAGGAATGATGTTTAATACTCAACCATTAGGCAGGGTGTGGGGGTTTATAGTTTCCTTTGCTTGTGCAAAGGTTCTTCATTACATGTGTAAGAACAAGTGGGAATATATTCACACACACACACACACACAAGCACCATTCAAGCCTTTAATGATATAAATTACTTAATTTTAACAGGACATTTTCAAACAAAGTTAAGAAATTCTTAACAGGATAAATAAAGTACTTAACAGACTCATTAAAAGAAAAAGAGAGGACTAATTCTTAGACACAAACACCATAATGCCACATCTCTTAACTCTGTGGGCCATCTCCTTTAAAGCCTTCCTGAAGCATTTTTATTTGTAATAGTGTCACAATGTTTGAAGCATGCTGAACACTATTAACTGTATTGTTAAGCAGGGCAGACTAACCGCATTACCACAGTGTTGATATACTACAAACTAACTATACTAATACTGCAGAGGAGATTATGCCATTGTCTATAATGATGGTTCATGTAAACACACCAGTCTGCTGCTAGAGTTTTATCCAATCATGACTTTTACCTTTCTCTCAGTACCCAAATGTGTGTATTTATTGATAATGACTATTGTCAAAAGTGGCAGGATGAATTCTGAAGTGTTTAGACGTATGATATATGCTTATATGCAGCCAAATAACCCAAAGCATGCTACACAGTAAAAGTAATATAAAAGTTTTTTTTCAAGCAAAGAAGTGAAATATTCTGCAAGTCAAACACCTGACCTTAATTCAATTGTCTAGATATAGCTTGTGCTGAAGGGCAAACTCAAGGCAAAACAACCCAAATAATAAGGAAGAACACAAGCAACAGAGCATTAACAGGAAAGAAATACAGTATATGGGAATGTCTACAGGTAATTACTGACTGCAAAGGATTTTTTAGTATTTATGGGTATATTTTATTATTTATGGTTATATTATGTTATGGTTAGACTGTCTAAATATTTTTGAGCCAATAAAACTCTCTTTTTTTTTAAAATGGCCTGTATACTACATGTTTATCTATTAAATTAAAGACAAGGAGGCTATATTTTAGGCACATCTGTACTATATAGCCTATTTAGATTTCTGTATATTTACATTGTATTTGTGGTGTTGTAGTATTTTTGAACACATAATATCTGCCAGACAAATCCATCAGCCTCCTCTCAGGAAAAGCCAGATTGGACTCTCCTTTCAACCCATTATGAACATCATGTCTGGGAGTGTGATTTTATTTTTAAAACAGAGAGCAGCTGATTTGATTTACTATTATTGAGACTTACTTCAACTATACCTGATGACAATAAGATATATTTTTCCATACAATACAGTACATACATACGGTACAGGCCAAAAGTTTGGACACATTCAATTCTGTTTTCTTTATTTTCATGACCATTTACATCAGTAGATTCTCACTGAAGGCATCAAAACTATGAATGAACACATGTGGAGTTATGTACCAAGAGTTTTACTCCAGCTTAACCCTCCAGCTTATTGTCACCCACACATTGCTGCAGGAAAATAAATCTGTCACCATAATCCTTTATGCTCATGTTGTACTTGACGCGCATCAACTGTGTTTGAGTCCTCATCATATCCTAAATCGTCATGGTTCATTCATGCATAATGTTTACCCGACATGCGCTTTGGATGTCATGTTAAATGTCATGTTGCTAATATTGCGGTGCCGATACCTGTGTAATGTGAACACTGGAGCGCTATTAATGCGGCTTTTTAAAATTCAGTATAAATAGGCAAAGGCATCTTATGGGAAGGGTGACCTTCTCATAAATACAGCAGGGTTTCTGTATAAAAAAGGACTTCTGAAACTACAAATGTCTTCTAGAAGTATGCAAGACAACTGAAATAGCCAAAATGTTGAGTCGGGATCAGCACACAATAAAACAATAAGCATAAAACTTCTGCAAACCCTTCAGCCTCCAGTGCCTTCATTGAAAAATGAAAGAATGCAATAAAAATGTCTTATTTACCATGTGTGTGAATATATTTAGAATGACAGAGAATTTGGGATTTTGGAGCTGTTGGATGAGCTACAGTCTGATTTGGAGCCAGTCACAAGTAGGAACCCACACAATAGCTGCCATGCCCCTGCACACACCGAGCACATGTACAGGAAGTACACACTTTTGAATGTGCAGATCGTCTGTGACTCAAACAGTGTCTTAACCAACCTTGAGGCCAAATACCCTTGCTCAGTACAATGATTAATTAATTCTGTAAATTTGCTTTCCAACTTTCCAACATTTTTTTTTCTAAGTTAAGAGTTGGTGATTATGGCCACAGGTGGCTTTTAGGTGAGTCATTAGACTTGTAAAGTCATTACTTGCATTAAAGAAAGGAGAATGCATGTGTGGCCGTTCTCCAAATTCTACATGGTGGATACTAGTGTGATTTGCAAAACCCTTATTTAAATATGGCTGCCACCACCATGTTTGCTGTTGTTACAGATTACTAGCAAATGCTCACCAATGGAAAACACAATTTTCAAGATTGCACACACAATTCCATTCGATTTGTTTGGGATCCTAGTAAATTAGACCCACACATAACTCTAGGAAGTAGGGGTGCTGGGGGTGCTGCAGAGCCCCTGCACACTGACATACGGTCATAGTTGTGATTTAGTAATGGTGCTGCAGCAGCGCAGACCAGTCAAAATGCTCATTTTGACTTTTGTGCAGTAAAATGTTTATGGTTTTAATGTTGAGTAGTGACAGGAATTATGGCTTTTCAAACAGACCTGGTTCTTGTGGTTCAGGAGATGATATGGTTATATGCAAAATAACCACCAAACACAATAAGATTGAATTGAATTCTATTTGCTGGTCAGATTTGATAGGGTTATCTGGGTTCATTCAACAAACAATCCAAACACAAGAGCAGAGATCTGTCAACAGACATTTTGCAAGTGTGCAGCAGCCTAAGTGCAAGGAGAAATGTTGGGCTGGAGCACAGGAAACCTCTGCAAATAGCAGTAAATCTGAGAGCACAAATACAGTTTTAAACAGGAAAAGAGCAGGTCTGAGCATGAGCAAGGATATTTTGAGTGTAAGGGAGGGGTTTTGAAGTAAAGCATAACAAATCTGAACATCTGAAGATGAAATGATTAAATTATTCTCTCAAATTGAAAAACCATGCTCTTGAATTATGAGAGTAATAGATCTTATAGATACAGTCCCCCTTTTAGGCTGTACTAGTTGAGCAGTCATCTTTTGCATCTATGACCAGCATAGTTTCACAAATAATTCTGCAGTACCTAGAGTATGTGTATTGGAATCTGAGCTTTCATTTATGTCTAGATTTACTTTGCAAAGCAACCTACAAGCAACCACTGTGGAGTGTCCCATTCAAGGACACACCTGGTATGGGTCTGAGTCTGGGCTGGGATTCAATCCTGCAACCTTCTGAATCCCAGTCTGACTCTTATCCCATTGAGCTACCAGGCCAACTAGATTTAGTAGAATAGACCTCCCACATAGTTCTGGCCCTTAATACTTGTACAGCTAAACTGCAAATTGCAATTGTTAAGATTGATACAAAGTTTGACCAACTGAGTTAAAAGCTCTGAGGAGCCATGTGCAGCTGTATAACATCCCATGAATCCAGTAGTATTACATGTAGTATTGTTTGGAAAATATAAGACAGATACTACTCTGAATGTGTGTTTGTTTAATTATATTGAAATGAAATCAGGAGAAAGTACAGCTGTCTATGTGTGTTTGTGTATAACTGACAAAAAAGGCCTGGGGAGATGGATCACGTGTGCAGACACACACACCCAGGCCATAATGCAATTGGCATATAGCCTTTCTTACACTTTTCTGTAATGTGATTTGTTTTGACTATTGATACCCCAAACACCCTACTCTTCCACCCTCAGCCCTCTTGTTAGCCCTCACCCACCCCACTTCACCCCCACTTCCAACTTTCACACTAACCCAATTAGCATCTCGTCAATAATGCTCAGCATTTCATTTTGCTGCTTTAATTAACAAATTCAATTTGCTCGAAACTGCTGTGAAAACAAATTAAAAGCACAGCAAATTAAAAGCCCTCAGTTACAGCAGATATAGCTAAGGTGATTACAGATGCGTCAGACGACTGTTTTCTTGTTTGTTTTATCTCAGGAGAGGAAAAGAAACTCCTGAGAAGAGGGGAGACCTTGACTGTGGTGCCAGGGCAGTGTAAGATCTGGAACTGTAAGGGAAGGGAAACTAAGCCTGGCAAGAGTGTAGAGAGGAGGGAGCTGGTGTTGCTGCAACCTTTGCCACAGGGAGGCACCACTACCCATTCTCAACAAGGATTCTGTCACAGTAGATTAGTATCTTAAACACACATAAAGTGCATGTATACGTAAACCTTATTTAATAATACATGGTTCAAGAATAAGATTTATATAGGTAATGTAAACAGTCTTAATATGATATCTTTATGAATATTGCTAATACAATAAATTATTACATTTACTGAAAAATATTACTTAAAACTTTCACCCACTTCAGGTTAGCAGCACCTCAAACCATTACCTTCTTTGCAGGTGTGAAATTTGGGGCTGTCTTACCCTCATGAGCCTAGGCCTGGTAACCAAGAGGGGGCTGTCTAAGTGACACACCCTCATTTGAGGAACAGGTGAGTTTTTCAATTTGACCACATCGACCAACTTGACAACAATTTTTTTTTCTTAAGTCCACAAAGCCGTAACTCAAATATTTTTGCTTTCTGCTTGATATACACAGCATACAGAGCACAAATGGAAATATTATATCATTCTTCTTTCCTTGGTTTTTTTGTAGCTGGCTTGCTTATCTATCCTCTGCACGTACTCAGTAGGAGGATTTAACATCCATTCCCATTTAACATTTTAGTGTGAAGATAGGCAATTGCAGAAATGCCTAATGTAGACAAAATTCTGGAATAGAAACTGTATTTTACACTTCAGCTATCTTCGCCATAGTAGAAGTCCATGGTTTTCTGGAAGAAAACAGTAGATTTCAGCCATTTGGAATGAGACTGAGTTGCTACCCAACAGACAGTCTTCATGTTGTAATAATGTTTTTGGTTAGCCTGTAACTTTACTTTCCAACTTTCATCTGTAGTCACGAGCATTAAATAGTGACCAAAAGAGGTAGATTGCGCAAACTTCCAGCTGAAATCAGTTACATTTATTGTTTAACCCATTGCTGGCAAAGAGTTGTGGATATTCAGAGGGAGCTAGAGGATAATCAGAGGGTAAAATCTCAAGTCATATTGTTCTCAACAAGACCTAAGAGGGTAATAATATTCTGAAGTGATCTAAAAAGCAGATTAAATTCTATTCATAGTGAATTTTATATCACATGGCAGTCTTCATAAAGTAATAATCTTAGTAAATGAGATGATATCTTATCTTGCAACTCACTTTATCAGCAGGTTTGTTTATTTTGTGCTTTCTACCTGACTTCATCGGGTTGCCTGTTAAGTTAAGTTAAGCTTGGTTGTGTGGCGCCATGGGAAACATACAGGCCTAAAGATTCCCAGCAACCAACTGAAAGGCAATGCCATGTATTAGATCTGAATCTGGCTGCTATCCCTGTCTTGCAGTATTCCTTCACAGACAGGTTATACGGGAGTAGACAAGACATGCTCCACAACAACACAACTCAACCTCTTGACCAACCCTCTTTGCAAGCACACACACATACTCATAAATTTAATGGAACTGGCCATAAGCCAAGTACTTGTGATGGTCAACGTGGCTTTGTTTTGTTCCAATGTTAAATTGATTTTTGGGTTTCAAGTCACACAGCATTGGCAGCAAGCTGACCCTTTCATGACAGAGTGGGAAGGAGAAAGTGGGAGGCAGACACTGCACAGCATAACTTTGTCTCCCTCCTTGTGCTACTTGTGGGCAGTTTCCTCTTCTGGGTTTGTCCTCATCAGATGAGTGTCTTTGAACGTTGTCCTGCTCCATCGACTTATCATTTTGTCATTTTGAATCCCACTCTGTCTCCCTGTTTTTATCCCTGTTTATTCTCAGTTCTGCCGTCATTCTGAGTTGTGATTAGAAGTTACCAGACACCAAACAGTGCATCCATCTGGTCTGCAAATCAACATCTGGAGAGGGTGTTGGCTGTTTTGACATGGGGAAGGGACACACATATCTGTCACATCTTGCAGTTTAATATGTGTGTGTTGTTTCTGTTTGCTTGCATTGTGTTTCTGTGCATCTCCCTCAAACTCTTTTCCCCCTCCCTTTCTCTCTTCCACTCACAGCTAATTATTGTCCCGCTTAATTACCAGTAACACAGCAGTCCAGCTTGCTTCGGCTTTAAAGAACTATTCAGCACTCCATTCCCAATACCTGATTGAACTCAGCTAAATGGAAAAGTTGTGCTGGAGAAAACGCTTTAGTCACACAACATTTTGTTTCATTTCTTTTCTAATATGTCTCCCACTGTCTGGTTACTTGAAGATAACAGACATTTGAATTTGTTTGGGGGATATCATAAAAAATAAAAATAACAATTTGAAATGGAAAAAGGCAGCAAGACACAAGAGGGGAGAATTGTTTCACAGCTTGCACACATACACGTTCACCACTCTTGTTGGATCTATAAAGGCAATAAACCAATAGGAACATACACGTCTCCTGACCTTCAGCTCCAATTAGGCCCTGAGGAGAGATTGGTGAACTTTTCAACCTTACGTCTTGTCTATTGATACTCCAATAGTGTTGGTCTGAAGACAGGGAGATCAGCAAGTCAATACTCAACTTTACTGCTGTGCACGAGCACAAGTTTCAGTTTCAGTCATAAAAACTTTAGTCGTTTGTTGACATCAAAGAAAGGAGTTCCAAGTCCCATATGGAAGAATCTCAGTTACATTTTCCATCTCTCACAGTTGATTGAAGACCACAAACAGAAAATGATAGAAATATAAGACTATAAAACCAAGGTGGATTTTCCATTACACCATTCACATTGGAGTGTTTCCTAGAGATAAAACCTTTTAACACAGCAGAAAATACCACATATTGTAATATAATGGAAATGCTGCTCTCCTTAACTTGTCACTGAAGGATACAGAGGCTTATGTTTTTTTACTGGAATCCAAAACCTATAGTTGACCTGTATTCATTCACACAGTTGTTCCACTCACAATGCAATAACATTATCAAAGAGAAATACTCTCCAACATGGATTCCTTTTTTACATTAACTGTACAGTAGACCATATAACCATTCAAATTAAGCCATCACCATGTAGAATTATAGGAAGTAAGTCCAGAATATCCAAAAATAGATATGTTGAGTATGATGTGCTTTTAATGAGTAATGTTCTTCCACAGAAAAAACAATCCAGTAATGTTGGAACAGCCAGGTCTTGATCTCTGCACAGTAGTTGCTGCAGGGTTGTCCTGACTGCATGTCTGTCAGTGGGAGGGCATTGATTTAAAGTTCCCTGGTAAATACCAGGTCACTACACCTGCACTTCATTGGGCAGGGGTCAATCACAGCCCAATGGGGAAATGATGATAGGACAAAGTCCTTCTGTGTGTGTATGAATGCAATTGTGTGTTGTGATATCAAGTATTCTATTAGCGTCCTCAAGTCATTGATTGATCCACAGTGTTAAGACACTGGCATTGATTTTTTTGCGAGGTCACATAGGAAACTCTTGACTCAGCAGGGGTTCTTAGGTTATACATGCACTCATTTGTGCATGTATGTACACACAGACTCAGACATAAGCACTGTCTAAAAAATTGTGATATGCACAGTAGGGTTGGGCGATAAGGCCTGAAAATAATATTGCAATATTTTTAAGCTATATCACGATACACAATATATATCTTGATACTTTTGACATTTCCCCCAAAACAGTGTATAAATGCTAAATTCCGCCCTTTATTTCATAAAATAACAATCCAATGAATTTAAGCTAAGTTTTATATAGAAAATGCTTTATTCTAAACAAAGTTTAACATAGCAAAGTCTTTATTTTAAACAAAGTTTAACAGCCAGCTAGATTCATTTGCTTCTGTGCTGAATTTGTTTGGGGGGGTTTGGGGAGCTATTTTATTTGGTGTAGGTGGAGTTGTGGACATACAGAGTTTAGGGCATTCTTTGTTTTGCAGTGGATGGCTTTTCAGATGATGAAACAAGTTTGTGGTACTGCTTCCTTTTGTGGCAATGGACTTACCTTGCAGATAACTGTGTTTTGCTCAACGTCGTCCTCGTGATATCCAAACCACTGCCAAATAACAGAGCCAGTGCTGTTTTTCTTTGGAACCAAGTTGTCCGCCTCTATCTCCAATTAATGTCTCTAAAATTGCTTGGGCTTTCACATCTCTCTCCGCAAGTTCGCTTCCCTCCGTAGTTATTCCAATACAAAACAAGCATTTGCTAGATATATTTACTGAATGGGCAGGGGAGTGAGCTGTCTGCTGTGAAAGGGCAGAGAAGCGAAACTTGAAGCGAAGTACATGCTGTTTACTTAACGTTAGATTTTCTACTCAATAGTCATGATATAGTCATTTCACAAATCTTCCCAGGCTTACCAACTTATTTTTTGGCATGTCTAGAATGTTGACTGGGGAGATCCCACTTGTGGAGCCAGACATGGTAGCTTATGTGTTTATGTGTTCATTTGTGTATGTATGTATATATGTATGTATGTACTGTATGTATGTTATGCAATAGGATATGCGATAACACATTTCACTACATCTCATATACTATCCAATACTCCAAGCACCTTGTTTGCACCTCTCTGCACTTTAGCCTACTATTTGCACTACTGGTTAGATGCCAAACTGCATTTTGTTGTACTAGTACCTGTACTATGTATAATGACAATAAAGTTGAATCTAATCTAATCTAATCTTTTGAGTAACTACCTCATGATGACGAGGGTCCATACATTTCTGCCCAAATGCAACATGATGAATCTCAAACTTCCTTGGGTAGCAGAAAAAGGTATAGACCATCTTGGATTTGCCAAAGGTTGTATTGGTGGGCATCGCTGTGACACACAGCGATGGTTCTAAACAAATCCCCGGACAGATGGCAAATTTTCAAGAGTTGCTCATAGTTAGAGGCACAAGACATCTGACTGGTTAAGATCCCAAATGTCCTAAAATAAGTACTAAATTGCATGTGAAATCTTGAAAATTGCATGCATTGGTGGGTTTTTGGAAGTTATCAGCTAAAATTTGCATGAAAACGACAGGTGAAAACATGGTGGAGTTAGTCATATTTAATATGGATTTTGTGTGTTTCGCTGGTTTCTGTCATGTAGAGTATGGAGAATGACCATTTCACATACACATAACTCTCAGAACAGCAGCATTCACATAAGCATCACATTTCGCATCATTCAGTGCATGCAGAGTACGCAGAAACACACAAAACCTACTTTGAGAGACAGCAGCAGCTGGACCACAGTCCACATTCAACTTGCACAGGCTTGATTATTCTAGAACTTGCGCTGTCCCTCTTCAGCTGCTTTTTCACCTGATTGACTACAATAAACAAGTCAGCATAGAGACTGGTAAAGGAGAGATAGACAGACACTTGAACTGAAGAAGTGTTGGGAATGTAAGTGATTGTACCTGTTGAAAAACATACTCAGCATTCAGGCCCACTTTTGTCAACCTTATACTGCTTATTGTATGTATCCCTCAATACATGCTTTGTATTCCATGTATCTAGGGATTTTTTTTAGCTTTCTCTGAATGCAACTCACACTTGTTTGTTTCCAAACATGACAGGTTCTTCTTAGTAATAAATCAGGTCTTTCAGATTTTAACACCACACTCTCACAGTGAACATGTTATGTACAATAGCTCTGTTTTGCAGTGTCTAATGCCATCAGTGTCCTCCCCAAGTGCAACAGAGCACTTATGAGTCATTAGGTATTGTTGTACAAAGAGGGTGAGCGCAGAATCACAGTTCCATCAATTATGGCATGTCATCCAGGTCCTGAAGCTGCAAAACATGACCAGAGCATCTTACTACTACTACCATGTTTTGTGATATGACAGGGCTCGAAATTGCGACCATTTTGGTCGCATATGCTCCCGAAATTTCATCTATGCGACCTCAAAATATATTTGG
>JAUYWH010000020.1:11001656-11017192 GCA_034779795.1 Ctenopoma multispine | reverse complement strand
GTGAAGTAGAGGGAAAATGAAAAGAACACTGACAGATTTCTTTTGCAAACCACCTAAAGTTACAAATAATGGCGCTGTGATAGTGATCATGTGCTGAATGTTGATTCACCAGCCGAAAAGAAGGTGTACAGTTTTCGGAGAGAATGGTTGAAAGACTTCGAGTGGCTCCACTATGAAAATGGCTCTATGCACTGCATTCACTGTAAAACCTGTTCGGCGGAGTTTGCAGGTAACACAGCGTTCACTGAATCTACGCTGTGGGTGAATCTACGGTGGGTGCTCCTAAATTTTTGCTGATGCTCCTAGCGTTTTGAAGCTGGGAGCACCAGTGCTACCAGGTAAAAAAATTTATTTCGAGCCCTGTATGATGTTTTTTTAAATAAACTTAATGTGTTAGTTTTATGTATTAGATTAATGCCTAATGTAAGGGGATAAACAAACACTGCTTTTTGGTCAGCAGTGGTTTTCACCTTGGAACTCTCCCATAGATGCCATTTTTGTCCAGTCTCTTTCTTATTGCTGAATCATGAATACTGACCTTAACCCAAGCGAGGCCTGCAGTTCTTTTGGTTGTTAGATGATGAGTTGGACTCCTGGAAAGGTTCTCCAAGTTTTCTCCATTTTTGGATAATGGCTTGCATTGTGTTAATTGAAGTCCCAAAGCCTTAGAAATAACTTTGTAACCCTTTCTATGCTATCCATCCATCCAATAACCTCCCGTGGGAAGCGTCCAGATGGCATCCTGGCCAGATGTCCAAACCACCTAAGCTGACTCCTCTCCACCCGGAGGAGCAGCACCTCTACTCTGAGTCTCTTCCAGATGACTGAAGTTATCACCCTATTTCTGAAGGAGAGTACTTCCACACTGCAGAGAAAACTCATTTCGGCCGCTTGTATTTGCGATCTTGCTCTTTCGGTCAATACCCAAAGCTTCTGGCCATAGGTGTGGGTAGGAATATAGATCAACTGGTAAATCAAAAGCCTCGCCTTTTGGCTCAGCTCTCTCTTCGCCATGACGGACCGGTGCAGAGCCCGCATTACTGTGGATGCCGCACCAATCTGTCTGTCGACCTCCCATTCCATTCGTCCCTCACTTGTGAACAAGACCCCAAGATACTTAAACTCTTCCACCTGAGGCAGCACCTTGTCCCCAACCCATAGAGAACATTCCACCCTTTTCCAGCTGAGAACCACGGACTCAGATTTAGAGGTGCTGACTCTCATCCCTGCTGCGAACCGCTCTAGTGAGAACTGAAGGTCACTGCTGGATGAAGCCAACAAAACCACATCATCTGCAAAAAGCAGTGATGACATTCTGAGGTCTCCAAACAGGACTCCCTCCGCCCCTTGGCTGTGCCTAGAAATTCTGTCCATAAAACTTATGAACAGAATCGGTGACAAAGGGCAGCCCTTGCGAAGTTCAACCTCAACAGGAATTGAGTCCGACTTATTACCGGCACTGCGAACCAAGCTCCTGCTCCTCAGGAGTACAGGGACCTAATGGCTCATAGCAACAAGCCCTGTACTCCATACTCTTGAAGCACATCCCACAGGATCCCCTGAGGGACATGGTCGAATGTCTTCTCCAAATCCACAAAACTTCTTCTCCAGCACCCCTGCATAGACCTTACCGAGGAGGCAGAGGAGTGTGATCCCTCTATTGTTGGAGCACATCCTCCGGTCCCCCTTCTTAAAAAGGGTGACCATCACCACAGTCTGCCAATCCAGGGGCACTGCCCCCGATGTCCATGCAATGTTGCAGAGACGTGTCAACCAAGACAGGCCCACAACATCCAGAGCTTTAAGGAACCCAGGATAGACCTCATCCACCACAGGGGCCCTGGCACCTCAGACCTTTCCATGCTAATACATGTCAGTTACTTTGTTTCTCATCTGTTTTTAAATTTCTTCAAATGACAGGGGCTTTTTGAGATCTTTTAGCGTGCTTCGCTTTGTCAGATAGCTTTTATTTACAGTAGATGACCATATGCATACAGTATGTGTGTGTTTATCTGTATGCTTGCATATTCATGTGTTGTGTATGAGCTACATGTTGTATCTGTTCATGCCTGCTGCTTTGCACAATATCAGATTACTGTAGTGCACAGTGTTAAGAGGGAATGTAATAACTGCAGCAGCAGGGAGCACTGTGTATCCTGTGCAGGTGGCCACAGATGTCCTATCCCTCTGCTCAAGAAGAATCTGCTCACTGCTCTCCAAAGAAATAAATGTTTTATTTGGTTTGTTGTATTTTTAACCAAGGGTTCCTGGTCACGCAACAAAGCCCTGCTCTCTATCCCCACTGCTACCATCCTCTTCTCAGTACAATACCCGTTATCTGACACGCAAGTGTTGACATGATCACATTTCTATTGGCAAATAGCCATGTCTATACAGAAATAAACTAATAGTGGTTGTCTTCCACATTTGATGAAAAAAATAATACCTTTGTGTTATGAAATGTCCCTATTATCTCTAGTGCTTGTATTGTTAAGTCTATACATGCATTTATTACAGACATTAATGTAGTCTTATAAAAAGATGTCACATGTTACATTTTGTAGTGTTCGGGAAGCATTATTCTCTGAACACCTATATTACTTTAACGCTGTGATGCACTCAAATAAAGTGATCCAGAGAACCACACCCAAACCATAACCTAAAAAGCTGATCCCATTAGCTCATTCTTACCTCATCTCCCCCGTTTGTTACTAAGGGACAGTGACTCAGAAGCAGTTAGGCACACAGACAGGCAAATACAGAAGATTCCCCTTTTACTTCTGGAGTGCTACGGATCAGCCCCAAGCATTGTGCATCGCGTGTGTTTGTGTATGTAGCTTTAGGTGTGTGATTATATACACAAGTAAAAGTACTGACTCAGATAAGGTGGAGGTGGGGGGCAGAGATGAGATGAGAGAACCAGCAAAAGATGAAAGATGAGTCATGCTGTTGACAACTATTCTCTCACTCACAGTCCCATCAACCACTGACCCTTACCCTAACTGTATCATGAATACATGATACAGGGGGTGTTGTGTGTGTGTTTGTGTAAGTGTGTATGTGTTTATGAGTCAGATAGGGCACCAATGGGACTGGATTTGGACACGTTTTAGTGTCTTTCAGCGCATTGTTTTATTTTTAATTGTTTTGATTTACTCTTACTTCTCTCTTAAGGAGCTGTTTTTAGCTCTGAACCAACAGCTGTGCCTTATGTGCCCACCACTAAACAGCAGGCAGAAAAACTAGGGACCCGTTGGTGAACATAGCACTAAGCTAAAAGGAACATGATTATTGGTATAACAGGTGGCCAGAAGCACAAATATATATATGTTCATTGTGCAAATAGGCAACTGTTTGCTAACAAGGTGTCATATGTCAGTGTCAAATAATTTAAAAAATTGGAAATGTAATTGCACATTTAACATTATTAGGACTTTTATAACAAACTCACTGTTGGATTTCATGTACATGTATTGTGCTGCAATATGAAAGTAGGAGTCACTGTGATTAATCCATACCAACAATATTTTTAGAAAAATAATAGTGCAGTTATTTTTAAATAAACATTCTTACACAATATAAACTTTCCCTGCTAATAGAGAGTCAGTGTTTCCATCCAACAGCTGCATCAAATTATTTCTTAAAAAAAGCTGAAAACTGTGCATGTAGTTATATGGTGGCTGTGACAGTGTAATTTAGCCATATTGACTTTAAATTAATTTGAAATGAGCTACAAAATGATGGCTGGGATACTCTCCCCTCCCTTGCCCGCCGACTCCTCTGTCTCTTCTCTCCCTCTATTTCCACACTCTCTTTTTTCTGTGTGGCAAAAATCAGCAAATATGAAAAGTAAATTCTGGAGGAAATGTTGGCAAATGAGTTTTGGGTAGATGGTGCATGAATATTTAATTTAGTCATAAAATAGGGGTTTAGTACATTAATGGTTTTTCCACTGCTGTCACTTTATTTGACCCCCTTCCTTCTCACAGCCAGATTAGTATAGTGGCCTTATATCTGGTCTGCTGATTGGTCCTATTAAAGATTGTATTTATACTGCTAAGAACATTTTAGTTTTGTTTAGGGGACTATTTATTAAATTAATATGTGTTAATATGTTTTTTTCTAGTAATGTTTAAGTGAGACTATTAGAAATTAATAAAATAATCTGATAAAGAAATTTACAGAGAAAATTAACAGTTTGTTAGTCTGAATATCAATTTTACATTGGTCTTTGCAAAATTGCATCTTTCCACTTAAGGGAGTAAATATCAAAAATAAGATGGACCTGTACACTGTGCACTGATTCAGGCTTTTATGACTGAAATACTTCCTAGAAAAATAAAACTTAATTATGTTCTCATATTACACAGCTATTACGCAGCTATTTTAAGATAATTCAGGACTGATGTCTCCTGGTCTGTATCACTATTGTTTACTTTGCTAGTAGCCACAGAGGCCCAGAGTCCACACTAGCTGGCTGGACTAACGTGACAGCTGGAGTGGCCGTCACCTCTGGTTCCCAACTGTTTCCTTGTTTTCTGACCTAATAGCACTGTGACTGGCAGGGCCAGTCTAGATTCACCAGTGGTAAACATCTGTGCGCCAGACAGTTTATTTTGCAAATACTGATTTAACCTTCCTGGAACTCTTCTCAGGTGTGGACTACTTTATCAGGTCAGTCCAATTAGTATCTGTTAAGCCATGAAAAATGTAATTCTGTGGGGCTCATGTACCAAAATGTAATTACAGCCAGCGCTTGTAACAAAGATGTCCCATTGTCCAAGGGGTAACTAAAATATCACTTGGGAAGATGTGCCATCTGGGACAACTATGGGAAATTAAAGAAAAAAACATGATAAATACTTTATTGTCTTAATCATCATGGAAGATTTTTTTTCCTGTTAGGTAGACAGGTCCCATTGAGAATAAATTAAAGGAGCACATAATCACAGACCTTTCTGCTGTGTCAAATTTGAGTATGAAATGCTACGAGCAGCAAACTCTATGTCACATACACAGACATCTACAACACAAAATTTGTCAAAGATCCAGACCAGACAACACGTGAAAAACTGTGAAGAGAGTGTACAAATAGTGAGAATAAAATCATCCTTTAGTCAATAAATGGTTGGTAGCCCATTGGTTTGGTTAAAGTGTGCATTTATTCATTTGGCAGTTAGAAAGGGTGCGGTGACCAGCCACTATGAGGCTGGGCTGGCTTCAACCAGGGTGTGATCCCCCTGCTCTTGGCTGTGTTTGATAAAGATTAATTCAATCCTATTTTCTGCCCTAAAATGCTTTTGCTAATGTAATTTTCTCTGTGTCAGATTTCCCCCTCTCTCTCTTTCTTTGTGTGTGTGCGTCTGTCGGGCTCTCTCCCTCTCCTAAGGAACACTAAGCACCTTATCCATGTTAAGGACTAACAAAAGCAGTAGGAAGAGAGCGCAGTGGTAGTGTGTTGTAATTCTCTACCACAGATTCATTATCTCTCTGGCAGACTGAAGAGTGCTCCCACTTTTTTTTGTAACTGCTGGTTACATACTGTGTGATTTATTGCATGTGTGTGTCAGTCTGTGTATGTGAGTATTTACATTTTTTACATTTGACCTCTCATCCAAAAGCTTGTGTGCTTTCCGGATTCCATATATACATAGATACTACATACATCTCCTTCCTCAAATGATGCTTTAGTATTCAGTCTACAATAGGTTCACTTGCAGAACTCTGGAGACCCAGTAGGGGGTGCTGCACAGTCCAAGTGATAAAGTAAAATCTCTTAGTCTCTCTGCTAATACAAAATATCATAGTTTTAGTAGTTGTCATGAGAGATTAGCTTAACACTGACAAAGCAGAAATATTAAAAACAAAATATGAAAAAGATTAAATATGGTAGAATTTGCTAAAGAAATCTCAATTATACAGCTTCTACAGTGTACATAGATATGCAATATTGTATTTACTGGTGTGGTTAAGATGTCATGTTGGTCTAGTTGTTCTAATCCACATCTTATCCCCTGTTCAACAACAGCGTGAAGAACTAGAGATTTGTCTGTTGTTATTGATTCCTGCTGCAGCTCCATATCTTACTGATTATAGAGAGTTCACAGTCTCCACCAGTAATAGTAACTGTGTGTATGTGTGCGTGTGGGTGGGTGTGCGTATTCATATCTGTGTGAGAGTAAAATGTTTGGTGTGTGTGTGTGTGTGTGTGTGTGTGTGTGTGTACACTGAGTGTGTGATCTCAGCTTTCCTGTGCTTGTGTCTCATGTTGTCACAGTGACCTCTGCTGCTTACGTCGTCCCCCATGAGATCACACACTATGCACTACAGCCATTTTTATAGGTAAAACTATATTTTGTACATGGAGATATGAATGTGGTAAGAATCACACTTTTCTCAAAGCTGAATAAATAAAGATTTTGTGATTTCGATATACTTCCCCTTTGGGAAAATGTTGTGGACAGGCAGCTAGGGTGCCTAGAGTTACATACTGTTTCTTTTTCTGGCTGCTCAATGCTGGTATGACCTTCCGACTACAGTCCAAACACAAGCATCTTTCACTCTCTTCAGTACTTGACTGAAATTTTAACTCTCGATAAAGGATCTCACAACAGCCTCTCCACTCTGAAAATGTTCACCATTTCACCTGTTCACCTGTGCATTTGAAATAAGTAATTCAAATTATATCAAATTTAATAAATTACTATATCAATAAGTCTTTAATCGCCACCATTTCTCTAACTACTGATGCATCAGAGCTTTTCCATGCAACCAGCTGTGCTGTACTGACAAATTATTTTTAGCATTTCTCATGTGGACTGTTGAGTGCAACACTGTGTGTGCACCATTGTTTCAATATTTAAGAGGTATCTTATCTTGTATAATCTGTGTCAGTTGATTTTTCATTCTGCCTTCAACCAGAATGAATGAACATTCACACTTTTTATTTTAGATCAGGTCAAATGACAAATCATACATACTAGTTACAAATTGCCAGATTACTCTTTTAACTTAAATATAAGGAGAATTCAAATTCAGTGGGCCAAGCAAACCACACCCCTAAATGACCCAAAAGAAGAAGAAGAAGAATCAGCTTAATTGTCATTGATAACATTTACATGTTACAATTTGACTTCTGCATTTAACCCATACCCTATTGGGGGAGCAGTGGGCAGCCACAGGGGGCGTCCGGGAAAATGTGTTTGTTTTCAAAGTATCTTCATTATAAACAATTTTCTGACAGTTTTTTTAACTTTTAATGCTGGATTTTTTTTACTTGTTGTAGATGTAAGTTTTTCTATCTCTGCACTCAGTGGACTTGCTTCTACTCATATTGTTTATTGTAAATCACTGTGAGTAAGAGATCTGGTAAATGCTAAAATAAGTGTTTAGTAGCCTATCAGAGAGCTCCACTCCAAGCAGCAATGTATGTGGGTAGAGAAGGACTCCAAGGATGCTGAGAGTCTCTTTGCGTATCCCTCTTGGCAACTGCTCAGTAGGGTGCTTGAATATAAATTATGTCTGGTCCTAAAAGCTGGCTTTGACTGTGACCTATAGTCATACAGTGTGTCTGTCTCTCTCTCTCACACACACACGTGAGTGTGACACACACATATACCCAGACCCTTCATCATTTCCTCAGATGTGAAGATCTTCTTTCCTGAGGGACTGGTATATGAGTAGGGTTGGGGTGTTGATTACCGCAACGCTTGACAGTCAAGTCTGTGTGTCTATAAGTGTGCGTGTGTGTGTAGAAAGACAGCAGTTAAAAGAGAGCTGTAGCCAGCTAGCACCTTCTCTAGACTCCTCCTCAGCCACTGGAGACATCAAGTGTAAAATTGCACATTCTTTCAAAGGTCACACTTACACGTGTGTGCACGCACACAGGTGTTGGGGAAACTACTTTGAAAATACAGCTTTGTAAGCTTGCGTAAAACTTGTGATGATGCAGTATACATACAGTATAATTTTACAAAAAGCATCACTGAGTCAAATGTTAAGAAGTTCAGTGTTTTTAAATAACAACCAGGACACAAAAATAAACCTCTAGAAATAATGTCATTGTTTTACAGAACTAAAATAAATGACTGTCACTGAACTAAACCAATTTGTGATATGTGAGATTAACAGGCTTTCTGCAGGCTGTAGGAAATTACAGTGGTGTTATTTCTGAGAATTAATGATGACAATTTTCAAGCATTTATCTAACTTTCTTCTTTTATTTTTCCAGCAACAACGACGTTTGGATCTTTTAACCATCACCAACTCGGGTAAGTCCCTGATTGACTTCACCATCATCTATAGCCCACCTCTCAACTTTAACACCACACCCATACTAATATGAAGGTGGACTCTCATAGAAATGTTTTCCTCCAAACTAAATCCAGACCAAGCATAAGCACAGATGCTGGTCAGTTGCTTGATAATGTTTTGAAGGATGTTGATGTGATGCAATAAAAGTCATAAAATCACATTAAACACATGATTTCAGTAGTTGCCACTAAATTCATAAGGGCAAGCCTGCCCCCTAATCGTAGTTTCAGTAAGCACACATTAGTGTGCATGTTTGTATGTGTGTGTTGTGAGAGTAGATCTTGTACAACACATGGTGGACGTCATGTCTGTGTCTCAATTGTTAAGAGGCTTGTTGACAGGTCACATGCTTTCCCTGCTATGATGAATTATGTATGTGTTAATGTGTCACTCTTATCATTTAGATGAGATATTTGTGAAAATATTTACACATTTACTTTATCACCACTACCACCAGATGGTATTTCAGTAATGGTTATCAACCATGTTATGTACACATCAAAACCATTAAGTGTGTTTTTTTAAATCTGACTGAATTTAATGAGTACTTCAATTTAGTATATTTAATATCATACTTTTATAATGAGTCAGCTTGTTGCATTACCTAATGTCAGTGTGGTGTCTGTGCATGGAAAACTGTAATCTGTGTGTACAGGTGTAGTTATTTAGTGGTCATTCAGGTGAAGTTATCTGGACGGTGAATCATGGCAGCTGGACGTATTTGTCACTACTTTTGTCACAGACAATAACACTTTAAGGAACATGAACAGGATATTTTATTGGTATTTTGGGGTTTAGTTCTATTTTCTGTAGGCATATGAGAAATAAAATATGTCTACAGTTTGTGCAAATTAGGTTGAATTTTATCCAACATGCACCTCAAGCTTTAACCATATGCATCAGGCACACATATGGTGCTCCAAGTTTAACTCGATGTGGAAATATGTTACAAAGTAGTTGCACTGAAATCTATGCCAGTGTCTTAGAGAGGCAGTTGTGAGAATGAGGTGGAGAGCGAGGAGAAATTTCAAAAAATGGGGGAGGAGAAGCAGATGGAGTCGGCAAGGAGGATACTGAGACCCATATGTCTAAAGTATCTGGATGATCTAATACGCTTTGATTAGAACAATGCATATGTGAGTCTCAGGGAGACTGTGCTAATTTAGCAGGTTTATGTTGCAGCTGTTCCTCAGGCTCTGGGCAGAGGCAACATTCATCCCTGGCCTTCAACATTTGACAGTGGGCCATCAGAGATTGAGAAAGGGCAAACAAAGGAGGATATAAAAATATAATTTAGCAGCACCTTCACAAACAAGTGAGAAAATCAAAGAGGCAATTATAACAAATGATACGTTCTTAATCCCCTTTGGAAAATTCTTGTGGACAGGCAGCTCCCGTAAGGCGCAAAGGGTTCAGGGGTTCAAGGGCTTGCCACCAACCCCTGTGTTTATAGACGCCTGCCCTACCAACTGAACCACAGCTGAACCTTTATTACATTGTTATACTGTTGTTACTTATGTATGGAACAACTGTTTGGACCTCAGTGTGCCTACTGTCTTTTTTCTGTGCTATAAAACACCTATAAAATGACTGATGATGATATATGAATATACACTATGTGCCAAAACATTGCATTTGACATGCATGCATGTAGCATCTTCATATCGTAAGAAATGTCTTATCTCATACTATATACGTCAATTATACATCAGCCCAACAAAAAGCATCACTTTAACAGACTGATGAATCCAGTAGTGTATTTCATGTCTGAAAAGCTGAACGTGAGTGAAACTACAATGAGACCTGACTGATTTTGACAAGAAACAAATTATTATAGGCAGGGGACTAGGTCTGAGTATTTCAGAAACTGCAAGGCTTGTGTGGTGCTTCCACTGAGCAGTCATAGCTGGGCCACTGAAAGACATAAAGACACTTTAGCTAAAGTCTCTTTGCTGCTGTAGATGTTTGCTAAAAGGTGGTTGTTCTTTCACTTTCCTATTCTCTCAATCTAGAAATGTCTACAAGTGTCTGATAATTATACTGATAGTATCTTGTTGTCATCACTGTGTTTCACCATAAGGAAGGATTTTGCAGGGTGCTTTCCGTGATTTTTGTCTCATTAGAGCACATGCCATTGTTTGTAGTGTTTTGAGTTTGGTAAACTCCATATGGGCTTTCATTTGTCTTTTATTCAGAAGTGATTCTCACGCAGCCATTGTTTTACAAAAGTCTGCAAAGAAAAAAAAAATTCTTCCAAATTCTTTCATCTTTTTTGGAAATTTTTTTTTTCTTTTGTTGAAGCAACAGCTTTTTCAGAGATGTGTGTAGTGCCTCATTAAGGTATCAGTTGTGTGCTGTATGATTTAAATTAATTCATACAGCACACAATAAGAAAAGGGAAAGGAACTAAATGCAAAGCTCACCAAAGCTCTTTTAACTTTGTCTTCCTTTTTTTCGTTGGTTATCCAATGTGCAACATCAAACTCTGTTTGGTCTCTTAAGTGAGGTAAAATGTCACAACAACCTGATAACTACAGATGTTTGTCTTTTCTACTGCTACTGTTTTACTCTGGTGGTAATGACAGGTCCTGTTAATACTGTACTGTAACAGTCACTATGACATCCCATTGATTTCATATTTAAACAGCTTAAAAGTTAAAAGCTCAGTGTGCTGTGTACATTATTGCAGGTCATTATTCTGGCTGTTGTTACGTTTGGCCTTGAAGGGAAGTCTATTATATTCTTAACTTGGCAGACATATTTTATCCTGCCCTGCTGCTTATTACTATTCACAGTAGGTGAGCGGACATGCACACACACACCCACACACACACACTGAACATGGTGAAGGTTATTATGATGGCTGTATGAAGAGCAGGCGAGGCTTTCAGATGAGTAATTCTGATAGGGAAACACAGGCAGGACACCATCTCCTTCTCCCTGCTGATTGAAGGAGTTTCCGTTCCTGTTCTTCTTGTTATCCTCTCAACTGCCTCCATCTCTGCTTTTTTTCTCTGCTTAAGCAACACTCGCTATCTGCTGTTATTTATTAGCTATCTTATTTTATCACATTGCCTTTGTCCTCTTGTTTCTGTCCCTTTGTATTGTATCATTGCCTTTTTCCCTCTTTCCTTCATTCATCTCTCTTTGTCTTGTCTTTCTAGCATGGACAGCAGGGAGAATCGCAGGGTGTGAACAAACTAATAGGCTCAAGTCACTTCATAACGTGCTGTGTGTGAGAGAGAAAGAGATTTGATGAGGATCCTGCCCCTGCTGCTCTGTTGGCCTGCATTTCTAAAGGCATTCATTAGCTGCTCTGAAGAATGATTCACACATGTAATCAAGTGTATATGCCTTAAATATATAGCTCCGCTATATGCAAACATTTGAGAAAAACAACAAAAACACACACTATCTTTACTGCCTCTTACCTGTCTCACATACAAACACACACATGCACACTCACGCCCACACGCAGACCCACTCAAACCTCACTCGGCCCTCTTTAATTGGACACTTGAGCAGTGCACGGCTGCATCTGGCTCCTGTTGAACACAGCCTGACATTTCAGACTGCTGACCTTTCCAGCCCCGCCACAACTAAATAATGATTAGTCCTGGCAACTGTTTCACCACAGCAGCATCCAGGTACACACACATGTGTATCTACTGCACACACACACACACACACACACACACACACACACACACACACACACACACAGGTGCAAAAAACACAAAACATAACAACAAAAACACCTGCATTGAAGTCTTTGTCTTTTCACAGTGAGAAAATGGGGTGCAGACATTGATTTGGGAGGCCATTGTCATTCTTTTGGCTTATTGATTAGATTGTCCTTTTCCACATCTGCAGTCAGCACCCAATAATGTGTTGTTCTAAATTAACTCTGCTTGCCTCTGTTTAGTTTCTCCTTTCCCCTTTATGCACTGTCAGCATTACAGTGGAAAAAAGGTCAATCATATTCATGAGATCTGGGCAGATTTGAGAGAACTGTTGTGTGAATGTGTGTGTACTTTTGCATACACTTTTAGGCTTGTCCACAGATGCATGGAGTGTGTCTGTGTGTGTGTGTGTGTGTGTGTGTGTGTATGAGAGAGAGAGACTAAAGCAATGAAGCAGCATAGAGATAATGGGCAGTTCTCAGATCTCCTCTCACTTTCTTTTTCACTCTATCATTTCTCTCTTTGTATCTCCATTTCCCTGCTGTTTCTGTCAGAGCAGAATAGAAATGTTCTTTATTAGAGCCTCTCTTTTTACAGACATTTTTGTGTTTCCTGCTTTGCTCTCTCCAGACAAAACCGCTGTACATATCTCAGAGGTGAGAGATCACATCTTCCACAGAAAGCTGCTAATATACAAATCTCTGTGTTTTATTCTACATAGTAATGCTGTAGAAACAGACATATGTAAATAAAGCATGAATGTGAAAGGCATGAGTATATGCACAGTACAAGATCACTCCTACACATTCAAAACTATCATTTTAACTTTTGAATGACAAACCAGCTAGTTTGGAGGGCGTGTACACTGTAGAAGATGATGTAGAAGATGATGAATATTCTGAAAATGAGAACCATGTTTGTGGTTGTGTGTCAGTTTGTGGTTTAACAGTGAATTTGATGAAGAGAACATTATCTCACAGAAAAAACAATTGGAACTTTTATTGATACAGGTAGCTTAGCAAAAAGTGTGTCCAAAATCACTCAGTGTTGTGGGTCTGTAAATGCACAACCAAAATATAAACATCGCATAACGGTTAAGTAATCAGCAACAGCAACATACTGTACCTTTCATAATCGACATTTTGGTGTTACTTTACAGTAACCCAATTCTTATAGTCAGAAAAATGATGAATAAATACATTAATGTAAAGGAATTTACAGTGTGAAAGAAAAAACTGTGGCGAAATATGTGCTACAAATTTAGTTGATCCATTAAAGGTCAAACTTATTTCATACTCTATAAAATAGACAGATGAAGGAAGTTGTGAAGTGGTCACATTTCAGTTCCACTCCCTACAGTAAAAATAAAAATTAGGTCTCTTAGCATGATGGCACTTAAAGTTACTTAAAATCCTTTTGCCAGAATCACCAGTAGTTAATACCACAAATATGCAGTTAGAAAAATAAGGAGCATCATAAGGCATAAATAAGGAGTGAAAGTCAGTTTGCCTGTTGATATATAGGCATATATATATATATAGTGGGACTGTTGGGTTTTCTACATTATCTGTATATATTTATATAGTGTGTAAAGGCCTTAAACCTTACACTGTAAAGTGCCCTGAGATGACCTGTGTTGTGAATTGGCACTATATAAATAAAGTTGAATTGAAATTGAATTTAATTGAATTTAATCTAAGCCACCTGAAGCAGCCTTTTTTCCTGGCTTCTGAAAATATTTTGGTCAACTAAAACAAGACAAGTACTAGTCTCATAAACCGAAATAAAAAGTAACGTGTATGAAAACAAGTTAAACTTATAGTTAAACTAGACTTAAGTTCTAGTTTATGAGTTGGGGGAATTTGGTTTTAGTCTCCAGTGGCCCTTTCTCTCCAGCATTTACAGTTTTACACCATTTGCTAAATTGTCTGCAGTGTGAATGTGGGGTCAACAGGGTTTTCTCTAATTTACACAATGCGGCGGACTGGCCTTCTCTCCACTTAATAGCTTCCATTTCTTTAGATGAAAATCTCTGGGCAGCCATCCAAACAATATAGCGATATATCATGTGTTTGTGTATTTGTGGTAGAGGTGCTATTGTTTTGAATATGATGTATTTTTCTTGGTCATTTTGCAAAAATCACTCATGGAGTGTTGTTATGATATTTGTGTAGTACGAGTTTAGCTGGTTTAAGGTTTCTTGCACTGTTCTTTATACTTCAATCAAGCAATCATAAGGATTGTAAAATAGAGGATTGTGGTGGTACAGACTTTCAGGTTTGGAGTTTCCACACTGAGAAAACTCAATTTGGGAATGCAGACCTGTTTCTATCCAGCAAGGTGCAAAGACAGGTCTGAAACAAACTGTATGCATACTCCTGTGTGGTATCCAGACCTGTGGAACATACTGGAGCAGATAGAAATCTCCAGGTGGCTTGATGACTGTAATGTTGGCTGGCTTTCAGACTGTAGAGCTACAGAGATTTGTTTTTAATGGAGCACAAGACTTTGCACCTTGAAAGAAGGAAGGAAGAAGACAAAAAAGAGAATAACATTATTTATAAAAAATACTATCAGGCTTTTGTGTAAATCAGCAGCTGTGAAAACAACACTTCCTATTATTGCCCTAATTATATCCTTTCTCTGTGAATTTGCATATTTTATCTTTCTCCTCTTCATTATGTGGGACTATGCTTCCATTTTGATGTGGTTAAAAAAACACATAAAACAAACAAAGAAGGAGATAAAGGATGGGAGGGGGGAAAGGAGAGGGGTGCGCTGGCCGCCTCATATTGAGTATTTTCCAGTTGATTTTGCTGAAGGCTTCTCAGCAGCGTGGCTAAAGAAGCAGCAGCATGCTAATGAATGGAGAACGAGTGTGATAATTTACCAGACAAAGAATGGAGGACTGTGAGAGATAGGATTCAGAAGCAAGGGTGGAAAGGAAATGGGTGAGAGGTAGCATAGTATTGAAAATATTTGTAATCAAACTATTACTTTAAACCTGTCTCTAGGCTATATGCCTGCAGGTTCTTTTCTGTCAAACTCATATTACTAATGCTTAGAGTAAATACTCCCTGTGTCACAAATACGGTAATTTCACGCACTGTACACACAGTTAACCATGTGTTTCATGTTTCTGCATGTAGAAAAGAAGAGAGAGTTGGTGCTAAACACAGAGGACAGTAAATGGCAGCAGAAGTGTAGACTGTGTCTGTCCTTTTTCTAAAAGGGCGAATTGACGAAGGCAGTAAACAAGCTGTGAACAGGCTGTGGGCTCTGAGATTATTTCTTTGTCACCAGCAGAGCCACCAGTGTTGCTGAGCACTGCTGTGGAGCAAATCCTCCTAGAGAGGACTGATTGGATTTTTGTTCCAGGGAGCCTTTTGTGTTAGCAGCATAGGGACTAGATAATAGAGGTTGATGCCACTCTGTCTCTGTGTTATGGCTGGTGGATTGAGTTTTTGGACTGTGTGTGTGTGTGTGTGTGTGTGTGTGTGTGTGTGTGTGTGTGTGTGTGTGTGTGTGTGTGTGTGTGTG